>JAJJWW010008656.1:0-600000 GCA_023531295.1 Papaver armeniacum | reverse complement strand
AGGTACATTACATAAGATAAACCACATGAGATCCTCAGTGAATAAAACCTGGAAATTCGCCGGCCAGCCAGTAGGTGGAACAACTCTTAAAACTATCAGAAATCCACAAGCATACCAAGGTCTTTGCTTATGAACTCTATTAAAGCCACACTCAACCAGGAATCTGATCAAAACTTTGTTGCGTAAACCACTGAAGGTAGTAACAGTGGGAAATTGAGCTAAGAGCCATTGGGAAATATATGGTGTCGAATTGAAGAGGTAGGAACTAATGTTTCACTGCAGATGTATCCCACCATGCACCACTTCCAGTTATTGTCATTCTCAGCCAAAACGACTTCCTTTTCAATAAACACAAGTTCAGTGGGGGTTGATGGAAGAGTAAATTTCTCATCCATGAGAGAAGAGAGGTTCTGAATATCAAGGTTTGAGAGAGATTTTTTTATTTTGAGTGTTTGACTGATCCATATATAGGTAAACTAACTGATAGAAATGGAATAGAGAAAATAGTGTGGCTAAGGGTGCACAGGAACCGAGCCGGACCGACGGACCGAACCGGAACCGGTGGAACCGTACCTGGTTTTGGACCGAACCGAGGTACAAGGTACAGGTACCGGTCCCAAAAATAGGAACCGAGGTCTGGGAGGTACAGGTACACGGTCCAATACAAGTACCGTGCCGTACCGGACCGAAAGTCCCGAATAATTGAAAGATCGCAAAATATAAGGAACTAAAGATCAAAATCCTAATTCCTAAAGAACGTACTCAATTAAGTACGTTTACTGTTTTCTCCGGCTGTCTTGCCTCCGTTAGACTTCAAAGGAGCCCGCTTCTTAGTTTTCTCTTCCACACTAGTTTTAAGATCCGGAAAGTCGATTCTTTTGGAACCATCTGTAGTCGGCGGTTGTTGTTGTTGTTGTTGTTCGATAAGTGCGTCTTGTCTTGGCTCGACTCATCAAATTCACACCTAGTTTATACGAAACAACAAAGATCTAAACAAGCATATTCAATCTGTTCATCACTTAAGAAATCACGTTCCCGGTTGCTTAACAGGGGGTATCCGTATCCCCTCTTTGGCAAATCTTGTTGGAGAACCTTTCTCACCAATTTCTTCAATCCAACTCGTGAAGTCCGTAATCGTCGAGAGAGCTTATAAGCAGCCAAACCGCCGAGTTCTTCAGTTCTAGCAACCATCAAACCATGATCGACCTTAAGCTTGTGACCATGTCTGGAAAAGTACCGTCTGGTACCGGAACCGTACCTGGTACCGACCGTGTACCGAATGGTACCGGAACCGAGGTACAAGGTACAGGTACCGGTCCAATATTTTGGAACCGAGGTCTGGGAGGTACAGGTACTCGGTCTCGTCAAGAACCGAGCCGAACCGTACCGTGTGCACCCTTAAGTGTGGCTTATAATTGGCTGATATGAAAATGCATATCTGAATTTGAAAGATCAAGATGCTTTTGAGATAAGTGTTTCGATAGTGACTGGTGACAACCATATGAATAGTAATATGGATACAAATCCTTGTTGTTGACTGATCCTTAAAATGGGAAGGATCAGAGGTTGAAACTATGTTTCTTCCAAGGAAGTAAGAGCACTTCCTATGGAATGAATAAACTTGGAGTTTGTTCATTTTGCTCCCACTATGGAATGAACAAACATGAAAAATGAATGTTCAAACCAACAAATCTGATGCTTTGAACATTGAGTCGGAACATCCAGCGCGCGTCTGTGGTAAGGACATGCGTTCTTGCCAAAAACGCTGGCGTTGGAAGCTCCAACGCGCAACAGTGCCAATGACGCCCGCGTCTCTTCCAATGATGCCCGCAATTCTTGTATTGACGCCAAGTACAATCCCTGCTTATTTTACTACATTTTAACCTTATTTTATCTCACTTTATCTTATTTTATCTCACTTCATCCTATTTTATCTCACTTAAATATTATATTTTATTTTTCATCTTTATCCTACAAAACATTTTATATTAAAAAGAAATACTAGTGGGCCCTAGAAAACCAAATCTGTTCATTTTGCCCTGCTTTACCATAGTGGAGAAACCCGTTTGATCATCCACGTGGCTGAACAAAATTTTCAAGATTACTAATGGGGGTGCCAGGATTAGTGGGGTGTACCAATCCAAGGCAAAAATTATTTTGTCATATATAAAAACTGTTTTGTCTTATTATAGTTTTGGTACACCTCAGTAATCCTGGCACCCCCATTAGCAGCCTTGAAAATTTTGAGTTTGTTCATTCCCATAGGAATTGCTCTAAGGAAGAAGGTGATGGGATGCAGATGTTTTGTCTATATTGCTAAGAGCATCCACAGTCGTGGAGTATAACCAAATTTTTTGGTAAAAAAAAGACGCAGTGGAGACGGAGTAAAGACCAAAGACCGGACTATAACCAAAACCCAGACCATATTTAGTCTTTAGTCCTGGTCTTTAGTCGGGCGTAAATTGAAGTTGCGCGATGGGGCGTAACTCAAAGTTGCGCCCCAACAATTAAAAAAAAAAAAAAAAATGCGCAACTTTGAGTTGCGCCCAACAATAATAAAAAAAAAAAAGAAAATTGGGCGCAACTTTGAGTTGCGCCCCAACAATAATATAAAAAAAAAAAAAAAAAGAAATGAGACGAGATTTGGAATTGCGCCGGTTGGGGCGTAACTCAAAGTTGCGCGACCAAATTTTAGTCTCCCTCCACTGCGTTACAACACGGACTAAACCCAAATTTTAGTCTTTTTTTTACTCTTTGCTCTTTGGTTATGGTCGCACCACTGCAGTTGCCCCCAGTAAAAATACAGACGGACATGTCCACTTTTTTATGAGAAGGGTTATTATCGCGACAAAAACACTCTTTCACGTTTGATTGTACATAAAATAAAGAGATATGGAAATAGATTTTGTTATAGAGCATCAAAAGAGGAAGGGAACGCTTACGTCAGGGTGACGAAGCAGAGCTACTTTGAAAAGCATATATCAGAATATCTCCCAAGTTTTGTTTTCTGGTTTTAGTTTTAGAAGTTCTATTTTTATACTGGATGTTGTCTAGAGTCTGGACAAGAAAACTGACCACCTGAATAGAGGGTGCCTTGAAAAATTCAGACTGTCTATTGGCCGGCAAAGCAAAATGACACAATGCAGCAAGTTAGAGAGTCTAACAGTGCTGAACAGCCTGGCACGGCCAGGTTTTGGTGATAACTAGTCCAGCCTGGCCTGCTTTACCTTGAAAAAGTGTGGCGGATATCATTTCAGTACCAATTTATCTACAGAAGGCCTTTTAGATAGAAGTAGCAGTTGAGTTATCAAATGTAATCTGCATTGATAGAAAACATCTTTCAGTATAAAATCTCTTGCAAAACTCCACAAATTGTCTGCAAATAATGTGATGATATTACTAAGACACACAACAGTGCGAAGCAAAAGAAGGTTTCTGTCCATCTTAACACAAGAAATCGCCAGAAAAAGGCTTATTCTATTAGACAGACCAAACTGGAATTTCAAACCAACACAATATTGCAGTAGAACAGAAACATCAAGCTCTCCAGTTCCCAACTCAATATTTTCCTTGCAGGGCTCTTTCATGAGATACAATCTCTGTTGAAGATCTGACAACCAGCAACCCTGGAAAGTTCAAATATAGCAGTTTAAGAAACTCAGGTTACAAAGTGTTCTCGGCCCTGTAGATACGAAATTGCGATAAAACAGATGCCATACTTATGTTAGATAGGTCATACCAATGTAGCCAATCTCGGATTCCGGTTTGTCTCGGTCGGGATCGAGACACTGGTACAACGTTGTAAATCTCGGTGATAAAACATTTCTTCCACCAGCACATACCTCTCCGTCACACATAATTTTCCTTCTATCTACATTTGTATCACCTAATAGCTAAAGAGGAGAAGGATAGGTTCCCATCACAGTACAACAGGTAGTCCCAAAATCTCAGACTCTCAGGTGACCAAGTTGGTTAGCTGCTTTTAATGCATTTTATTTCTACAAAAAAAGAAAAGGGTTACTGAATAATGTCAGCACTTATATGCAGGTATCACACAATATACAAAACGGAAGATCAAGTGTAAAGTACATTATGGCGTATCTCAATAACCAAAAATTCAAAACAGCAATGTTACTGTCCATTTTCTGTATTCAGGAGATATATCTTATAGTAAATCCAGCACACATTAAAACCAATACTTAGTGCTTACTTCTCTAGACCTTCATCATTCTTGTAATTTGGTATCTTTGCAGACGACAGATTATCAGACCCATAATTCTTGTAAAGTAATGCAGAACGGAAGCGTGAATAAAGAATTTTGATAGTAAAGTTGGAGAATAGTTGAGAAATCTCAATATTGGTTTATAATAATAATGTGTATTGTACATAGGACTTGTCTTATATTTAAATAACTCTAAGACTCAAACTTGGAAAATAAGAAATCCCTAAAATAAATAAAGTTCTAGAATTAAATGACTTCTAAAAATAAGTAATTCTAAAAATAAGAAATACTACTCTAAATTAATTAAACTCTAAAAATAATAAGAAAATACTAATCCTAAATCTAACGGATGTCCTACATCAGGCCCGCCATCTTGAAAAGAATTCGTCTCGAATTAGCAAAGTACCGAAGAACATGTGCTACATCAGGCCCGCCATCTTGAAAAGAAGTCGTCTTCGAGTTCACCAAGTATTGTAAACGGCCCGCCCAACAAATAATATACTTTGAGTAAGTTGATGATCGTAGAGTCGAACACCATAAAACTGGTTGTTGAACACAAAAGTTGATGTCGACGTTGGCAACACTTGGAGTAGTAATTATTTGGCAATACTTTTGACTAACGAAAATATTTTCGCATAGCTTTTGATTTTCAAGAAGAATGGCATTAGGCGACTTACAAGAAGATGGTGTTTCCGGTGTTGATATTGGCAAAACTTCTTCAACTTGTTTTTGTTCATAAGAGACGTAACAATTTTCATCCACTTCACCGTTAGGAACACAAACATCACTGGAAATAGGTATGAATGGTGGTTCTATAATTGGCGAAGAAAGTGTTGGTGTCGGGACCTGTATCGTTGGAGGAGTAATCTTATGAAAATCGTCGAGTCGCGACCAATCTATTTGATCCAAAATAAGCTTAGCTTCTGCGAGAAGTTGAAGACTTTTCTTTTGTGATTCCGATTCAACGCTATGAAGTTGACAAGCATCATTGTAAATAGGTCTTCGAGCACCATTCTGGTTTAAAACAGGAACACCTAAATTAGTTGATATTATCTCAAGATTACGTTGAGTCGCCGCTTGAGATTCTGCAATTTGTCGTTGAGTTTCTGCAATAGCACGTAGAGTATCATCAAAACTAGCACGATTTCTTTTCTCCATATCCATCATGATGGTAAGTGACTTGATACGGCTGTTTTGGAGCTGGATAGATAGAAAGAAAACTGTATAGCCGAGAACAAAAGTTGGGCCTAAGCTAGGTATTGTTGGTGAAGGATTGTTGGGCTTTGCTAATTATTGGGGTTATGAAACCTAAGATGGAGCGGACGGTATAACTGTATAAGGTGGTGGTGGGAAAGATCAGAGTAAGACAGAAAAGATGTGCTTTGTTTGGGGGAACATGCAAACAATGCAAAAGATTAGATGGTGTGGGCACTGGATAGCTAGAGAAAGTGGTGGAACGGGATGAATTGAAGATTTCAAACAGTAAGGATATGGATTTAATTAATGGTGAGTGGAGATTTAAATTAAGATGGTAACGATGGAAAGACGGGAAGGATTTTGTAGCGAAATTTTTTTTTTTTTTTTTTTTTTTTTTTTTTTTTTTGATAAACGAAAATAAAAAGATAGGGTTTAGAAGAAGAGATGCGGAGATCTCGATAAGTATAGGTGACGAAAGGGTAAAGGAAGTTTAGATGAAAAGAATAAGAGGATCGAAGCCGAAGCTCGTGATGCCACTTAATGCAGAACGGAAGCGTGAATAAAGAATTTTGATAGTAAAGTTGGAGAATAGTTGAGAAATCTCAATATTGGTTTATAATAATAATGTGTATTGTACATAGGACTTGTCTTATATTTAAATAACTCTAAGACTCAAACTTGGAAAATAAGAAATCCCTAAAATAAATAAAGTTCTAGAATTAAATGACTTCTAAAAATAAGTAATTCTAAAAATAAGAAATACTACTCTAAATTAATTAAACTCTAAAAATAATAAGAAAATACTAATCCTAAATCTAACGGATGTCCTACATCATAAAGAAACAACATCTTTATGAACTATTTCATCAAGGCAACTAAAGAGAAGCAAGTAATATAATTAATGCGGAATACTAGCAAACACTTAATGAGCATAAGAACCACAAAGTTTCTCACATTTTCATACCATCTTGACTTCTGCAACTTCTTGAGAATTTTAAGAAATAACACTAATCCTAAGAAAACTAGGCTGGATAAGGATTTCATTACTAAAGAGTTACAGACGAGGGATTTTACATAAACTTGGCTGTGTAGACTACCGACCTATGATGTTAGAGGAAGATATGTATATAAACTGGAGAATTAATGATGTTAGTGGACTTTAGATCAAGTGAGGGATGTTAATCAAAAGAGATACATGATGAACCTGTAAATAGAAAGCGGATTTTAGTTTTTTGTTGTTGTTGTTAAGTCCAAGGATTTTAGAACTCAAACCTGTAAGATAGACATTGGGAAATCCACGACATTTCCGTCCAAATATTGGCTCGGCTGTACTCGGCTGAGTCCAAGGAAATTTCCCTTGAAATCTCGTCTCCGCGAGATAGTAAAAATTGTTTGCTCTTGAAGCGAGATCCGGAATTTCGCCGGAATCTCGGCCGAGACAGCCGAGATCGACCACACCAAGAAATATCTAAAAAAAAAAGTTCAAACAAAAACTCAGATTCAGTATATTTTCCGTCAGAAAGTATACGTGTGACCAAGAACATCAAAAGGAGTATATCTTACGGAAAACCGATAAAGTAAACAAATCGGTCAAGCACAGACTATACAAGCAAAATTTCATATTATCTCTCGATGAAAAGAAAAGTCAGATTTCAAGGCTTCTGTCTGCAGCAAGGCCTTAAAATCTGTTGTCCCACAAGTTTCTTGAAGTCCCCAACATGGAATTTATGATTTTCAATTTTTCGTACCCAAAAAGAAGGATGGAGCATATTGAACTGAATAGCACTCTAATAATGACTGTAATGATAGCACTGTACTGTATTTTCTTACTTCGGGATGGAAGTATGTACTTAAGAGGACTCCAAATGGCGCTGCAGATAACTTAGCTAAACCTGCTAAAACCAGTACATCACTAGATGTTGGATGACTTGTCCACCAGCTTGTATCTCTGACAAACTTTTCATGGCTTGTAACAAAAGTTTGCTTTGCTTCAAAAAATGAAATAAAAATAATAGTTTGGTAATACAAGGAATAACTACTCTAAAGGATTATGTACCCTACTAGGACAAACAGCCCTTCATGTATTCATCTAGCACAACCTGAACCCGACTATGACTTGAAACCATGTAGGCAAGTAATATCCACATGCTCCCTATATTTTAGGGCAAAGATGATGAAAATCCTCACTTCCATGTGAGACACTTCGAAGAAATTTGTGGACCAACCCATCTTTTTAGACCTTGAAGTAGAAGTACTGAAACTTGGGTTGTTTCTCTCTTTTCATCAAGAGATATAAGGCCAAATCGTGGTTGTATCTATAGTCTGTCTTCTGTATCAGTTTCAATATGCCAAGACCTAACTGGTTGTGCACGTGATGGGAAAGTAAGCTCACACTAGCAGACTAGCTTCTAAATCAAAAAATGTCTGTTAACCAATTGATAACCCACCGGCCACCACACAAGAAATTGGTGGCACAACCAAATTAAAGACCTTGATGTAGCAGCCTTGAAACTAAAGTTCTTAATTATTATCATTCTATAGAAAGATAAATAAATTATGGTCAAAATATTAACAAGTTACCTTCTCTTTTGAAGCGATTGCTGCTGTTGCGCTTGCTCACATGAATGGTTTCAGTAGTAGAATTGGAACTAAAGGAAAAATTAAAAGATGGTAGGTTACAACAAAATCGTGTATGAAAACGATGAATTGATGAAGTACAAGGAAAACAGAAGATTTACCTTTTGCTGCTCCATTGACAGGCCGTCAATGCCTTCAATCTTCAATCAGAAAGACAGTCATAGTCACACAGGATAGACGTTGCATTAACGAATCTGTGAGCTTCATAGCCTTGAGAGCTAGACGCCTTGATTGGACCTTTCTGGATCATATATGACACAAACACATTGTTTTATGTTCTCCTGGTTGGGGAGAAAAAAATAGCAGTTAGCAACTCTTTTCAAACGATAATAACAATCTAAACAGCAAACCAATCAATGCGAAATTTAACGAAGACCTAAAATAAATTGAAGAATAGAATGACTGTAATATACATCGGAATTGCCAGAGGCTAAATGGAATGATAAAGGAAATTTTGCTGATATTCCAGATCACTCGACAGTTATGTTTAAACTTTATAGATATGTGACATACATTTGGGTTTAAAATCTCCAAGCAAGAAAGCTAAATGGAATGATAAAGGAACTAAAATTGGTTTTATGTGCATCACTACCGAAGTACGGAACTAAAAAAGCTGAAAGGTTTCCCTTTTCTTAATACAATTCCATTAAACTGGGAAGTTTAGTGGGTGCACATACATAAAACACAGTCAGCAAAACAGGAAATAAGATAGCTTTCTGTTTAAGATAAGATCAAGCCTTTAACAGTGTTACTGAAATTCAAATAGATAGAGTGCTACGTACACACGAAATACTTTAATCTTATAATTCATTAAGGTCTCAATCAGTTCAACAGTCTGAAGTGATCCTAGCACAGTTGATTAATATCTGGAAATGTTTTACATAAGAACATACAGTATGTGGGAATAGAATTTTGATAAATAACAATTAGTCCTCCATGCCCCAATGTCAAGTACTGCACTGCAAATAAAACCAGAGTGCTATGGATAAATTTTAAAATAAGATTAGAGATTCACAACCCTCTCTCTAATAAAGTAAATAAAGAGAACAATAAGGATATGCAAAAATCCCAGATTGGTTTTACGTGATCTAGGTAATAAAATTTGGATACTCCTATCTTAATATGCAAACAAAAACATATAATCCAGCAGCGTACTACGCACATGCTAGCATGTTGTACCATGTTCCAACTTCCAAGCATGAATTTCACCTCAAATAGGAAACGAGATAACGTACCACCCAGCAGTGCTGTTGTCGGCATTAACCTCTCTCAAGCATCTCATCATTTGAAGCTGATAATTAGCTCTATCTGCTTCAATCTCCTCGTCCCTAACCTGAAATCGTAATGCAAACCAAGGCTCAAGCACAGGTATAAATATTCACAACAAACACAATTCAGTTCCGCACATACTAAAGTTCCTTAAACACGAGGAAATAAGACTCACATATCGTAATGCAAACCAAGGCTTACAGCTGCCAACTGCCGACACCTAACCCAAAAAGTTGCCCTGTAACCAGAGCCTGCTGGAGAAAACTCCTTGCAAATCCACCCTTGTTATCATGTTCATGTTTCTGCTCATGATCATCCTCCTAAGTACGTCATTCACAAAAAAGAGCCTTGCTGCAGAAGGATTATGTAATGTGGAGAAAAAAGACAAAATATAAAGGCTATCAGGAGACAGAATTAAACATAACCCCAAAGAGGAACTCCAAGGTTGAGTAAACAAAATTCTGCAGTGAATGTTCCCCAGATGTTTGCCAGCCATGCATAAACAAAATTAAGAGTAAACATCACTCAAATTGGTTATCTATACAGTGAAATTCAGTTTGGTAATGCATTTATCAAGGTGTACACTCAGTTCTTCTTTAACTAATCCAACCACGTATAAGATTCCTAAAATGCTTAGATGCAAGAACAGAATAACACGATCAGGTCACTTACTTTTATTAAACTAAAGATACTTGAGTTGGAATCATCTTTTACACATCAAATTTATCATAATCCTTCAAATTTATCTAATCAAGGGTAAGAGTTCGAGTACACAAATTAACCCACCTAACTGTCTAAATAAACCAATCTAGTACTATTTAACGAGTAGTACATCAAAACAGAAACATAGAAGCTCGGAAAATCCAAATAACATCTTAACATACACAAACAGAAAGAAAAGAAAAAAAGGCATTGAAGTTCCATGTTGGCTGCAGGCACAAACAAAGTCGCGATCACATAACAAACGCTGATGAGTTGTAAAAATAGAGCAGAAAGAACATAATCATGAAAGCATAAAAAGATAAAAAAATAAAAGAACTCCTGATATGAATTGCAAAGAAAATAGATATAGCTCTAGATTGGAGACAACATATTACTAATTTTAAGAATCCAAGATATATATTAAGGTAAGGGTCCGAAATTAGAAGAAAGGAATTTACTAATTTTTATAACTCATTACTAACAACTGCAGGAATATGCAACAGCAAGAACAATAACGGATACAACTTCACCCTTCTATACCTTCTTCTTCTTCTTCTTCTTCAAGATTCTCTAATTCCTCTATTTGCTCTTCTCCCCCGACATAAGTACCAGACTCGAGAGAAACTAAGCTTTCAAAGTAATTCACGGTAATCCTGGTGAAACTCTCATCATTATTTAGTTTTCTAGCACTTCCATGTTCTGGGTCATACAAAACTAGTATACCAGAATTCACGAACAGAATTTTACCATTCTCAAAAGACCATAGTGCAGCTAAACGTATAATAGGGTCCCTGATAATGCTCTCATGAGTAATGATATAGCGTCTAGTCCAAGATTCATGCACTCCGTAATCCAGCATCTCCCATACTTCAATGTTAACCTTAACACCATTAACATATGAGCTGTCCAGTATGCAAACGCACCCCTCTAACACTCCCAGAATTATATCATCATCCTCACGATTCTTCTCCAAAAGTTCTTTTGGTAGTTGCATTTGTTTTAAACTCGTCACTGACATCCAAAGAGAGTAAGACAAACTTACGTTGAGCTAACCAATGATGGAACCCATTAACAAGCACTCCATGCCTTGGCACAGAATAACAAAACGCATAAGGTACAGTTGGCCCTAGTTTCCATGAATCTGATGCTAACGAATAGAATTGGAATACTGTATCCTTGCTTCGTAGAGCTCCTACACCTACTGCCAACTTATAATCATCAGTCTTGTGGTCATAACCCAAAGCATATATTGCAGACATTTCCCTTCCATTAATTCTGACCATGGGTGGTATTTTTTTATACTCTCTGGTGGCTGGGTTCCAAAGACAAAAAAACTCCCTATCACCATCAATTTCAACTACCAATATACAAACTAAACCATAACATGATCCAACCAATAGAACTTTATAATGCAAAGAAGATTTGAATGGGCACTCGATTTCGATCGCAGCAGGTTCAATTTCAGAGACGGGTGATTCTAAATAATCATAACCAATGGAGTACAATCCAGTCTTATCAAGAAAAGTTTCAAGCATGAGAATAGGTTTTTTTGTGTGGGAGGTAAAATGAAGGTGCAATTTAACAAAATCAGAGGTGGAGATTAGGGCATACCAATTCTTGCAAACGGACTTACATTTAAGTAATGATTTAACTGGTAACCTCAACAGAATTTCATGGCAGATCTCTTCCGGAATGCTCGACATTTTCCCAATTCAGCTTCGTGAAAGTTAGGGTTTATATTAATTTATGATTTTGTAAAAGAAGAAACCAAGAAAATGATTTTGTATTGGAATTCAATTTATGAATCGCTGTTGGAAATACTCCGATCAAATTTTTATTTCTAATATTTGAGGGAATTTAAAATTTCACAGAGAAAGATAAAAGAGAGAGTTTAGAGGAAATGAAGATGAAGAGAGATAACGTATTAGCGAACCGAGCGAACAGGTTAAAAGGCCGTTCTCGGGGGTCGGAAGCACGAGTTAAGTGGATTTTGTTCAAGGCCGTGAAATGTGTCATAATTTGATGGGAAACTTATTTCATCTAGCCCTTCTCTTTCTGTTTTTTTTTTTTTTTTTTTTTTTTTGAAGCGAAAAATAGTTGTATTGCAAAAGATCAGTTCACTACATAAGACATGTCTTCTAACAGCTGAGCTCTAATTTCCACAGGCGAAAAATTAGACCAGGCAACTGAGGTGGTAGACTCTCTAGCTAGTTTAGAGAGAATATCTACAATTTTATTGCGTTCTTTAGGAATGTAGAGACATTTACGTAAACGAAAGTTACTAAAAAAGACCGAATATCCTTAATATAGTTGAGTAATTGCCAATCTATAGAGGCATTGTTATTGATCGCTTCCACCACGGTCTTCGCGTCAAGTTCAAAGTGCACATTCTCGGGTTGTAGTCTCAGGCAAGATTAACTGCTTCCCATAATGCCATACACTCTGCCTGAACCGCGTTCCTTAGCTCCTTTTGATAGATGCATTCTGCTGCTTGCTGCACACCTGCAAAGTTACGAACTATTATACCAATTCCACTTGTATTGTTTGAATACAAAAATGATCCATCTATATTAATAGTAATGACATTAGCAGGAGGAGGCAGCCAGTGAATATTTCTACGACAGACTATATTACTCATGATAGAATGTATCCTGGTTTGAGCTACATGATCATTAATGAAACTTTGAGCTTTTAGGATTGATCTGTTTGGGTTAGGGTTGATATTCTGAAAGGTTTTCTCGCATCTAGCCGTTCTCTTTCTGGTTCTACTTTGAAGGGGAACAGGATAGTCATAGGATTTTTCCTTTTTTTATTTTTGTAAAAGAGGTAAACTCGTACGCAAACATTATAAGAGTGATCGTAGATCAAATTACAGACATCATAATTTTACTGATTCCACAAATTCAAGAGCGTATATTCCTTAATTTTGACCATTATATTTCGCGTACCCTAAAAAAGGATGATAATGTCGCCAAAGCGATACTTTGAGAGTATGAGAAGTTGCTAATGAGAATGAATTTTTTCTTTTCTTTTCGTGGTTTAGTTGTTTGGAAGAATTACCGCAAAAAATCGATGTCGTAAGTGTTGGAATACACCTTTCCAAAAGAATTGAGTTAGTTGGAGAGAGACAGTATGAAATAGTGTTTCTTCGAAGGGATTTTTTTGGGGGGATGACTTGGGTCAAAATTAGGGTTTCTTTTTCGTTTCTCTTCGTGATTTCAGTTTGGGGTAGTGAGTTGGGTTTCTTCGATATTTTGAGTTTGATTTCTAGTTTACTTGGTTGTTGAGGTGGAGAGGTTATTTCGTATAGGTAAGGGATCCATTTTTCTTTTGGTTTCTAACCTTACTGATTTGGTAGAGTGGTTGGTTGTGTGATTTTTAGGTTGATGTGAGGTATCATTCAAGATATCATTTGGGTGATTGTGTTCTTTCTCTTTGTGCTCTGGGATTGGGTTTCTTTCACGCCTCCTCTTTTTCCTTGGTTTTGTTTTTGATACTTTTAAAATGTTCTGTTAGATTTCAATTTATGTTTCTCTTTTTCTCTGTTTGATTTCTCTGTTAGATTTCAATTTATAGTATCTAGACCATGCCTCTAGATAATATAATGGATTTTAAAGCCATAACTAAATTTCAGCTAATCTTGATTTTATTCCAATGGTTGTGTCTCAATATAGTTGGTATCATAGTTGCTTGGGGTATAAAAGTTTTCAAGTATAATCACAAAACTTTTCTCTTGCATATGTAGAGGTGTAAATTGGGTTGTATCAGCACGAGCACGCTAAAATTTGAGCCCAGCCTAGCCGAGCACGTGACTTAGCACGGCACGGCACGTTAGTTTCATGTGACGAGATGGGTTTGACTAATCAGCACAGTAGCCCAGCAAAGCACGTGGCACGACATAACACATCACGTTAAGAAAGCACGTCATAATATGTATAACATACTACACAACATGGCATAATACATCACATTTTGTGTATATTTCACAAAAGAGCCATTATTCTAGCAAATTATTGACATTTTATTATCGTTATGTTGACTTCTTTTCATAATAACACATATCATACCTAAATATTTGGAAAACATTTATATTGAAAAATATAAAATAAATGTGCCCGGCACAACACAACACCACACAACACGTTTATTTTTCTTGCACAGCCTAGCATATCATGCCTTCTTGCACGACACAACACGACACGTCATAATCTCCGGGACAGTACAACACGACACATAGCACGCTAAGCACGTGATTTCGTGGGATGGTTGTGCTGGGCCGGCACGTTTTACACCTCTATGCATATGGATTCTAGCTCTGATTCCTTAAATAAACTTCATCAAAATCCCGAGTCTTCTTCTGATATTGTGGATACCTTAGCTGTCAATATGAAGAATAATCTGAATTTAGAAAGTACAATATAGAATCAATTGTAGTCTACTTGGATCAGCATATGGTCTTAGAAAAAGAAAAAGAAGATTACAGTTTGAGTATGTTAGGTAGAATTTGTTGTCCTTTTTCTATCTCAACAAGCAAAGTGAAGAAATTAGTTAGAGATACTTGGCCAATGTTCAGAGAAGTTGGTTTTAAGAAATTTGGAGCAAAATTAAATGTTCATCTCTATAAGTTTGGGTCTGAAATTGATTTTATGAGAATCAAAGATGATAGGACATGGGTGTTGTATGGTTATTTGTTGGTGTTGATTGAAATTCCAGAGATGGTCTTCTAATTTGGTGCAGCTATTAACATGGATTATGAGTTATTCATTGTGTTTATGTGTAGAATTCATATTCCATTCTTAACTACTGCAGCATATTGAGTTATGGCTTCAGCAGCTAGTGAATAAGGTGGGTTTGTTGAGCCAATGGGTCTCTCATCGGAGCATAAAACAGTTAAAATTTTGATTAAGATTAATTTCACAGGTTCGCTACTAAGGGGGATAAGAGGAAGTATGGGTTTCAATTAATTATAATGTTATTCCCTAAAGGATTTGTGAGATATTTAGAGTTTTGGATCATAGAGCTGAACCTTGTGTTGAAGGTCAGGTGATAGTTATGGAAAATACTCCTACTGGTAGTGAGGATGGAGCTGAGATATTGATGGATGGTGGACATGTGGGTCATAGTATTCATGTAGGCATGAGCAAGCACGAGGTTAGAAAATCTACAGTCACAACTCTGGAATTAGATGAGGCTAGGGGATCGATAAAAGGAATTGAGGAGGAATGTATGGTTGCTGTGAATGAGGTAGGTGTGGTACATATTACTATTGCTATTGAGGAACAAAATTCAGGGGATCTTAATCCGGTTGATGATCAAATAGTAAGTGAAGATAACAGAAGAAGGGAGGATAAAAGAATGATAGATGAGGGGAACAAAATAAAAGGAAAATCAAAAGTTGTTGAAGCTTCGGTGGGAGTTTTTATTTCTCATCCTTCGAAGGATGGAATTTCAAATGGTACCTTAGTGATAAGGGAAGGTGGTCAAACAATGGATTTTGAAGAAGTAATCAAGCGTCTGGATGAGGCTAAAGAATATCAATTAAAAGCAAGTACTCTTTTAGATTTCTCTGTTAGTATAGTGGAACCTTAAAGAAAGAAGAGGAAGTACAAAAGAAAGACAACAATGGTTGATGAGAATGCTAAGAAAATGAAGGTGGATCAGCATTCTGCGATTTCTGGTGACATCAAATTAGGAAAAAACTTTTGCAAAAATGATCTTATTTCCTATATAAATTTTGATAGTGCTATTTGTAACATTTTTTATTTGACTCTGAATATGCTTTTTCCTACTCCTTTTTTATGTTACTCTGGCGAAGGTGATACCAATATAATTTTGGCTAATCCTCAAATGATTAGCATTCCTTCCCAGTTCAATGATGATCCTTATGATATGATTAATGACTGTATCATTGATACGCTTGTTGATCCATGCCCAAACCAAGATGCTGGAATCAGTAATAAGATATTGTTATCTGCTCATACAAACAATCAGGTACACTCTCAGATTAGCTGTAACTCTGTTAATAGCATATGCTGAAACAAGAACATGTATGATAAAAATGATACTGAGTGCAAGCATGGTTTAAATTACTGGATACTGGTGATAAATTTGGAATATGAAGCATGATTTCGTTAAAATTATGAGGAGATTATGCATGAGTATATTTGTTAGAGCATTGCTCAGTCGAACTCACAAGCGTTGCTATCTCAAGCTTGTTTGTCAAATTTAGTTGTCAAAACTATATGTTTTGATTTCTAGTCTACTTATAGCTAAGTCTCGGACTAGGATAGTTAAGTGTGGTTGAGCTCCAAACTCCACGACGATCATCTTACGAAGACGAAGGACTACTCAAGGAACCAATGAAACTTCATCCGACTGAAAGGTATCTGGAGAATTGAACTTATCTATCACTCAAAAGTATACAAACTCTATCTCATATTCTTGAGACAAAGTCGTATAAGTATGATAGTTTTCATTTATGCACATTTGCTATTTCGAGCAGAGTTTACTCGCCTATCTATTTCTCGAAATATGTGTTGGTAAGCTTTCGCTTTAACCATGTTCATCTTTATCCGTGAAAAAAAGTCATGATGATGTTTCGATCTTGAAAATAGCTTTGATGACGATAGTTGTGAATAAGGACTATTATAACATTATAGAAGAATCTATGGATATAAGCATATATAGTGTGTTCGCACATTAGTGTATAAATCCATGTGCCGGAAACCAAGTGTGTGCATATTTGCATACGGAATTGGTAAAGGAGACGGGTTGGGTACGCGTACCCGTACGCGTACTGGCGGAACTTTTCCTCCCGGAAAATTCTGCTGAGTTTGGAAACCAAAACCAACTCAATCTGGTAGCTAAGGTACACATACCCGTACGCGTACCCAAGATGGTTATTTTCTCAAATCGGCAACTTAAACAATAAATTATAAGGAATGCAATCTTTGCAAACCGTGGCTATTCATGAATTGATTCAAATGAATCAAACCAATTTTGTTTCAATTGTGTCTATGAATAAAGACTTAAGCAATTGAACAACTCTTCAACTAGTTCTTTTGAAGTCATTGGAACTAGTTATGAGAAAGATGAAAACGGTTGATATGAAAATGCTCATATGCCTAACCTTTGGTTAACTATTTGTGAACAGACTAAGTGTACACGTTTAGGTACGATTACTCAAACCTAAATGAAATACATATCATTTGTGCATAACAAGCTAAGTTTCGATCCAACGGTTGAAAGATATTAGCTTGAATCTAATCAGGCTTTCATCTAACGGTGAATATTGAATGCTTTGTTACTAAGCTAACATTGATTGCAAACCCTGATTTGACAACTATATAAAGGAGAACCCCAGCAACTGGAAAAACTAATCCCCACACCTTCCATGTGATACTAGTTGGTTTTGCTAGAGTCGTTTCTCCTTTAACCTTAGGTTTCTTCTCGAGACCATGTAGGTTAACGACTGAAAGACTTCATTGGGATTATGAAGCCAGACCGAACTACTTCTCTTGTAGTTTAGTGATCTGATTTTTCCGTTTCTATCATAAGAGTACAATCGTAAGATTGTCTTGAGATTTATATCTCCGATAGGCAAGATAAAAAGAAATCACAAACATCTTCATCTCATCGTTTGTGATTCCGCAATATCTTGTTTTGCTACCATACAATTAAGATTATTGTGAGGTGATTGATAGTTCTAGGATATTCTTCGGGAATATAAGTTCGGGTTATCGATTGGTTCCTGTTCACCTTGATTTCTATCAAAAGACGGAACAAACTCGTAGGTTTATCTGTGGGAGATATATTTATCTATTATCGTAGACTTTTCTGTGTGATACAAATTTGTTTATTAAAGTCTTTGACTTTAGGTCGTAGCAACTCTTGGTTGTGGGTGAGATCATCTAAGTGAATCAAGTGCGTAGTATCCTGCTAGGATCAGAGACGTAAGGAGCGCAACTGCACCTTGAATTAGTGTGAATTGATTGGGGTTCAACTACAGTCCAGACCGAAGTTAGTATAAGGTCGGCTAGTGTCTGTAGATTTTGCATAATGTGCATACAATTTTCGAAATTGTGCCTAAAGTAAAAATATCACTTTTCTTAAAACGAAGGGAGTAAATACGTTTTTTTTTATTTTTTTATTTGAAGCATGTAGCATACGTTTTATTAGTTGCAACGGAAAATTAGTTTATGCATAAACCAAAATATGGCTACATAAAGTATTATGTATCATTTGTGGTCGTTTGCATAATGGATGTATATTTAATTTTCTAAAATTATGCCTACATGATAAATACCTCCAAATTTTTCGTAAAAATCCTAAATTTGATATTGTTGTTTGTACTCGTTGCGTAGAATTTTTTATAAGCTTTCCAACGAGATAAAATTTGTAAAATTCCAAGGCACGGATTTTTAGATATGTTATATTAAAGTTTAAATTCCAATTATACCCCTAAAAAATAGGATACACAAGGAGTTATAATAATTAGAATAAAAGGAAGGGACAATTTTGTCTAGTGAAAAAGTAACCATGGACATGAAATTTCCAATCTTTTTATCAAATTGAACATTTGTGTTACTCTTCATTTTACAAATAAATGGCCATAAAAGGGACTCCCTCCCTTCGGGTCCTCCGGTCGGTCGGCCCAAAAATTTATGTCATTCTTACTAATTGAGTTTATTTTCTGCATTCAAATTCTGCACTAGAAAGCAGAAATAACTCTTGTTATCCTAACCTGAAATTTAGAATGCTCTACACCATTTTAACATTTGCAAACTTCTACTCGATCACACTAGCATACATGGAGATTGACAATTGATTACTCTAGAAATAGAGAGTAAATGGAAGAGTGTAAATCGCTTGGAGCAGAGACCCCTTTCTTATACTCATTTTATGCACACTTCCAACTATACCCTTATTATGTAAGATATCTACCCTACACTCTCAAATGTACACAGATTGCATAATGCACAACCTTGTGCAGATATATTACACTACACTATCTTGTGTAACCTGACCATGAGACTCTTTTCGACAATTATTGACTTACATTGTACGGGTAATTGAATAGTTAATAATCCGCCAACATTTAGAAACAATCTTCATTGTTAAATTGTAATTTTAAGGCTGCTTTTTGAGAAATTGTTTGTTGGTACCTGCACTGAGAGCAGTTAGAAACTCTTATTTAATACTCCTCCGTTAAAAAAAAATAGGTTTATTTTCCTATTTTGGGTATGTCAAAAAGATAGGCTTGTTTTCTTTAACATAAAGTCAAATACTACATCTGTTTTCGGAAAATAGGTATTATCAGTTTTTCATTTTAGCTTAAAAATATGCCAATTTGAAGAAAAAAAAATGATAATAACACTTTTCCGGAGAGAATTATAACTTTACTGCATTGCCCATATTAGGGACCACATCTCTTATGCCTTAACAAATTTGGAGACCTTTCTCTCTCATATTTTATACTTTTTAAAATGCAGAGGGATCACTTTTATTTTAAGGATGAATTTGGTAAAAGCATAAAAAAAAGAATAGTGGCTCAAATGATCGGTTTTCTTATTTTATGTGCAAAACCAAACATGGCTATCTTTTTGAAACAGAGGAAGTATAAGTTAGTTGCATACCCATGGAAAGACTGTGACAGCTCGCTACCAAGATCACTTGTCTAAGATGTTTAGTTTTACTTTTTTATACTGGATGTTTTCTGGACAAGAAAACTTACGAGACAAGTGTATGTAACAGATACAGAATAGACAGCACCAGGAAAAATTTCAAATATATTGAAGGACTGAAGCGGAAGAGAAAATTCTTTGGCACTTTTTTCGTTTGCATACGACGCAATCTAGCTAGTTAGAGATGTCTAACAGGGCTGAACAGCCTGACACGGCCAGATTTTGGTGAGCCTGGCGGGGGTCAGCCTGCTATGAGTTGTAGCTAGTCAAGCCAGGCCTGCTTTTGCCGGAAAAATGTGGCAGATACAAGTTACCCATGGGGCAACTGCCCCCACCCCATTTCTACACCAATTTATCTACGCAAGACCTTTTGCCGTCCTAGAAAGATTCATACCACTACAGAAAACATCTTCAAAATCTCTTGCAGAACTCCACAAATTGACTGTAAATAGTGATGATATTGCAAGTCTTGTCTACAAAAGGCACACAATAGCGCGAAGAAAAAGAAGGTTCCTCTCTGTCTTAACACAAGAAATCGCCAGAAAAGTGGTCATTCTGTTAGACAAGCTAAACAGAAATTTCAACTAACAGTATTGCAGTAGTACAGAAACATGAACCTCTGCTGAAGCTCTGGCCACCAGCAATCCTGGGAAATTCAATATAGCAGTTTAAAAAAACCAGGTTCAAAGATACAAAAATGCAATGAAACTGATGAACACTAAGAAATATACAAAAGAAAAAAAGAAAAAAAAATCAAACAAGAACTCAAATTCAGCATATTTTTCCATCAAAAGTTTGGAAAAGCCCCGAGGATAAAGTATAACCAACAACATCAAATGTAAACCATCAAAAGGAAACCGTAAAAGTAAACAGATGATTCAAACACAGACTATACAACCACAATTTGAATTTATATCTGGATGAAAAGGAAAACAAACTAAGTTTCAAGGCTTTTGCATCAAGGTCGTAAAATTTGTTATCCCACAAGTTTCTTGAAGTCCCAAACGTGGAATTTAAGATTTTCAAGTTTTCATAGTCTTTGCCCAAAGAGACGGTTGGAGCATATTGAACTGGATAGCAGCACTCTAATAATGACTGTAGTTATAGCACTGTACTGTATTTTTTTATTCCGGGATGGAAGTATGTACCTAGGAGGACTTTTTATGGTGCTTCATATCCTTGAGAGCTAGTACGTTTTGATTGGACCTCGCTGGATCATATATGACACAAACACATCGTTTTATGTTCTCCTGGTTGGGGAGGAAAAAAAAAAAACTACCTCCGTTTTAAAAAAAAAGATACTTTCACTTTTTCATTTTAGCCTAAAAACAGGCCAAATTGAAATTGAAAAAGTGAAAGTATCTATTTTTTAAAAACGGAGTGAGTAGCAGTTAGTAACTCTTTTAAACAAGGAACACAGAGTTTGACCTACATGATTGAGACATAATTACTTGGATGTCCATTCAATTACCAAATATAATAATAACGAAAACAATAACTGTACACATTTTTCTACTGATAATAACAATCTAAACAGCAAATCAATCAGTGCCAAATTTAAACGGACACACTAAGGAAGATCTGAGATAAATTGAAGAATAGGATGACTATAATATAGGAAATTCTACCATTTGCGGCTGATATTCCAGATCACTCAATAGTTATGTTTAAACCTTATTGATACATGAAAGAATGAAAATCTCCCAACAAGCAAGATGATATCTATGGAAGAATGAAAAAATATCCACTTCAAATTTAGTGGGTGCACATACATAAAACATAGTCAGCAAAAACAAGATAGCTTTCTGTTTGAGGTATGAATAAGCAGAAAAATCTTTTATCTTATAATTCATTAAGGCAAAGTTGATTGATATCTGAAAATGTTTTGGATAAGAACACTGAACATACAGTATTTGGGAATAGAATTTTGACAAATAACAAATTTGGTCCTCCATAACATTACATCTACGAGTGTCAATGCTAATAAAACCTCAGTGGCCAATACTAATGCTAATAAAACCTCTCCCTAATGCGTCCAAGAATAGGTAAGGAGAATAGTACGGATATGCAAATAACAGAGCCCAGACTGGTTTTATGTGATCTAGGTAATTTGGATACTCCTATCCTAATATGTAAATAAAAACATATTATCCAGCAGCGAACTATGCACATGCCAGCATGTACTGCCATGTTCCAACTTCCAAGCACAAATTTCACCTCAAATAGGAAACAAGATAACGTACCACCCAGCAGAGTTGTTGTCGGCATTAACCTCTATCAAGCATCTCATCATTTCAAGCTGAAGATTAGCTCTCTCTGCTTCAATCTTCTCGTCGTTCTCCCTAATCTGAAGTTGTAATTCAAACCAAGGCTCGAGCAAAAAGCATAAGAATTAACAAAAAAACACAATATAGTTCTGCACATACTAAAGTTCCTTAAAAACAAGGAAATAAGATTCACATACTGGGAAAGGAAAACAGTTGACAAATTCAAGAATGCTGCCAAAGGACAACATCTAACCCAAAAAGTTGCCCTGTAACTAGAGCCTACTGGAGAAAACTCCTTGCAAAGCCACCCTTGTTATTATGTTCAAGTTTCTATTTCATTATCATCCTCCTAAGTACATCATTCACAAAAAGGAGCATCACTGCAGAAGAAGTTAAATCATTTTTTTCTCCACATTATGTGCTGATGTGGAGAAAAAGAACAAAATTTATCATAACCCATTTACTAATAACTGCAGGAATATGCAACAGCAAAAACAAATAACTAACACAACTTCACCCATTTTACTTCCTTCTAAAGCTTAATCTACTTCTTCATGTTTCTCTAATTCCTCTATTCTCTCTTCTTCCCAACATAAGTACCAGACTTGAGAGAAACCAAGCTTTCAAAATAATTCCCCGCAGTCCAGCGGCTGAACCTATAAATTTTACTTAGTTTCCTTGCACTTCCATATTCTGGATCATACAAAACTAATCCATCCAAAGTCAGGAATAGAATTTTACCGTTCTCAAAATACCACCACTTAACTATTTTTAAATTATTACGGCGCCAGATGATGCTCTCGTGAGTAATGATATAGCGCCTAGTCCAAGATTCCTGAACTCCATATTCCAGCATCTCCCATACTTCAACACTAATCTTAACACCATTGACGTATGAGCTGTCAAGTATGCAAAGGCACCCTTCCAACACTCCCGGAATTATAGGATGGTCCTCAAGATTCTTCCCCAAAAGCTCTTTTGGTAGTTGCATTTCTTTGAAACTCTCGTCACTGACATCTAAAGAGAGTAAGAAAAACTCACGTTTAGCTCTCGCTAACCAATGATGGTATCCGTTAACAACCACTTCACTCCGTCGCGCACTATAACTAATCGAATAAGGCACAGTTGGCCCAAGTTTCCATGAATTTGATGCTAACGAATAGAATTGGAAAACTGTATCCTCGCTTTGAAAATCTGTTACACCTGCTGACAACTTGTAATCATCAGTCTTGTGGTCATAACCCAAAGCAAATATTTCAATTTCATCAAATTTAATCATCGGTGGTAGTACTTTATATTCTCTCGTTGCTGGGTTCCAAAGACAAAGAGACGCCCCAACAATATCAGTTGCCATTACCCACATACAAACTAAACCATAACATGATCCCACCAATAGATGACCATAATGCGATTCAAATTTGAATGGGAAATCGATTTCATTATCCCAGCAAACGATTTCAGATAATGAGGATTCTAATGAATCATAACCAACCGAGTAAAATCGACTCTCCTCATCATGATCAAAATCATCAGAAGTTTCAAGCATGAGAATAGGTTTTCTTGTGTGGGTAGTGAACTGAAGATGCAAATTAACAAAATCAGAGGTAGAGATTAGGGCATACCAATTCTTGCTAACACACTTGCATACAAGTAATGATTTAACTGGTAACCTCAATAGAATTTCACTGTAGATGACCTCTTCCGGAATGCAGCTTGACATTTTTCCAATTCAGTTCGTGAAAGTTTATAAATCGCTGTTGCAAATAATCCGATCAAACTAGTTTTTTGAGATTAGGGTTTTGAAAATTTCGCGGGAAAAGATTAAATATCTTGTACGCCAACCCAGCAGATCGTTCCGTGAAGAGCACGATTAGCTGGGGGCTATGGAATGTCGATGGCTTCCTTTAGGATGTGTCAAAATTCTACAATGCTAAGCCTTCTTATATTGGGTTCACTATTTCCTAAAAGTAATATAACTAGAATAAGGAAATAACTAGAAAACAGAAATCAAGCTAAACTACGAAACCAATAAGTTCTAGAATAGGGAAATCATAAATTAAGAAACAATACTAGAAATAGAAAGAGATTTGACATTCATGTTAAACGGGGGTGACTTGGTCTGGATGTTCTACATCAGTAGTCTATTTTGATAAAAGTAGAACCCGATAGTTATAGGTTTTTTATTATTTCGAATACAACATTTTTCTCCGGATTGGGAAAGAAAAAGTTAATCAAAGAATTTATACAACAAGCTACTAGTATAAAAAGCACAAAAAGGACATAATTATAAGAATTTTAAGAGATTGGGCGGAGCCACACTGAGAGGTGGGTGTGGTGCAATTGCACTCCCTCAAATGTGAGCTCCAAGACCCAATTTGAACTAATTAGTTATTTTAACCCATTTGAACCCCTAAAATATCCTCGCTTGATTGGGTTATACCCATATTAATTGGGGTATACCTAATGAGACAAAAACCAAGACATTTAGAAGTAAAATAGGCCACTCCTTAACCATATATTTTCTAAATGGCTAATATATCCTTGTTTAATTAACACTAAAAATTCTGATTAGGTTAATTAGTTGAGTTTAGATTAAAATTTTGGAATTATGAATTCAGTAGATTAAACCTTTTTTCTGTCTTATGAGTTCGATTTCGATTTCGATTAAAAATGTTGGTTTTGAAAATGTATAAAGTCGGCAAGGTCGACGTTTGAATAAGGCGCCGGCGCCGACTAAGTTCTGCTGGCACGGTTGACGTTTGAATAAGGTGCCGACTAAATCTAGCCGGCATGGTCCGCGGATGAAGAAAAAGCCGACTATTTGTAGGTCGGAAGGGTCTTTGAATGAATAATATGCCGACTACCTTGGGCCAGCTATTTTATGGTCGACATGCCAATAATTTCTAACATGCCGGCTAACTTATAGTCAGCATGCGAATAATTTCTAACATTGCCGACTGTTGAATACCAAAAACATGCTTGTGATCCAAAATACCAAAAACACAAAATGAAAAGAAATACAAACACTTGACGCAAATTTAAGATAGATACACTTAAATAAAAAATAAAGACGGATTGAGATTAGTTACGACAGTATCTTGGATTTCACATGCCCATGAGTCTTTGTATCCAAAAAGAACATTTCCACCATCTTCTGGGGTCCCCCTTATAGGCTCACCTAGTTTCAGTGTAACCTTCAATTGAGGGGGAGGCATGTGGGAATCAACTGGGTTAGTGATAACCCTCTTCTTCTTTCCGGTTTTAGTTGAAGTTAAAGCTTGGGTTTGTTGATCATTAGCTTGAGTTTGTTCTCCATCTTCTTCTACGTCCTCCAATAGGTGGCATGTCTTGATCACCATCATCATCATCACCTCTTCTACCAGATGGAATTGATTGTTCTTCATCTGGAGTTTCATCCGAATCATTTGGTTCCGGTGGTGGTTGAGAATCATTTCTTAATCAAAAAGTCAGAAGCCCATAATGAAGCTGCTAGTCATATCCACCGGATTTTCCCCGCCATTATAGACGCTTTGTGTCAATGCATCCAAGTTTTAGATTAGAAACAAGATTTTAGGTTTACAAAGTTTTCCGGGAGCCACAGCCATGCGAGACCCCTTATACTAGTTTATGTGGTAAGGGGGTTACAAAGTTTACAAAGTTTTTCGGGAGCCACAAGTCCGTATCTTTGGAAGAATAAAACAATATCCACTTTGGTTTTGTGTTCATCTCTACCGGAACAAATAAACTGGGAAGTCGGACTGCTCTTTTCTTAATACACTACCATTTTAAACGAATTTCAACTTTCAAGTTTAGTGGGTGCACATACATAAAACATAGTCAGCAAAACGGGAAACAAGATAGCTTTCTGTTTGAGGAGGTATGAACAAGTGTTTGATGATATATATATTGAAGTTCAAGTAGATAGAATGCTAATTACACAAGAAAAATCTTTTATCTTATAATTCATTACGGTGTCAATCAGTTCCATAATATAAAATGATTCTGGCCAAGTTGATTGATATCTGAAAATGTTTTGGATAAGAACATACAGTATGTGGGAATAGAATTTTGATAAATAACAAATTTGGTCCTCTATTATGAACGGTACTACTGGCAGCCTATGCATAACCCAATGGCCAATACTGCAATGCGAATAAAACCTCTCCCTAATGCATCCAAAAATAGGTAGAATAATACGGATATGGATCTAAAAATACCAATCTAATACTATAAACGAGCAGTGCATCAAAAAGGAAAGCTTGAAAAATCCAAATAAAATCTTAACATACACAAACGGAAAAAAAGAAGGGGACTAATGCTCCATCTTGGCTGCAGGCACAACAAAGTCTCGATCGCATAACAAAAGCTGATGAATTATAACAAAACAGCAGAAAGAACAAAATCCCGAAAGCATAAAGAATTGCAAAAGAATGATATGACTCTAGATTGGAGACAACATATTACTGAATTCAAGGAATGATGATATATATTAAGGTAAGGGTCTGAAAATTAGAAGAAGACGTAAGAGAAACATATTACTAATTTTATAACTCATTTACTAACAACTGCAGAAATATGCAACAGCAAAAACAAATAACTTACACAACTTCACCAATTTTACTTCCATCTAAAGCTTAATCTACTTCTTCATGTTTCTCTAATTCCTCTATTATCTCTTCTCCCCAACATAAGTACCAGACTTGAGAGTAACCAAGCTTTCAAAATAAGTCCCCGTAATTATTCCGAAACTATCATCGTCATCACTTAGTTTTCTAGCACTTCCATATTCTGGATCATACAAAAATAATCCATCCAAGGTCAGGAATAGAATTTTACCGTTCCCAAAAGACCACAACATAACTATAATTAAATAACGGCGCCAGATGATGCTCTCGTGAGTAATGATATGGCGCCTAGTCCAAGATTCATGAACTCCATACTCCAGCATCTCCCATACTTCAACATTAATCTTAACACCATTGGCGTATGAGCTGCCAAGTATGCAAAGGCACCCTTCCAAAACTCCCGGAATCATACGATCATCCTCAAGATTGTTCCCCAAAAGTTCTTTTGGTAGTTGCATTTCCTTAAAACTCTCGTTAATGATATCGAAAGAGAGTAAGAAAAACTTACGTTGAGCTATCGCTAACCAATGATGGTATCCATTAACAACCACATCACTCCGTCGCGCACTATAACTGATCGAATAAGGCACAGTTGGCCCAAGTTTCCATGAATTTGATGCTAACGAATAGAATTGGAATACTGTTTCCTCGCTTTCATGAGCTGTTACACCTGCTGACAACTTGTAATCCTCAGTCTTGTGATCATAACCCAACGCAAATATTTCAATTTCATCAGATTTAATCATCGGTGGTAGTTTTTTATATTCTCTGGTTGCTGGGTTCCAAAGACAAAGAAACTCCCTAATAATACCAAATGCCATTACGTTTATACAAACTAAACCATAACATGATCCCACCAATAGATGAGCATGATGCGATTTATATTTGAATGGGAAATCGATTTCATTATCCCGGCAAGCGATTTTAGATACTGATGATTCTAATGAATCATAACCAACCGAGTAAAATCTAGTCCCACGATAAGAAGATTCAGTTTGAAGCATGAGAGTAGGTTTTTTTGTGTGGGTAGTGAACTGAAGATGCAATTTAACAAAATCAGAGGCAGAGATTCGGGCATACCAATTCTTGCAGACGGACTTACATACAAGTAATGATTTAACTGGTAACCTCACTAGAATTTCACTGTAGATGATCTCTTCCGGAATGCAGCTTGACATTTTTCCAATTCAGTTCCGTGAAAGTTAGGGTTTATGGTTTTTGTGGTAAACGAAGAAACTAAGAGTAGGGTTTGAAAAAGGGAAAAAGATTAGGGTTTATGATTTTGTACGCGAACCGAGCGGACCGTATAGACTTGTAGATTATTTATTTATAGACTTGTAAGGTTTATTTAGGATTTTGTTCAAGGCCGTGAAAAGCACGAGTAGCAGGCGGGTACCAATCCAAGATAACCTCCCGACTGGATTTTGTGCGTTCTTTGTCTTGTCTTTGTCTTTGTCTTTGTGAAACTAAATCGCATGACGTTTGGTAAACTATAATTTAAAAAGAATCACCGTGCAATTAACAAACCAGAAATTCTGTTTGGTAAACTGGTATGCCGGTGATGTAGTTAATGACGAAAATAGACATATTTCAAAAATTAGTTTTAATACAATTTTATTATAATAAATTATATTTCTAATTTTAATATATTTAATAAAATATAAGTAATATTTTTTTTAATTGTTTTTATTATTTAAATTTTTTTTTTTTTGAAATAATTAAACAAAATTTTTTATTTAATTAAAAAATTTATGATTATGGTTTGCTATGAAAATATTATTATTTTGAAAAAAAAATTCAAAAAAAAATATTTATTAAATTTATTATTTTTTCATTTATTATTTTAATATTTATTAATTTTTTATTATTTTATATAATAATTTTAATTATTATTGTATTTTTTTATTTTTTTTATTATAAGATTTTTTTTATTATAAAATTGTTTTTACAAAGGAGCAGTTGGTAGCCTAGCCACAAGCTGGGCACCAATACCTTTCTGAATAACCAAACCTAATCTATGAAAAAGAAAACTACCATGACCACTGCTGGCATCAAGGTTATCCAGGCAATTCCTAAGAGCAACTGCAGTGGTGCGAGTATAACCAAAGACCAAAGAGGGAAAAAAAAGACTAAATTTGGGTTTAGTCTGTTGAGTGACGCAGTGGGAGGAAGACTAAATTTTGGTGGAGCGTAAACTATACCAACGCCTGGTGTGGGGCGTGAAGTACATGTCCGCCTGATGTGGGGCGGAGGATATACGTTCGCCCGGTGACGAAAACGTAAAAAAAAAAAAAAAAAAAAATCAAAACAATGGGGCGTTGGTATAATCCACGCCCCATATAACAATTCTAAACTTTTGAGTGGGGCGGAGGTATAAACCTCGCCCCACAATAAATTACAAAAAAATAAAAATAAATATATGGGGCGGGGGTAAAAACTACGCCTGCTGTGGGGCGTAGACTTTACGTCCGCCTGGTGTGGGACGAATACTATATCAACGCATGTTGTGGGGCGAACACTATATCAACGCTCGACTAAAAATTGGGTTTGGTCTTGGTCGCCGACCAAATATAATCGCCCACTGTTGATTTAGTCTGGGATTTGGTCGATGGTCCGTCCCGCTACGCCTGGTTTAGAGACCAAATAAATGGGTTTAGTCGCCCACTGCAGTTGCTCTAAGCCTCTTTAAAAGCATTACAAAATCCTCACCAAGTTCACCTAAGGAAGTGAAAGCCAAAACACCCAAACCATAACCATGAGAAGAGCATATGTCTAAATATTTGGTGCGTTTACGTGAAACTGCGTTGGAAATGGCTTGGCTCAGTATGAAAGCATTCCCGCAACAAGAGTAAAAGGTGAAACACCGGTAACATCAAAACACACATCTTTCCCATTCTCCCACCCATAAACAAGGATATCTGCAGGCTTCAAGGCTTAGCCATTTGAAAGAAGGCCAAGGACACTTCTTTTCTAGCATGTACACCAGCTTTATAACACATATCAGCAACAACATCTCTAACAAGATCATGGTGATATTTGAGCCCGACCTCACTCGCACAATGAATCGCATGATCGCCAAAAATGTCCATATCTCTCTTACAACACGAACACAAACCACCTTTTGGAAAAAGTGGAATACCGAGTCGATAACTCAAAACAGCTCTAAACTGCCTTGGCCCAATATTCTGTTGAAGCCCACTAATTGGCACGGCCAAGAGGTACTCTTGCGCATGTTTCATCCTGTTAGATTGCCACAAAACCGAGTCTCTATCAGACATGATGAATTGGCTCGGGATTTTATTCTTCACAACATCAAAGTATGTAGCTGCCAAGGTATGCATGGAAGGGGGGGCAGTTTCTACAAAGCTGAAGGAAGAATGTAAATCACAAACCTGGATGAAAGTCTGTAAGGCTTGCTGGTATGTGTGGCCATTCTCACAACAAGCAGAGTATAGGTCTCTTAGTATTATATTCTGCACGGACCTGGTCTGATTCTGAGATGCGAGATAACAATAATTGCTCGTGTCTGACATCGTATAAATCCCCAAACCACCGTCTTTAATAGGTAAAGTGGAGATACGCTGTTGCAAAGGGCCAAAGCCAGCTCCATCTCCGGTCACGAGGTGCCTCAAATAAAAAAAAAGATGATTATCAAAAATATCAATGCCTTGTTGGAGCGCCGAAGGCCTGGTGGTGCGCATAGTGAAGTATAACTTTGAAACCCCAGCACAATTACGTAGGAGAAGCAATTCGCTCTGAGGATCCTTAAGCTTCTTAATAGAGGTCATGAGCTGGATGGTTTTGTTAACTCTATTAACAACCATATCGCTACAGAATTGTGAATCAAGACTGATAGGACCTCCAAGAAGCTAAATAAAAAAAATAAAAAAAAATAAAAAATAAAAAAATAGAGAAATAAAATAAAATTAGAATTATAATGTCAAATGTACAATATTTGAGGGTAAAACTTGTCTTTATAATAAATTAACAAGGTTAAAATAGAGAATCAATTAAATCGAATTATTTGGGTCCACAACTTCTGCTTTTTTTGCTTTTAAAAGCTAGTGCTGAATAGCTGTTAAAATCAGGCCTAAAATGAAAGTGCTTCTCTCCAAAAGCACTTTGAAAATTTTTTACCAAACACAATTTTTGGTAAAAGTTTGTTACAAGTTTGTTACAAAGTGCTTTTGGTTGAAAAAAAAAGCAATCCCAAACGGGGCTTTAACAATATTGGCGGCTCCATTTAGCAATCTTTATTTATTTTTATCCATATCATGAACCACCAATTAGAGCAAGCACTATGGAGAAAGAAGAAACTATTCTTCCACATCGAATTAGTTGGTCCTAAGACATGATACGATGGGAACACTAGCTAGCCTACTTTTAATCTTTTTTTTTTTGTTTGTTTTGGGTTTTACTTGAACTTGATAGTTATAGATTTTTTTTTTAGTAATTCAACTAGAATTATCTCAGTAAAATAAAGTTCAACTAGAATTATTTTCTCTGGATTGGAAAAGAAATTTTTTATTAATGAATTTATACAACAAGTTGCAAGTATAAAAAGAACAAAAATGACATAACTCTAAGAATTATAAGAGGTTGTTGTATCCTGAAACCGGGCGGAGCCACACTAAGAGGTGGGTGTGCAATTGCACTCCCTGAAATGCTCAAACCTAGTTTTTTTTTTTCTTTTTTTTGTAAACAAAAAACATTCATTCAAAATTAAACCAAAGTGTTAAGGTTACATGATGTTACAATAGTAAAATCTAGAGATTCTGGTACAAAAACACTAGAAATTACATTAGCTTGTTCGAATACAAGAGAATGTCTAATAACAGACGGAACATGAGTCCATGTTTGTTGAGTAAACCCGGAAGATATAGCATGTTTTGCGACTAGATCCGTAGCAGTGTTGCCTGTTCTAACCTAGTTTGAACCAACTTATCCCATCCCAATTTTAATCATTCTAACCCTTTCGCACATCTAAAATATATTAGTAACATTAGAAGAGAAGACACATCAGTCTATCTAATCTATAATTAAAGTTCATCTCTAAATTAAAATAAAAAATAAATAAAAGTGCATAATGTGCCGTATGGTGAATAGAATCACCAAAATGGCAGGTAGTTGAGTAGTGAATTGTTTTACCATTTTGACTCACTTTCTCATAGCCATATATGCCCATGCTCTAGTTAGTGAGCCACCACTACGATTCATTGACTCTACGGGTTAAGCGAGACAGTACGATCTGAATAAAAAAACAAAAGCAGAAAACACCCGACATAAAAAATAAAACGGTGGCACTGTTTTTTTTTCACTTCATTTGGGGATTTTGGGGTTTCACAAAATCCAAATTGGTGAGAATCACTCACTGTAGTTGAAGAAGAAGTTCCCTCCGATCAGTATCAGGTAATCAATCCTTAGACCATACTACTTGTGTTCAAGTTGAGTGTTCGCTGCAGATTTATCTGCTTTTTTTCTTCTTCTTCTTTTGTAATGAAATTGGCTGTGGGTTTGCTATCCATTTAGTCACTTCTGTTTGGGTTTTGGTTACATAGGTTTACACATGCGTATTTCATATGTTTCATAATTGACAACACCCAAATTGCAATATATCTGAATTTGATTAGGGAATTATCTGAATTTGGTCACTGATTGAGTTTGATTACGGAATTAGGTCTTGGAGGAAGAAATAATAATCTATTGCAGAAATTGTTCAGAACTATTAGTTTCTGCACCGGGTTTTTTAACCTTTGATGCTGCACGATGCTGCACCAGGTTCAGAATTTGTCCCCAGTCATAATTGAAATTGAATTTTTCTTTCTAAATATCTTCATCCAATTTTCATTTCTTGATGATCCTTGTACATAGTTTAAAGAGGCGAATATGGAATGTATCCCATAATTTGGTGTTCTAGTGGTGGTGTCTGAATTGGAAGACTCGGCACTGTTGTATCGTATTTGTACATGGTTTAAAAAACACTATCTTTAGCATTTGATACTGTTTTTCGGTCTTTCACTTCGATTGGGAATTTAAGGTTTCACAAAATACAATAGAAAACTGAATCAGTGGAATTGAAAGAATCACTCATTGTAGTGGAAGAACTTACTTCTGGTAAACCCTAAACCGTATCAGGTAATCTTTAAATCCTACTACTTATGTAGAGATTAGGGGGTTTTCTGTAAATTTTCTTGGGAGTGTTTTCGTTTAGGGGTAGAAAAATTGGGGTTTTGCTTTGCGTTTATAGACACTTCTTATGTTTGCTGTAAATTTTAGACACTTCTTAATGGGTTTTGATTGAATATAGACACCTCTTATGTTTGCAGGTTCCAGCTGCTAACATTGAATATGAGGTCGAAAAGACTGGAACTACAAGAAGCTCTTCAGAAGCAGAAGCATAAGCCGTCAACAACAAAACGACAAGAATCTCTCCAGAACCAGAGGCTGTCAACAAAAAAACCACGCACTGCATCTATTGGCATAAGGGAAACTGAAATTGTGGCTGATTCAGTGGATGAAAGGCTCAACGCTGTCGCTCTCGAGAAGCAAAAGTCATCAGCAATAAAATCACGTTCTGCATTCTTCAACGGCGGAAGGGAAAAAGAAGTTGTCACTGATGCAGTGGTTGAAAGAATCAATAGCGAGAGGGAAATAGAAAATGTCACTGATGCAGTGGATGAAAGACTCAACATTGCGGCTTCTGAGAAGCAGACATCGCCAGCAAAAAAATCACGTTCTGTATTCGTCAACGGCCGAAGAGAAAAAGTAGGAGTGACTAATGCAGTGGATGAAAGACTCAACACTGTTGCTCTCGGGAAGTCGTCAGCAGCAAAACCACATGTTTCATTCGTCAATGCCTCAAGGGAAAAGGAAATTGTGACTGATGCAGTGGACGAAAGACTTGACGCTCTTGAGAAGCAGAGTTCGGCAGCAACAAAACCATGTTCTGCATTCACCAAGGGCCGAAGATCAAAAGAAACTGTGACTGATGCAGTATTGGGTGAAAGACTCAACGCTACTGCTCTCGAGAAGCAGAGGTCATTAACAATAAAACCACGCATTTCATTCGTCAATAGCCGAAAGGAAAAAGAAATTGTGACAGATGCAGTGGATGAAAGACTCAATGTTGCTGCTCACATGAAGCAGAGATCGTCAACAACAAACTCATGTCCTGCAATCAACAATGTTAGTTGGGCAAACGAAATTGTGAGCATCGCCTTGGATGCAAGACTCAACGCTGTTGGTCTCAAGAAGCAGAGGTTGTCAACAACTGAACCATCTTCTGCATTTGTTAATCACAGGAAGGAAAGTGAAATTGTGACAGATCCAGAGGATGAAAGACTCAACGCTGTTACTGACATGCTTGATGCTGGGAGCGATACTGGAGATGAAGATGCTGACACACCTGATACTTGGACTGATGTTAGAGATGAAGATGCTGACGTACTTGATGCAGATAGAGACAGGTACGTGGAAGTTGTGGAGCACCAATTGTTATTCACCGACTCTGATGAAGATGATGACATACTTGATGCGGATGGAAACAGATACGTGGAAATTGCGGAAAACCAATTGTTACCCACCGATTTTGATGAAGATGCTGACGTGCTTGATGCGGATGGAAACAGGTACGTGCAAATTGCGGAAGACCAATTGTTACCCGTCGACTCTGATGAAGATGCTGGCATGCTTGATGCGAATGGAAACGGTTACGTGCAAATTGCGGAAGACCAATCGTCACCCATCAACTTTGATGAAGATGCTGACACACATGATGCGGATGCAAATGATGACATGGAAATTGTGGAAGATCAATCGCTACCCACCAACAATGCAAACTGCTCAAGTAATGGACAAGGAAGCACTTCTATGCCATCAAGTGAGTAGTTACGTACTGTAACTAGTTGTTTATTTTGTATATTAGAATATAAGTATCTATGTTGTAATGTTTTGTGCACTTCATTTACTAGATACCCGTATCCCAATTATATTCGACAAGTATGGGCGGCCTTGTGATGTTGGGTCGGAAGAATTTGTAACGGATATTGGAAGGATACTGCGAGCACATTGTCCTCCTGCAATCGAGTCCTGGAAAATTGTTCCAAACAGCATCAAAGAAAATATTTGGAAAGCTGTTGTTGTAAGTGAATTAAAATTATTTGAGTTTTTATAAAATCTTTATGATCAGTATATGATATGGAGATTGTCTTTGCAGATTAGGTATGTCGTACCTGAAGTTTATAAGCCCAGTATTTTGGCAAAGGCTAGAAAATCTTGGAAAAGTTGGAAGCATAATCTGCGTTTAGAGTTGGATAAATATGAGACCGTTGCTGAGAGAAAAATAAATATTCCATGGCGTCTGATTACAAAGAGAGAAGATTGGGAGAGTTTTGTTGATTTCTGCAATACTGACGAGGATAGGAAACGTCGCGAAGCTGGCAGAAAAGCTAGAGAAAATCTTGAATTCTTACACTCATGTGGCAGGAAAGGAATTTTTCGCAAAATATATGAATTGGTAAGAAATTTTTATTATTTATTACAGATTTTTATTGACTCTTTTGTTTCGTTAAAAAATGCCGCTTTCTGTCCTCTAATGTAGGAAAAAGAGAATTCAACTGGCGAAGTTAGCAGAGCTGCCATGTTTGTTGACACCCACTTTTCCAAGAATATGAATGATCCTAAAATGGTAAGTTTAGTCATTTCCTTTGTCATGCTATTGGAATATTAGTCCTTAGTTTATGTAATTCTGCATCTGAATTACTTTGTTCCTGCAGAGATTAGTTAAAGAGCTTGTAGAAGCTAATCCAGACGGTCAAAAAGATATCGACAATGATGCTGTCGCACTGGTTAGTGAAACCAAAAACTGTAGTATATCTTCTGTAGACTTGAATCTTTTCTTCTCGTGAAATACCTTAAACAACTCTTTCTTTCATAGGTATATGGACGTGATTCAAGAGGTTCAGTAAAAGGCATGGGAGGAGGTGTTTCAAGGACTATGATACATGCTTCGGCTCCAAGTTTAGAGATTCTTCGCAAAGTTGAGCAAGAAAACAAGAGTTTGCGGTCTGATCTCCATTTACTCCGAACACAATTAGGATTACACACACCGAATGATACTTCTACACCATCAAATCAATCTGCGCCTCAGACACAAAATCGTACTTCTACACCACCAAATCAATCTGCGGTGCACACACCAAACCGTACTTCTACACCACCATCAAATCAATCTGCGCCTCAGGTAACAATTTATATGATTCTTACAAATTGAATTTACATTCCGAATTGAGTACTTCACAAACCTGTAACGGGAACAGTTGGAAATTCTTGTTTAACAGACACCAAAACTCGTTGTCTAGTTGATCCTCCCTCGATACTACGAAATAAGAAGTGCAAAGTAACCAATTATTTGTTTAGCTTTCACTGATCTCTCTGCGTGTTTGCCTTTATGTATGTTATGTTACTGAACGTACACTCTTGGTTTGATGGATGTAGGCACCTGAAGTGTCCAACTTTCCTGCTCGTTCACGCTTGGCACCTGAATCGTCCAACTTGCCTGCTCGTTCACGCTTGGCACCTGAAGCGTCCAACTTGCCTGCTCGTTCACGCTTGGCACCTGAAGCGTCCAACTTTTCTGCTCGTTCACGCTTGGCACCTGAATCGTCCAACTCGCCTGCTCGTTCACGCTCGGCACCTGAAGGTTCACGCTTGGCACCTGAAGCGTCCAACTCGCCTGCTCGTTCACGCTTGGCACCTGAAGCGTCCAACTTGCCTGCTCGTTCACGCTTGGCACCTGAAGTGTCCAACTCGCCTGTTCGTTCACGTTTAGCACCCGAAGTGTCCAATTTTCCTGCTCGTGCACCTCCTACGTCCAACATGCATTCTAGTTCATGTTTCATAAAAAACTTTAAAGGAAGAACCATTGCTTTAGGTAGTTTTAACGCTGCTGATCCACCAATGGAACATGTCTACAGTTTAAGCATCGAAGAAATATTCGACAGAGATGCAGACTTATTTGATAGAGATGGGAAGCTTGGAGATATTATGATTGGGGGAGTGATTAATTGGCCAAAAGCATGTGTGGAGTTCAACTTGCCTGCTAGCTCATGTTATATAAGAAACTTCAAAAGAAGAATTATTGCTTTCGGTAGTTTCAACACTACTGATTCACCTGCGCTTCATGTCTGTAGTGTAATTGTCAAAGAAATATATGACAGAGATGCAGAATTATTTGATGAAGATGGGAAGCTTGGAGACATTATGATCGGTGGCGTGATTAATTGGCCAAGTGCATGTATTACGCCTTGTCAACCATAAACCGTATCACTATTGTTTTTCATTTCCAGTACGTAACTAGTATGTATAGTCTTGGCAACTTTGGGTTCTAATTTTAGAAGCTTCTTTTTCTAAATTGGATGTTGTCTGTTCCAGAAAATGCTTATGAGGTACAATTTAAGCATCTGCAGGAGACCAAGTGTGTGCTATTACAGGAAAGAGCAGATGAAAAGTTTCAAAATGATGGACGGACTTTAGCTGTGGAAGAAAATAGGCATTCGTCATGGGTTTGAGATCCGCCTGCCTTCGCTGGGAAAATGTAACAGACACAGGTTAGTCGCAGTTGCCCCCCACTCCATTGCCATACTATGTTTGTTAATGGCATCATCATCCACGTTAACTCAGGCTCCACAGCAAATGCCGGGATCTTAATTTTGAACTTGAAATCTCAAGTAGCTAATCTATATACATTTTTCTCATTGTGTCCTACAGCGAGGAGGATCCTAAGACCAGAGCTGGAAGCTAGGGATCTATCAATGGTACTACCAACACGAACAATGGGGTATGTAGCACATTGAATGAGCAATTTACATCCTAAGCATTATATTATGTCACTCTCAACAAGACCGAATTCAGGATCATTCAAGCCCTTCAACAATCTAAAGGTCATTCTCATCCGCTCAATCAGCACGCACCCTTGAGCTATCAGATTTCATATTATAAAATTGCAGATAATGAAATTTGATTTCTTAGTGCATATTTGTAGTGTTGCGATGCACTCGCCCGAGGAGATGACTATTTTGTTATGATTAGCGTTTTCAAAAGAGGGTCTTAATTTCTTGTACATTATGATTAGCGTTTTCATTTTTGTTGTTTGGATTGTAATCAGTAAAACTCATGATTACTAAAAATAATGCATCTCCGGATAACAAATTGGAGAATAAAATGAACTGGAAACAACGAATATTAACACCAATAATGAACCACTGTGATGAATTAATAATGCACCTAACCAAATTAATAAATCGAACTAATAACACCAACAATCAATGGTATAACCAAAAAATGAATTAACAAGAAGAATATCGTCGCCGGAAAACAATTACCGGAATCACCAATCATAGTCGCACTTCTCAGAAGTGAATGCAGTTGAAGAACCCACAGGAACTGCAAACTCACACTTAACTTTAGGCTTGAACTTGGTAGTCTTAACAAGACCAGCTTTGAATCTCATCTTCAGGTAGAGCTTAACTTCAACATTGAATTTCCCATCAGCCTTATCTTGGTTAAACTCACCTAGCACATTTGGTAACAGCTGTTGCCCTTTGAACACCGGACGGAGAACAGTAGTGTTCTTATGACCTTGATAGAACGGAGTTAACATAACCGAATCGAATCTCCGACCATCATAAAACGCTCTAGCTTCAATCTGATCATAGTAAACACCAATTTTCTTGTTCGGGTTCCTTAAATTCAAGTCAACTGCAAGGTCGTAATGAAGCATGTCGTTATCGGTGACGTTGAACTGAGTAAGGGAAGCATTATCGACCTGATATTTCAATGGGTTTATCGGACGAAGGATTAACCAGACAATAAGAACTGCTATACCGATTGCAACGAGAATAGAGAGAATGATTTTGAAGATACATTTTGGAACACAACATACTATGCTACTGAAACATCCCATTGTTGTGTGCTGCAGAAGAATATGAACAACCAAAAGTGGTGGTGCTGGTGGTGGTTTAGAATGAGTGGCTAGTAATGTTGATGAAAAAAGATAAGAGAACGAAATGAAATGAGATTTATGGATTGATGGGTTGGTTTTTGGAGGTATATATAGGAAGGTGAACAGAGATTTGGTAAGTCTTGATGGAACACGTAAACGAGTAAATTATTTATTCGTAGTTTGTTGAAATGTTCAGTTCTATACGCGTTCTCCGTCTTGTTGTATTTTTCTTCTTACGGCAACATTCAGCATCACAGGAATGTTCCTGGAAACTTAGAAAGAGCCGGCTTTGGTAATTGGATGTTGATATCCCACTAGTTGACATATTTAAGGAGCAAATGGTATACTATGTACTCACCCACATGGCGCAGTTTGATTTTTCAACTAATAATTATCGATAGATAGTAAGATGGTAAATGTTACTTTAATGCCCCAATTAATTATTTAACCTAACCATAGCTAAAATGGTATGTAATAATGCTGCTAAATGAAAAATGCAGTTTCCTCTTTGTTTCGTTCTTTTTTTTTCTTAGTTAATTATTTATTTATTTTTTTTTCGGTTTGAAACATTTAATATAATTTATTTATGTATTTATCTATATCTAGTTATCTTTCTAGGAAAAAGGAAACACTTTGGTAATTGGACGTTGATGTCCCACTAGTTAACATATTTAAGAAGCAAATGGTAAACTATGTACCCACCGACATGGCAAATTAATTTTTCAACTAATAATTATCGAAAGATAGTAAGATGGTAAAGGTTATTTTAATGACCCAGCTAATTATTTTACCTAAACATAACTAAAATGGCTGATTATGATACTCTTAAATTGAAAATGCACTTTCCTCTCTTTTTCGTTTTCTTTTCTTCATTTATTCATTTCGGCATGAGACATCTTATATAATTGAATTTTGTACTTAATTACCTATGTCTAGTTATGTTTCTAGCAAAAAAGAAATCCATATATTTTAAGAACAACGGTGATAAATTCTTTTTAGAGAATGTTTAGTCTGTGTTGGATGTCATGTGACCCATCTAGGAAGTTTTTGGTGTGAGAGGCAATCTTTTACTATAGCTTATTTATATAAATTTTGGATGTTTCAAAAGAAAAATAAAATAAAATAAATCTCTTATTTTTGGCTTTTATCAAGAACACACGCTTAATAGACATTTTTCTTTCTTATGATAGTAATTGTAGCAATGCACTATACAACTACTCCACGAAGTTTTCAAGCTTTATCGAAATTACTAACCACACCGATTGAGTAATGAGAATTATTTTATTTTACATAAAGTTGGTAGCATCTATGTAATTTGATAACCCTTTATAGGCTGTTTGGATGTGTTTTGAGAAGCTACTTTTCAACTTATTTAAGTCAATAAGCTAAAAGTTAGGTTGGATTGATAAATACAATCGACTTCTATAAGTTACTTAAAAGTCAAAAACTAACTCCCAACAGAAGCAAAAATATTTGGCTTCTCACTTCTAAAAAAAGCTACTTCTGACGGGACCCGCTACTAATCTCTTCTCCCCTCGGTCATTTCTTCTCGCTTTATTTTTCTCTCTTGTACATCAAACCTTCAAAGAAAAAAATTCAATTCATAGATAATCTCATACAAAATCTTTTTCTTTTGTTGTTAACCTCTGTATTGTGTCACTAGGATTCCAAAATCATCATTAGTTTTTGAAAATTTGGATATAGATTTCAAACCCTAATCTAGAGATAAGTTGATGTAGTTCTAAGAAAAATGAATGGGTTTGGAAATATTGCGAGATGTGGTATTGAGATGAATTGATATTTTTTTTGGCAATTCAAGGTTACGATGATATTTGAGAAATGGGTTTGGTTCGATTTTATGATTAAATGCTAGGAACAAAAGCAAGACATTGATTCATAGAAGAAACAGTGGAAAATTGGAGTTGTTGCCATCAAATTAAGCGGATGGAGGAAGACTATATGGGTTGTTGCAGTTGATGAGTAAGAGGAGGAAATAATCTGGTGGTGTTGTTCCTAGAGGGAGATCAGATCAAGAATCCAGTAGAAGAGGAATTATTGCTGCTGACGAGTCTGGAAAATTTGGTGAAATGGGTTTAAATAGGCTAGATGGATTCAACTTCTGGTGGACTATTGGTGTTAGGAAATGGGATTTGTGTGCTTATTGTGCATAATTTATTGGTTTTCTTGGTTGTTTAGTGATGTTTCATTGATTCAATTTGATTAAATTTACTCGTTGATGGATTCTGTGAAATGGGATTGGTGTCCATTATAAAGTTTGTTAATCTTTAATTATCTACTACTTTTTGTCAATTTGCTAGATTTTTCCGTCAAAATTCAATACTGGATGTTGTTTTATCTGGCTTGAAAGACGCTATAGAAGAAAATGTTAATATACATATACAATAACAAAGACAATGAGAAGGCTTGACTAATATGAATGAAGCTCTCTTGTTATTTGCTTCACAAACTGTCATTGATTTTCGAAGGTGGTTGAACTCGAACATGCTGTACATCTTGATACAAGTGACTGAGTTGTAAGTCTTAGTCACTTTTCTCTTGTTACAGATGAAACATTGTATAGTCGTAGCATAACGGAGATTTCTTTTTTTTTTTTGAGATATTTCACAAGGGAGATGACATGGTATATAAGAAAATAAAAACATAAATTTCAATATACAAAATGTATTTTGACTTCTGCCTTTGTTATGTTGCCAAACTTACTTATTAACTTTTTTACTTATAAGTAAGGCAGTTGCCAAACTAACTTATCCAATTTTTTTTGCTTCTAAGAAGTCCTTCTAAGAAATCCAGAAGCACTTCTAACTTCTACTTCTGTATCCAAACGGGCTATTAGAAACCATGTAAATCCATGGATTTATATATTTATGAATTCTTGTAGTAACGTTACGATCTGCTTACATACGCATGTGTACTGTCTTTTATTTCACAAAGAAATAATCTGGTATATCCAATAAACAACTAGTAATGGTGGGCTACCTACACAAACCAGAGCAGCTGTCTTGTTTGAAGAATAGTCTCTGCAGTTGTTTGGCCGTTTCCCAATAAGTTATCGTTTATCCTATAATACAATACAATTGTGACTGCCTTGATCTTTTCTAAATATCTTATATTTCCTACATTATTAAACAACTTATCGTATTATTAAAAGTTTATTCATCAGTTGAACCCGCAACCAGATTGTCAACATATCATATTATTGAAGCTAGAGCATTTTACGATGACCAAACTCCATTTTCCAATGGTTAAGTAAATCTGTCGGTATAGGCCAACCGCCGATTCCACCTCCCTGAAAACTTTTCCATATCTAGTGGACTTTGAGACTCAAAACTACAGATGAGAGCTCTGGGAATTTTGTGGTGATAATGACCATTTTTGATGGAATCTTGTGGTGATAATAGTCATTTATGATGGAACCCGAAATCTATATAACGCTTATTATGTGCATCTACTAGTTGTTATAAAAAATGTAGCTCTATAACAATTTTCTATTTATTTTTAAATACTAGTAATAAATTAAATTTCACCAACACTAGTATAAAAAGTGCCAAGTGTTGATCGTGCTTGAAAAAACGCCAATTACTTGGTGTGGCGTCCATCCAAAATAGATAGTTAACCTGTACATGTCAAGGTGAATGCAATGACTCGAAAATCTTAGTGTGTCGTGTTGGTAATTACTTTTAGTAAGCATGTGCTATGTTGTAAAAGGCGCTAGGCAAGGCGAGGGCCTTTTTTTTTTAGAATAAAACAGAATTAGGTATGATTTGGCGCCTGGGCGCTCGCCTTTTACAACATAGAGCATGTGTGCCCTGTGATTTCTATAAATGCACAATGTCAAGCACATTGTAAATTATATAACTAGATTATGAGATAGTAGTAATAGTGTATTCTTTCTGCTAACTATGTTCACTTAATGTTTAGCATTGAGCATAGAATTTTCTTAATCCAGAGAAAACATCAATAACACAAAATTGATGAAAGGCTACAAGATACTTTAGGTGGTCATTAAATTTCATAGAAATTTCCAATTCAATGGATGGACGAGGATTACTTTGTTTTGCATGCTTGATAAGGTTGTGATTTCATGATTCTTCTACTACCTACACAAGCTACCTTTGTGTGAAAAATAGTCGTTGTGTTTGTTTGGCCTTCAACATGCCCGTAAAAAGAAAATCAACTAGTTATTGTACATTGAGATCTTAGGGAGGGAAAAGACTTCATCGACCGGTTTTGACTAAACACCATTTTCCTAAATGAAGTAAATGCGTCAGTATAGGCCTGCCAACCGCCAATTCCACCTCCCTGCAAACTTTTCCTTATCTTGTGCAACCGTCTAAAATCAAGAACCACTACATCGCCGCCCATACACTAAATACATTTTATCTTTTTAAATCAATTGAATACAACCAACAATGTACCACAATTGTCGAAAAAAATGTACCTAAATATCAATAACCGAAGGTGCACTTTTGAGGAGTGAAGCCAGTTGCAGAACGACCCAAAGGAACTTCAAGCTCACAATTATACCCCGGATTGACCCTGATAGTCTCAACGTCACCAGCTTTATATCTCATCTTAATATAGAGTTTAACTTCAATATTGAATTTCCCATCACTCCCATCTTTATCGCATGCAGCTTGTACATTTGGTAAAAGCCTTTGCCCTTTGAAAACCGGATGAAGAATCGTCGTATTCTTATGACCTTGATAGAAGGGTGTCAACATAACCGAATCGAACCTCTGGCCATCGTAAAACGCTCTAGCTTCAATCTGATCGTAGTAAACACCGATTTTCGTATTCGGGTTTCTTAAACTCAAATCTACCGCAAGTTCGTAATGCAGCATGTCGTTTCCGGTAACATTGAATTGAATAAGCGAAGCATTATCAACGTGATATTTCAATGGGTTTATCGGACGCAAGATTAACCAAACAATAAGAAGTGCTAAACCTAAGGTGGTGAGAATGGAGAGAATAAAGTTGCACATACACCTCGGAAAACAACAGAATAGTGCGCAACATCCTAATCCACAACACATTTTGTTTGCGTACAGAAGATATGAACAATGAGAAACTTGTGGTTTAAAGATGAGAATGTACGCACTAGGTTAAAAAAAGATGAAGGAATGGAATGAAGATAAAAGTTTAATATGAACAAAGGAATTCCAACCGAATAGAACGATATCGGTTGAAACTCCTCCTTTGACGAACAAAGGATTTCCAACTGAAAAGAAAAATATCAGTTGAAACCCTTTGAAGGTCTCTAAAATGACATATGAGGTTTTCAGAGAAGGTCTCTAAAATGAGATATGAGGTTTTCAGAGGTATATATAGAGGTGAGCATAGCAGTTATTTTATGGCTAATATTAGGATCAGAGGAGCGGTCCTAGTGACTTAGAAAGAGTCAAATAAGAGACAGCTCTGGATATTGAAATCGACTTAAAATCTTGGATATATATAGAAGAGGAGGATCCATGGACACTCTTAGGATGGACAATGTCGACAAGATTTACACCATTTTTCCGCAAAACCCAAATGATAATGAATTTAAGTCTAATATTTTGATGGTATATTCTTCTTATAAGACTCTACATTCCTACAAAAAAATGAGCACAATTCGAGATGTATAAAACCACAAATTAAGATCGGTAGATGGTCAGGTATGCTATCTCGAATTGCATTCATTTTTGGCAGAAATATAAAGTCTTATAATAGGAACATATAGTTAAAATCTTGGATATATATAGAGAGCAAAGATAACAAATGTTAGACAAAATACATACACGTAAAAAACTTGATCATTATTTCATATATATACTCGTAAATAATGTACAAAACAAATAAAAAAATTGAACAAGAAACAACAACTACTATAAATCATCAAAAGAATTACAAAGAATAGAGAGTATCGTAGACGATGAACGGAATCAGTAACCGTATCCGCACTTCTTAGGCATGAAGCCAATTGCAGGATTAGAACCTGCCAAAGGGACTTCAAACTCACATTTAACTCTAGGCTTGAACTTTGTAGTCTTAACAACACCAGCTTTGAATCTCATCTTAAGATAGAGCTTAACTTCAACGTTGAATTTCCCATCAGCCTTATCTTGGTTAAACTCACCTTGTACATTTGGTAAAAGCCTCTGCCCTTTGAACACCGGACGAAGAATAGTGGTATTCTTATGGCCTTGGTAGAACGGTGTTAACATAACCGAATCGAATCTCCGACCATCGTAAAACGCTCTAGCTTCAATCTGATCATAGTAAACACCGATTTTCTTGTTCGGGTTTCTCAAGTTCAAGTCTACTGCAAGATCGTAATGAAGCATGTCATTACCCGTGATGTTGAACTGAGTAAGGGAAGCATCTGTGACGTTGAATTTCAAGTGGTTTATCGGACGAAGGATTAACCAAACAATAAGAACTGCTAACCCTAAAGCAATGAGAATAGAGAGAATGATTTTGAAGATGCACTTTGGAACACAACATATTATTCCTGAACATCCCATTGTATCTGCACAAAAGTATGAAGTAGAAGAATCAAAAGTGGTGGTTTTGAATGAGTCTGCTTGTAGTTGGCGTAGAGGAAGAGATATGTGTTGAAGTGAGATATGGATTTATAGGTGGTTCTTGCAGCTATTTATAGGAGGAGGTGAGAAAGAAGACTAGAAGACATTCGATAAGTTTTGCTAAAACACGAAACCGAGTGAATTCTGAGTATTTTGTTGACATTTTTTACGCGCTAATTATATTCTACTGTTCTTCCTCGTATGTTCGTAATCGTTTCTTCTGCTGGTAGGTTACGTATATTTACAAATGACTGCATTGTTTGAAGAATTTCAGTCGTTATAATCGTTCGGCCTTTTTCTAATAAACTTTTGTTTATCATACAAATGACTGCCTTGTTGTGTTCTCAGTTTGTTTTTTTATTGTAAAACAACTTGTCATATTCACACGTTTAAGTTTAAACATATACTTTATAAGAAATGGTCTGCCGTGTCTATGAGGCCATTTATTAATAATTAATAAATGTAAAGTACATAGACGTGGATTTAATTTTTTTTTTTATAATTTTTATCAATCATCTGGGATCTTTGGTCTTCCTTACATTATGAACAGTCCGTCTTTGAGCCTCATTAGCCGTGATATAACTTTTGCTTAAATACTGCTTCCGCTTTTATAAAAGTATTATTATTACGGTAAAAACTCTATATATTAATAAATCTATATATTAATAAAAAATCATAGTTTTAATTTGTGCCAGTTATAAATAGTAACAACCTTCACATTTTAATATTAATAGATTTTTTTATTCTCGTCATAAGCAATTTTCATCTATTTATTAATATAATCATTATTACTGAAAACTTATACATCTTGTACATTGAAATTTAATATGAAATAAAATATTAATCTATAGTTGTTTGAGAAAATAATGTAAAATTTTGGATTGTTATGGCATCATTTAGTTTGCAGATGCATAAGAGCTCAATACTGTGGGAACTTTCTTCTTAAAGCCAAAATATTTCCAACTTGTCGAGCATGTTTAAAATTTTGGTATATACGATTTGTTGCTCATTTGAATGATTAAGGAAGACATCCATATCCATTATCTTTTACATACTTTGAATTAACAAAAAAATCATTTTTTGGGTATGCCTCCCTATATTAATAAACTCCATATTTATTAACAATTTCGTGAAGTCCCAAGGCTATTAATATATGGAGTTTTTACTGTATTTAACTTTTTTATCTTTATTTTATTATATAAGGGATATTCCTAAATGGGATAGAACAGAATATTACTGCACAAGTCAAAGAAAAGTTTTCTACAATATTTCAGATATCGGAAATGATACACTCACTGCGTCCGGTCGAGAGAAAAAAAAGACTATTCGTTTTGACTCACCGTTCAGATATCCATGGCACTAAAGGTGCATTTGATGATGCCACAATTATGTTCATATGGTTGCACCATAAGCATCAAACGTGACTCGGAAACTCTAAAAAGAAAATGGGTCATTTGTCCAAAAAAATTTAAAACACGGTTCAAATGGACGAGAAAAAAAAATACGAGTGAAATAGTCAAAAAAAAAAATGCAAGGATGAAACTGGATTCATCCTGGCTTATACTTAAAAAATAGCAAGGATGAAACTGGATGCATCCCTGTGAAAATAAAAATAAGAAAAATATTTGAAAATGGACAGGATGAAACCTTCTTACATCCCGCCTATTTTTAAATTTTTGTCCATTTAAACATTATCTTTTTAATTTTTGTTATTTAAACAAGATTAAAACCTAAGTGTCACCCGGAACTGTTAATTTTGGTCTTTTCACCAATTTTGTGAACTCTAAATAGATAGTGACAACCTTTGACGAGACTTTATTGACCCTAGAAAAGTAAATACTGTCAGTATAGGCTGGCCAACCGCCAATTCCACCTCTCCTCGAACTTTTTCCATATCTAGTGCAACCGTTTCAAATCAGTCACCACTGCAACCACCGCTCATTCCCCAATTATCCCATCAACGCGTGTCCAACCGTACCTTCAAGTACACACGTTTCGCATTCTCATTGGTTCCTTTATTTCCTCCATCATCCAAATTTTCGAATACCGCGAAAACCAGTTTCTAAAGCAAAAAATTTTCGATAAAATTGAGGTAACATTGTTTCACAGAAACATTTTTTCTCTCTTCTTCACTGTGTAATGGTGAATCTTGTAAGAAGTCGAAAGAGGAGGGTCTTTCCTTCACATCGTCCACCTGATGGAAGTGCCTCCCAACAATGGTATCTCTCTTTGCAGAAATCTACTGTTTTTGAAACAGAGGATTTTGCTTCTTCATGTCTGTTCATTGTTTTTAAGATTGTTGTTACAGTGAACTAATTTAGTGAACTTGTCTTTGCAGGGAATGTTTTCAAGAGAGTTATTGTATGGATGTTTATCGGAAAGGGTTCGAGAGATGGAAGTGTATGTCAGTTGAGGAAAGAAACCGTTTCGTCCGCGTGTTAGAGGATGTTGTTCAGAGAATTCCATGTTGAAAGAACCGCTGGTAATTTGAACATCCGGAGGATATCATCACTGTGTTGATGATACTCTGGTGAATGAATTCTCTTCTTACTAAAGGCAAGTCATGCGTCACTTTGGCTATTGTAGTAGTAAAATCTAACACTAGGATATCAGTTATCATTTTTATTTATCGGAGGCGGGTTCTTTACCATTTTGTCTATGTAATGAAAAATCTTACTTTCTATCCCTTCTCTTCAGTTTGGTGAAGAACAGTGGATTTTTTTTGCACAATTTGTTTTTTGCTAAACTGTTGATAATTGCATAAGATACGTAAACGGTATACATTGAATGACCGAACATGACAGTCAATGCTCACCGGAATCGTGTTTGCAAGGCGGTATTATTCATAATAGTGGTATATTTGCCCCCGAAACGTTAAATATAAGTTCATATAAAGCCTCAACACTACCGTTTTCTGCTTAAGAAACTAAACCCACACTTATTTGAAGCCCAATTACTCTAAAGCCGGCTACACCTGCTATTTTTTGTTGTTTTTTGTTGTACGAAATGGATAAATCATAAAATATATTAAAAAAATGATCAAAGATCGAAAAATATAAAAATCAGTGTTGGATGAAAGTTCTCCGGTCAGCGAGATAAAAGCACCCCAGTGCATCTGAAAATAACATATTCTGAACACCATCCCCTGAGTTAATTGAGTTTTTTCCGTCATTTTTTTTCCATACAAAAGTTGGTCCCCAAAGAAAACCAAAACCAACTCCTTCATTTTGAAAAAGCTCTAGATCATCCAAACAAGTAATTCCAATGTGAGTAAAATGGAATTGGAACACTACAAGGCTAATTGTTTGCCATGTAGTGTCCATTACCGAACACTCTTTCACCCGAAGAAGTTCATGAAAGAGTTTGAGGTGAAAGGGTGGTGAAAGAGTACCATAGTAGCACCAAATTTGCTCCAACTGTTTATTCCGAAAAAGTAACTCTACCTATCAGAAGAAGTCCAGGGGCGGAGCCGGGATTCAAGAAATGGGTAGGCAAGTTATCAATCAATGCATGTTTGAGGGGGTGCAAAAGGGTTAAAATGACCAAAAGTTGGATAAACTAGCTTAAATTAGGCCTGGAAGCTCATATTTGAGGGGTGCAATTGCACACCTACAACTCCATGTGGCTCCGCCCCTGAGAAGAACCATTGCCCCAAGTGCCTTCCTTTCAACATTTCAATTTGAAAAATGGCGTCATGTTACGAATTAAAGTTTTAAACACAAAATTGGTTAAAAAGACCAAAAGCAACAATTCCTGGGTGAAAAGGATATTAAGATTTTGATACTGTTTAAATGGACAAAAATGTAAAAAGAGCCAAATGTAAATAGTTTCATCCTACCCATTTTCAAATACTTTTTCCTATTTTTAATTTACATCAGGATGCATCCAGTTTTATCCTTACTATTTTTTAAGTTTAAGTCAGGATGAATCCAGTTTCATCCTTGTTATTTTTTTAGTGTCCATTTCACCCATACTAATTTTTACTCGCCAATTTGAACCATGTTTTAAAAATATTTGGACAAATGACCCATTTCCGAAAGAAGTAAGAGTATTCTGCAAGGAAAAAATACTCTTCAGAATATGACATGATCTGTTAATAAAATATCAAGAAAATACTCTTCAGAATTTGCTTTGTACTCTTCAGAATTTGTTTTGTAAAATATAAAAAAAATACTTTTACAACTCCAAAAATTATGAAATTTTGTGTGGTTAACTTCCAGGATGTCTTCTATATTTTTTCAAAATGGTTCACCGAAGTTCCTTATAGGTTAAGAGATAAATTCGAAACTCTACAACTGACCAAAATTTTATTTTTGTTTTTCGCTCCACAATTAAGATCCATGATTCAGAAAACAATCAACCATTTTCGATTATTACAAATATTAATGTCTTAAGATTGGTTGGTGCACTGATCAAAAATAATGAAAAGTCAAATAAACAAAAGTTATTGATACTTAGCTCCTTTGTAATGGAAGTGATCGATTTGATGAAACAAGCGAGCTCTCAGATCTCCGCAACAGCAACGCGATAAAACTTCGGAAAAACAGACACGATTAAACCTTGGAAAAACAAAGTGAGTCAAGTGTTCAACACGCTGTCCTTAAGACGCCCGGCTACATCCAAAAGTGATGCTATAAAGTAGATTCTCAACTTTGGCTTGACAACTCCGAAAAATCGTTAATGAAAATCGCAAGCGCTTAAGGAAAAACGCGCCCGGCTACACCCAAAAGTGATGCTATAGTCCTCACATGACGGATGCCTCCAGGATAAAACACTTTATTACACCTACTACTAGCATATGTAGTAGATTCTCAACTTGATCTTGGCAACTCTGTAGTAGATGCTCAACTTGAGCTTGGCAACTCCGAAAAACCGTTAAGGAAAATCGCAAACGCTTAAGAAACACATTAGAAAAATATTTTTCCTTCTCAGAGAAACCCTTTTTCCTTAGATTTTACAAAAGTTCAGAAATTCGTTTATATAATGTAATAATACAATTTAAGAAGAGGAACTACCCGATGTGGGGCTAACAAGTTTACATAGTCTCTTAAAACAACTAAAAAAAATGAAAACTCCACTATGTGGGACTAATAAGTTTTTCATTCACAAAAAAAAAAAAAAAAAAAAAAATAAATTTTTATTTTTATTAAAAACTTTAAGAAATATATTTTTATTCATGGTTTTTCCAATGGTTTGGTCCGTGGATCTCTTTTCCAATCTCATGATTAACTAGTTCTCGATTTTCTGCTCCTACTCTATAGACTGCACTTGTAACGGAAACCTGGGCCATGCTCATCGCTTCTAAAACGGCAACGGAATATGGATTGCCAAAAGTTCAATTTGAAACAGACTCGAGAACTTAACAAGATTTCTAACCTCGGACACCGACGATCCATGGTATATTTCTAATCATATTGTATAAATCAAGTATAGGTTTACCCAAATTCATCAATATATTATTAGGCATGTCTACAAGGAAGGAAATCAAGCAACGCATGGTCTGGAAAATCGAGCGGCAGATAATTACTCAATAGGGAAGCTCGCAACAACAGTATGGGACAATGTAATTCCCCCACCTATAAGTTCTATAGTAATAACAGACTCTATGGGTATAATATTCCCACGTGTAATCTCAGTTTAAGTTAATAAAATTCCTGCTTCAAAATAAAAATAAAGAGTCTACCGATATGTAAAAAATGTTTAACATCTAAAATAATTTTGTTTTTTTACACCTCATGTGGAATAATTCTGTCTTTGTTACACCTCATGTGGAATTTTTCACACCACTTAGTTACACGGTTAGCATTATTTGGGTTGTATTAGGCTACTACTGTTCACGCAAGAAGAACATCCAAACCACATGAATAATTGGGAAGTGCATAAAAAGGGTTAGCATTACTTGTGCATGGTTTCGATTTCGTTTCTACAAAATGAATATCCATCGATCTACCCAAATGCATCCTCTTTTCGCGAGATTGTCTTGAGTTGGAATGGCGCCATGGTGAATTAACCATGCCAACTAAGAAACTTATGTAGAAACTCTAGGATTCCAAACTTTAGTATAAGAGAAGATATATTTCCTTAAGTTTTTTAAAGCACCATGTAACATGAATTACAATGTAATAATGATGTATATAAACTTCTGATGATGCAAGGAATAAAAACCAAAACCAGGACGCAAATGTTCTGCTAATATTCATCTTTTTCCCATCGAAAGGAGTTAAATTTCATGTGGAATGTCACATACACCTAGGGCTGAACATGGTTTCGGTTTTCCGCCGGAATCAAACCGAACCAGACCGATAAGGAAGAAACCGAACCAAACCATTTAATCTACCCCGTCCATCTCACACTTTGAGTATGGAATTTGGAGCATGCAGAACTTGGAGTTTATGTATTTTGAATCTGTAATGTTTATGTTTTGAACTATGTTTATAAACTTGAGTTATGAACTACGCTTGTGTGTTAATTACATTCTGCAGGTAGGTTAAAAAAAATTCAAGTGTGTTATTTTTTAAAAGATTTGAACTTTCAGTTTTCATACCGTCGGTTTTCCATTAACCAAATGGAACAAACCGAAACCGGCTAAAACCATTTAGAAACCGAACCAATGGTTAATGGATTGGTTTGGTTTAGATTTTTGAAACCGATAGTATTGGTTTCGGTTTTGGTTTGGCTAGAAACCGAGCCGAAACCGACCATGAACAGCCCTACATACACCACTAAGGTACACGGTTAGCATTATTTGGGCTGTATTAGGCTATTACTGTTGACGCACGAAGAGCATCCAAACCACGTTAATAATAGGGAAGTGCATGAAAAAAAGGTGATTGATGGTTTCAATTTCTTTTCTTCAGAAAATACATCTATTTACCCAAATGCATCCTCTTTTTTGCGCGATTTCCTTGAGTTGGAATGACGCCATGGTGAATTAACCATGCGAAAAAAATCCAATTTTTATAAAAACTCTAGGATTCCAAACCTTAGCAGCGTTTGGATGCACACACTGTGTTGCTTTTCGACTTCGGAAGTCGAAAAGTCGAAGTCGGTTTGGCAATAATATTCCGTAACGGCTTATAGAAGCGTAATAGTCGTGGTTTTGTGAAGCAAAATAGTTTTGCTTCGACTTACGCTCGACTTCTACTTCGGGCGGCGTAAGTCGAGAAGCGATTTGTATCCAAACGCGTTATTAGCATAGTGGAAGATACTGCTTAAAGCGTTTTTGAAGCCCCTTGTACATGATTAATACGAAAACCCAAAAAACATGACGAGGAGTGAGGACCAACTCCAGCAGCTAGGGGTAAGCAAAACAATCATATTTGTGGATTTTATCTGGCCCAATCCGAATATTAACGGGTAGACACCCTGGCATCCTGTGCGTATTTTGGTAGATTAGACGTGGATAAATTTCTAAAACCAGTTATTTTTACAGAATAGACACCCTCGTACGAGAGTTATGCCAAATAACATAATTTGCGAGATTGTGTCCCGTAGAGTTTTCTAGTTAGCTCATGTGGACTAATATCCAATGTATAAAAAATACTCCCTCTGTTTTTGGAAAAGTGATACTTTCACTTTTTCATTTTAGCATAAAAATAGGCCAAATTAAAAAAATGAAAGTATCTATTTTCCAGAAACGGAGGGAGCAGAAAAGTAGCAATTAGTTTCCTCTCTTCGGTGTCCATCCATGAACTTATCTCCATAGCCTTCACAATACTCATTATCAAAGCAATTGTTTCTCACTACCTAATTTGTGCTAATATAAAAAATAGAAAAGTAGCAATTAGTTTCCTTTCTTCGGTGTCCATCAATGAACTTATCTCCATAGCCTTCACAATCGTCATTATCAAAGCAATTGTTTCTCACTATTGTACCTAATTTGTGCTAATATAGAAGGTTTGTTTCTTACTACCTAATTTAACTGGGCTCAAAAATTATGGCCTAATTTTAGGCTTAAGCCCGGTATAACATAGCCTAGCCCGCCCTTTATGAGTTCCTAGTTCCGCCAGTGAAGTGCATTCCGCTGAGACTTGAGAGTCAAATAAAGGGAATCTCCTCATCATGAATGCCGAAAAAGAGAAACTTTTCGATCTTATCACACCTTCATTACTGGTACTATACTACTATGGGTTTACTATTTATCTTCCATAAGATTAGGTGCCCCCAAAGCTAAGGGTGCCCGACTTACAGAACATTTGATTTGGAAATTAAAGCACCATAACCCCGTGGCAGTGACATCTCAGATATACAAGTGAGTACTTCTCTCCATGAAATAACCATGCATATAAACCTCTGATCACCTGCTATCGTTGAAGTCCTATAAATAACTATTCATTCATCGATGAATCAAAACCAAAACATGCATGGTAAGAAAATGTCCCGCTAATATCCCTCTTTTTTTCCGTCGTAAGAGTTAAAGGTGAGGAAAAGATTTTCATTCAAAGAAATAATTAAGAACAATTACCAAACCAAAACATAGCTTTTCATTCAAAGCAATAATATGACCCTCATGATACTGCTGTCGTGGGTTATGAACTTATGATTTAAATTGCATTCTCCATGCCAAAACAAACATATGAACAACTAGGATTTTTCTCCATAATCCCAACCCACAATTTTTACAGCTTGCAGAAGCTATCCGCGGTAAAAAAAAAAAAAAAAAAAAAAGCTAGTTTGTTGGGCAATGGTTAAACTTCTAATAATCATTGCACCTTACCGTCCTGCTAAATTTGAGCACACGGAAACAAACCATAAGAGCTCGCAAGCCGTGAACCAAAGCATCGGCATATGTCTATAATTTTTGGCAAATATGCCCGCCGCTATTAGCCAGAGTAGCCAAGGGAGTCGCCTCAATCCGCTTGTTTCAAAGCACAATCACAACCGTACGTCACAACTACCTTGGCCAGCTACAGCCGTTGGATCAAACAATCGCATTCTAACCCTACAAACCCTAAAATATGAGCCTTAAATAGAGAGCTCTTCTTTCTGGTGCTATGCGGAGGCAACCCTCAACCCTAATTAGAATTCTTGTTCTTCTTCAGCTACACAAACGCAGCCCACAGTAGTATTTGGTCTAGGAAAATATTATGTTTTCCAACCATGTACATCGAAAGATTGTTCTTTCTGATGCCATAGAACCAGCGGCGAAGCTAGAATCTCAACTAAGGGGAAGCAAAATTCCATTAGGGGTAGCAAAAAAGCAAAATTAGGCTTGTAAAAAAATTTGGGCTTCAAAATTAGGCTTGGAAGACCGATGGGAAGGGGTCGCAACTGCGCACCCTTGTTACACTCTGCATCCGCCACTGCATAGAACAATCAACCATGGATTGTTTCCATAAGCATTCTAAGTAAAAGAAAGAGAGAACGAGCTAGTGTTCTCTCCGCTATAGCTCATTATTCCAACCAGCAAACCGAGCCCTTTATTAAAGGTTCGAAGATCTACCGGTTTAGTTTAGGTTTAGTTTAGGTTTAAAATGTGACCGTGAATTGTCATAGCGATATTTCTTTCAGCAGTAAAAACCCGGTTCTCATTTTTTTTTCAGCAGTAAAAAACCATGGATGATTGTTCACTGACTAAGTTTCGGTATTTCTTTCAGCAGTAAAAAACCTAGTAACAAACTTATTTTTAGATTTTTCTCGTTCTCCTTTTTTTTTCTTCATCAGACTCCTTCACAACAAACCAACAAGATCAGATTTTTGCATCAATGTTAACCAAAACAAAACAATGTCTTATTGTTCATCGGCATAATCAAAAACTAAATCATCTTCAGGTTTTGTACTGTATGATTTAGTTTTCAAAACTTTAAGATTTTCTTTTTAGTAGCTAGGTATATATATGCTCTGCCTCTGCTGTTCATTATTCGTAGTAGAATCAAATGCATCAGTCAGGACAGGAATATGGAGGGTCGAATACTTATTGTATTGTACAGTAAGACCGGCAACTATTCCTCCAAATGGAACCTTCCGGCATTTGATTTAGCGGATTACTTTTAACTTTCACTTGTTCAAAACTCTTTGAGTGCTTGCAGTGATTCTTGAGTTTCCTTAGCCAGAACCACACACTTAACTTTCCTCTTTTCTTGAGCTTTTGAATCTTTGTTCAAAGACCTTACTTTCTTGTCTTGTGCTTGTAGACCGGTCATTTTTATTGTATCTCTCAATTTTTTGGATCATCCTTCAATACATAATTCTATATTGAGGAGCAAATTTCAAGATACACCCATCAAGCATTTTTTTTTGAAAAAATGAAAATGTCTAGTATAAAACTATAAATGATCAACCGGCAGATGTTGCCATGTCTATGTATATCAATTTAAAATTCCAAATTATTTATGTTTTCACCAAAATTTACATTAATTTCCAGGTAGTTTATAGTTTTCTTTTCCAGCAAATTAAAACTTTTTCCCAGCCTGAAAGATCGTGAAGACAAGTAGTAAGTTGTTGTTCTTGTTGCGGAAGAACAATCAACCATGCTTTGTTTACCTAAACATTATACAAAAAATCTCAGTTATGTTTTCAGGTTCTCTCTTCCATAGCTCATTCTAACCAGCAACAAAAACTTTATGTCGTTAGATTCGAAGATCTGCCCGTTTAGTTTAGGGTTTTATTTTATGTATTAACCCTAAACTAATCGGGTTAATACATAAAATGTAGAAGTGATACACAATGGCACAGAGATTTAAATAAAATGCTTTAAATAAAATGCTTCTAGAATGTAGAAGTGATACACAATGGCACAGAGATCCTAATTCTCATTCTTCACCATGGAGACCCCTTAGCAACAACCCAATAACATCAGAATTTTTACCAATGCTATGTTAACTTTGACATCCAACCCAGTTAAGTCACATATGTAAGGCCACGATCACCACTAGAACCACTACAAAAACCACCGTCGCCACCACCTGAACCTTAACCCTGAATCATCAACCTGAATCCTGAATTTTAAACCCTGAAACTTGAATTCTGAAGGGTTTTTTTTTTTTTTTCGCGTGTGAGAACTCACACATGTGACTTAACTGAGTTTTTGACAGAATGGGACATTTTTCCAAAGTTTTAAATGTTGGGACGGATTTCCAACGTTACACCCGTATTGGGGCATTTTCCCAATTTTCCGTAATAATAATGACAAAAAAAAAAAAAAATGTTCAGTTGTTCGTCAATAACAACTTATCACATAATGGTTCTTTCTCTCATGACCATCGTTGGTCTATAATATATAAGGTTTTCCAATGCACATTATAACAACTGAACTGATCACCAAAATAAATTTAATGTTCCATGTGATAAAAAAGACTCTATCCGGTTCTTCCCTAGAGAGATAAAACATTTCGACATTTGATTTACCGGATTACTTTCAATTTTCACTTGCTCTTAACTTTCACCTAGCTAACAGAAGTCTCCGGTGGTCAACATAGAGTCAAGAGATTTGGAATAATGTGCCACTTGTAAAATGATTCCGTTGGAACCACACACGTAGCTGTCCTCTTTTTGTGAGCGTAGACCGGTCATACCATTGTGCCTCTAAATCTTTTGGATTTTTCGTAGAAAACTAAAACCAAAATATCAGTCCCAACTTCTCAGGCCTCTTCATATGCACATGCCAAAACATAGTATTTAGCATATATGCACCCACTATGGGTATGCCAAATCAAAACTCATATGCCAATATGTTATTTCGGCATATAGGCATACACGATGTAGTTTCCACGAGCGATAGAGTCTTCATCGCTCGATGGTCAAACTGTCGTTCGATGGTCATTCAATCGACAGCGACAGTCAAGCTATCGCTCGGTACTTTGATAATCGCTCATCAGATCTTCATCCAACGGCTAATATTTCCCCTACCGGATTTCAACCAATTCCAACCCAACTTAAAATTCATTTCACCATGCATAGTGCATAACCGAAGTGGATTTGACTACAGAGGAAAGATAGTTCAAATTCATTTCATCATGATAGCGTATTTCCACATACCTACTGAAGGTGAATTTTTAATGAAATGTAAATCTGGTTTCAATCTGAATATTAATTTAAAAGATAGTTTCCATTAATCTAAAAAAAAACAAAATTACATTTCAAATTTCAACTAAAAGAAAACATTTTAACTACTCATTTCCTTGTCCGTTTCTTCCCATAACCAAAGATCCAATTGCTCGCATTTTACTGGATCCATAGAGTTGTTCAACAAACTAGTTAAGGTGCCTTTTGAGACTGACTTGGTGGTTGAGTCTCATCGAATCACCATAACCTTGATAAGCAATGGGAGTACGGGGTATGGGAACATTATACAAATCTTGAAATGCGTGTGGTTGATATTGTTCTTTGGAATGGTTGAAATGCTGATGAGGTTGAGGCAATTAGGGTATACAGATTCGTTTGCCTAACTACTTCCATGTTCACACCACCACCTGGAGTTAGTATGTCAGTTGGCAAATGACTAAACATACGTGTAGGAGTTGTATCCATGCCAATGTTTTCTTCAACACCATGTACTGCTTGACTTTCTAACACCATGTTTGGAGTTGAACTTTCTGGTACCTCTTCCATATGACGACGTCTCAATCTTCTTCCACCACTTTGCCGACTTCCACCACTTTGCCGACTTCCACCACCTTGCCGACTTCCACGACTTTGCCGACCTCGACGACTTTGCTGACTTTGACCTGTCCGTCGACTTCCACTAGGACTCAATCCTCCACCCACTCCAAAACCGGACTCAATCCTCTACCACTCCAACACCGAGACTCATGTCATACATCATGCTTTCCCTCAATCTTTGCATCTGCTCCAAGTGCATATTCTCAAATCCCCGAAGAAGAGCATCATAATTGTTACATCGGGTCCGATACTCCAACTCTCGTAGCATTGACCCCGAGGTATGGATAAGTCCGAGTAGGTGTACTAGAAACAATTGGATAAGTAACAATCTCTCCAGATGTGCCGGATATAGTCTTTACTTCCCAAGAAAATGGTGGCATGTATGACGATGAACTTTGAGAAGGATATGCAAATACGTCACCCGTCTTTGGTGGAGGTTGGGAAGGAAGAAATTCATTGTCAAGTGGCAACCTACCTAAAGTTTTGAAATCCATCCGACCCAAACTTTGCGGTTGCATGGAAATATTTGGCTTGAAAATAGTATTAAACCAAGATAGGTACTCATTTCATCCATCGACTCCCGGATCAATGCATCGCCTTCTTTCCAATGATGACCTTCTCTTATCAATTTGAAGTAATCGTCTCACTGGAACATCTCAGACCGGGATAAGGGCCGACGCCTATCACTGATCTCCTTGCAACAAGAGGTCAGTCTTTCACCATAATACCAAACACCCTTCTCGAAATAAATAGCTGTATAACACCATCCTTTTAAGGCTTAACTCTACCATTGTCCGACCTAGTTCTTCTTGGAACTCGTGTCATCGCTTCATATGGCCGTGAGATAAGGTTATGGCTTGTTCTACTCAACTCGCCAATCTTATGAACAATAGTAGTATGTTGACCATCTTCAATCTGCGGTTCCCAATTCTCGAATCATACTTTCGTATGATCGGAAATACATTCGTATAATTCTTAAGACAAGGTTCAAACACTGAAATATGTATACCACCAATACTTGAAAATAATAACATTCAAAGAGTTAATAACTTTTCCATATAAAAATCACAAATAAATACATAATGTGAAAAAGATTGGTTCTTACCTCCGAACTCCCTTTAAAGCATTAAAACTATCTTTATCACACGTCGAATTATCACTTAGGCAATGTAAATCTCGATAAAATCGCAAATCCCCCAATCATATGTTGGTGCTCGCTCTAAATCTTCTAATGCTTCGAGAAACCCAATTAACACTACCGAGCTAGCATTTGGAAACATACATTGGCCCAATGTCCACAATAGAAACAGACGTTCTAGCTCCTCAAAATGGTCTGATCAAATATTGATTAGCAACTTTCCCTGTTTTCATTAATTCTTACAAAGATAACGCTGAAAAAACTTTTCAACCCGCACACCTTCAACCCATACGCTTTTATTTGTCTATGTGAAGGATTTCCTTCTAATTCATTTGAGTATAAAGGAAGTCTTTCTTTCCATCTACCTTCTGATAACCACTTTAGTCTATTAAATGGAATTAAGTTCCCTTGGCATGGAATTCCGGTTAACATGTATAAATCTATCGGTGTAACTCCTATTAACAATAATTATTCATAATTAGAATTTGTTGATTTTTATGAAACAAAACACATAATCTAAAAATTAAATTACCAGAAAAGACTGACTTACCGCATTCAAAGTCCTTGAAAAAGAACGTGTTTGTAGTCTTCCACCATCGTTCTAATATAACTTGAACACCTTGAGTCCTGTGGTTTCTAGGTTGTATTTGATATAGATGTCGCCAAGGATATCTTCTCACTCTCTCTTGAACAGCAGGAGGAAGTAATTGAAAAATTGTACGAACTCGTCCATCCACCTCTTAGATTTATAGCGTTACATCGCCCCTCATTATCGAAAGGTGATTAGAGAATACACCTTCACCGGCTACTAGTCTAACATTATTAAACTCATAATTTGTATCCACAACAAAACTTACTCCACTGCCTGGGGTACTTGTAGATGCTTTCCCTTTTTTGTTTCTTTTTCTTTTCTCCATATCTGATTAAGATAATCGTTTCAGAAGGTTTTCAGAAGAAAAATTGAGAAGAAAATCAATTGAGAAGAGTTTAGAAGAGGTGGGAGTATAGTTGCGGTATTTATAGGCGGCAGAATCTCGAGCGGTGGCGATATTGATTATATCGACAGCGATATAGTGAATTTCGAGCGATATTGACTTTATCGCTGGCGATATTGTCAATATCTCTCGCTAGGGAGTCGATCGCTCAGCGGTTTCCCCATAGTGGCGCAAATGGTTTGGCATGCCACCTGGCATGCCAAACACCATTTTTTTGGCATGTGCATAGGAAGAGACCTCAGAACCAAGAGTTGCAGCGTGTCTCACACAGTCCATGATCACCTTATCTGTTCATATTATCGTGACCATAAAATTCGGCCCACCTGAACAGTGATTAGTGCTGCTCTACAATATTTTCCAAGTGTTGGAAGATTCAATTTGTTCCATTTATGAATCTCTTCATGATCAATATATAATTTTGATCTTTAGTTTTCTACCACCGCTCAGCATGCTCGAACGTAACGTAGGATCTTTTAACTTTCAATGAGAAGGTTGTTCGTACTTTCTTGTCTGGGGTTGTACTGAACCCGGTTTGGTGTTCATACTTTGGGAAACAAACGCCACATACTCGGAAGTTGAGAGCATCGTGCTGCAAGATTTTATTGTTAATTTATATGTAGAAGGAGGGCCCAATGACCGCGTTTGCAAGAGCAACACGGAAAGACCGCAATTGCAATTGTGAATGATATTATTTCGTTTTGTTGCACATAATTGTTGTTTTTTAAGATATCTTTAAAAATATGAAAAAGAAAGAAAAAATGAATCAGTAGGTAATTTCCATACCTACCTGCCTCCACAAACTTCTTTCTCTCAAGAGACATTCTCTATCAATTCGTCCATTCATCCTCCTCCCCATATCTTGTAGTAATGAAAATCTGCATGTCATCGTCACCTGATATCATTAGATAAAGGTTGGAAAATTTTGAAGTTTTAGTTAACGACGTTTATCTTTACTTGTATCCGCCTGCACACAGCTTGCTAACGACGTTCATTGACTCTATCCAAATTTAACGGTTCTCGTCCCTTCCCATGTCGATAAACTAGAACGGAAAAAGGAAATGTCAACGCATCTGGAAATAAATGATTGATGAACCGGTCATCATGACATGTAAATAATCATGTATCTCGTGTTTAAAGTATGAACATCTCGTCATGTCTAGTTGTAAATGTGTACATATATTAAAATCATGCAAGGTGCGTAAAGCAAGCACAATTAACAACTCCATAAAAATAGTCTTGTTACTCTACTTCTTTCCATGAAATTAGGACAACTAAATATGAATGTAGAAAGCAGGTGAGAAAATTGGCTTAAGTTCTCCTTTCACGCTGGTCACATTGTTATTTCTCGATTAAATAATTAAACATGATGTAACAAGTCCAATACTGCACAAAATGACAGTCCAAAACATTCTGCTCTATATACACACCACATATCTAGCTAGTATATCTCATCTCTCACTCTTCCATCAGCTGATATTGAAAGAAATACTTAAACCGTTGAGTTCCCCATTTACTAACACTTTGTTTGTTTCTATCTCAATCGTTATCTGAAATCGATTATCTTACTTCCAAAGAAAAAATGTCGGCATTGCATATTGAAATGATGGAGGAAGGAGTCTTAAGCCCTAACATCAAACCTAGTACACCTTCCAAACACATTAAACTCTCTGATGATATTCATGGTGATGATGATGGAGATTTGAAGGTGAATAAGCAATCTCTCATGGAAAAATGGGGACTTCTCGTGTTGTACTGCATTTTCGCAGCAGTGGGTTTCATTGGCGGACCATTGTTGCTTCGGGTGTACTTCTTACATGGTGGTAGTCGTAAATGGTTATCAAGTGCATTACAAACAGCTGGATTTCCGATACTTCTCTTGCCACTCGCTATCCTTTATGCTAAACGTGATAAAGCAGCACCACAAACTAATTTCTTTGCCTCTCCCAAACTCTTACTTTCTAGTATCTTTATTGGTATACTACTAGGAGTGAGCAACTTCATGTATTCTTACGGTTTATCATTCCTTCCCGTTTCAACTTCGTCAATTCTACTCTCGACAAACCTTATTTTCACAGCCCTTTTTGCCTTAATACTGGTTCGACAAAAATTTAGTCCTTTTTCGATCAATGCTATTGTCATAATGACACTGGGTTCAGTCTTACTTGGTGTTGGGCAAAACGGTGATCGCCCTGAGGGTGTCACTAGTTTGCAATACTTACTAGGTTTCATTTTAAGTATTGGTGCTGCTGCTTCAGGCGGATTAGCTTTACCTTGCGTAGAAGTTGCTTACACTAAAGCCAACCAAGTAATGACATATCCTATAGTGTTGCAATATCAATTTGTCATGGCACTTTCAGCTACGGTTTTTAGTATCATAGGAATGGCTGTAAACAAGGATTTCCAAGCAATGCAGAGAGAAGCAGATGAATTTGGATTAGGCAAGATGGAGTACTATTTAGTGTTGGTCTCAAGTGCAGTAGTGTGGCAAATTTCATATATTGGAACATTGGGGATTATATTCTATGCAACATCTGTCTTTGCTGGAGTTGTTAGCGCAGTGTTACTTCCTCTCACAGAAATCGCGGCTGTGATTGTTTTCCATGAGAAGTTTACAGGTGAGAAAGGAATGGCTTTGGCTATGAGTGTTTGGGGCTTCCTTTCATACTTCTATGGAACGTACAAGGAGAGCAAAATACAAACGCAAACAGATGGTACTAAAACCAGCCCAAGTGAATGATCATCACGGCAATAGGTAATGGCTAGCTAGTTCAGATGATGACATTAATATTGTATACTGGGATGTTTTTATTAAGGTTTATAAGTGTGCACAGTGCACATGTAATGCGTCTTCGATGTGTTGAGAGTGTGTGTGCCAAGTTCATGTGTGATCGAGCTGGGAGCTAAGTAATTTATTATAGTATTATAATCAATAATTTCATAGTAAGAAATATACATTCTTTATGAATAATCTTCCAACAGCGGATTCATCATAAAGAAGTCTAAAATGAATTATAGCAGTTGTACATGATGAATTGATGAAAATTTGAAACCCTGCAATGGAATGCAGTAACCAACAATTCCTTAAAACATAGTCTTACTCTTTGGATGAAATTGATCTGCATCATAGTTAATAAATGTCAACACTCAAGACAATGAGTACAAAAGTTCCAGCTAATGCTGTTTGCCAAGGAAACTTGCAGCTACCATTTTTTCTTTTAAGAAAGAAGATATATTGAGAGAAGAAAAGAAATTAAGTACAGATATACATCTTAGAAGGAGTAGGAGGCACAGGTAGATAATAATTATTACATTCTAAAGAAACAAAAGATCCCAATTTGGCATATTACTACTTAAACTTCCTTTCAAACTATGCTTGAAAATCGATGCCCAAGAAAAGACAAGAGCTCTTGCATTTTCATAGATAAGTTCGGCATGTAGAACATACAAGTTTTGTTCCATATATGGATCTCTTCATTTCCAATGTTTTCTACTGCTGCTCAGCATGATCGAACGTAACATAAAATCTTTAATGAGAAGGTTGTTCGTACTTTCTTTCCGCTAGAGTTGTACTAAATCCGGTTTGGTGTTCATACTTAGGGAACCAGATCCCACATACTCGGATATCGAGAGCATCGTGCATGATTGGATTGTTAATTTGCGTCAAAGTAGGGGCCAACGACCGCGTTTGCAAGAGCAACACGGCAACCCCACACTCCTGTTCGTGAAGATTAAAATTACAGTAGAAACTTTATAAATTAATGTTGTCGGGACCATCAAAATTTATTAATTAAACGAGATATTAATTAACCGATAAATTAATAATTATTAATTTATAACTTATAGATAAATTTCTTATCACAAGTTTAGAAAAATTGATGCTTTCATCATTGTAAACTTCAATCAACAGATAACACAAGTTTAGACAATTTGGATGAACATGCAGACAGTGAAATCACTCAAGACTTGCAAAATTTGATCGAGAAATTGGGCTATCGCAATTCAATGAATTTCGAAGTTGTCCTAAATTATCCGAAAAAAAATAAAGTTACATAGTTGTTGACTAATGAGGAACTAATCGAGAGCGTTATCGGAACTGTTAAAGATGTGAAAGAAGATGATGAAAGTTCTACAATAGAGCCCCCTTCACGAAACGAGGCTATTAAAGCGGCAATCAGATTAAATAATTTCTTAGTGAGCTATGAGAAAACAACACCAAAAATTCTTACAATGATAAGAAAAATTAGAGATGAAATTCAATGCAATATTGATTTTAGCAAAAAACAGAAGACAAATAAATCATTTTTCAAAAAGTCTTCGTAAATCACTAATCTATTGAATATATATATGCATTATTAATTTATATTTCATATGGGGTCTACATAGGTAATCAAAAATGTATTATCTTATAATTTTAGCGAATTATTAATTTGGCGTGTTGTCCCCGACTCGGGACCGGCCAAAAATATTATTTAAGAGAGTTTATTAAATAATCGAGTATTAATTAAAAGAGTTTCTACTGTATGTAGAAATTGAAGCGTTTAATCCCTTTTTTAGTGGGCTTTGGACGCATTAGTTCTGTGGTCCAAGGCCTAGTACACGTTAGTCCAAATTATCCCCGTGTAGATAGTTTAGTCCATGATCTGGACGAGTTAGTCCAAATTTATACCAATTCAACATTTCTCGAATTTTTCTAGTACCAAAATTGCCCTTTCAGAGTTATATACGTTTTTAATTGTTTGATTTTAGATCTCAGATTTTAGGTGAGATTCAGAGAGAGCAAGAGAAAGAGAGATTCGCTGGATTAACTCATTTCATCTCAGCTGCAAACCCTAAGTTTATCGATGAGTCTCTCTGCTGGGATTCATTTTTCAATCTCATTGATGAACTCCAAACGTTTTTGATAATTCCAATTCCGAAATTCCTTCCTCTCTGGTACGAGTAAACCTTATTTTCCTTAAATTTTAGTATCTCTTAAGTAAATTCTAATCACTGATTGTGTGTTTAGGTAAATAAATTGAAGAACAATCATGTCTGGTTCTTGGATACAGTTTCTCTGTTTAAACCTCCAAATCATAAGTCGGAAGCGGCTTTGGATTGTAATCAAATTAACGTAGGATCTAATAAATTGATGGTATGATTTATCGAAAGGTGTATCTCTACAAGTTAGTCATTTTCTGGTAAGTCTTAGATGATGAATAATGGAAACCTTAATTAGTGACAATCTTTTATTGTTGTGTTATTTAGTTGAATTATCAATTTTAGGTCTTAACATTATACAATTATTAGAAGGATGCAGACACTATTAGATAACGTCGTAGTTGACAAATTTGAAACGTGCTAATCAAATGAAAATGGATGAATCATTTCTATCTATATACATTTTTTTGTTTGGTTTCACTCAGGAAAACGTTTTGTTTTTGGTTTGTCAATGTATATTTTTTGTTTGGTTTCACTCGTACACACAACTGTTCCAAAGTATCTAATATAAGATCCAAATTTCTTTTGTGCAACTCGTTGTACATTGATTTCCTTTTAAGTATCTTTGAATGTTGGATAGATTGTGGGATGTCAAAATAGGAGAGTAGGTTGTAGACCAGTGTAACACCCCGTATTTTTAGCATGGCGCATGCTAAAAGATGCGCCATTTGCATGTGATGAAGCTTCATCCAAAGCTTCCTTTGCATGGTGAGATGCATTTGGCCCTGGGCCATATATGGGTGCCAAGTAAGGCACATCGCATATGCATATTGACTAAGGCCAATATGGCATTGGTTGGAAGCTACATTGGCCAAGAGCCAATCTTGCATCAAATGATGCATTAGGTCAGTTGGGTAGATGACCTTGAAACTGTACGGCCAACATGGACGGACATCGGGTTGGCAGTGGACGACTAACATGGCCGTACATCGGGCCAATTGGCTGGACATTGGGTTGGCAGTGGACGACCAACATGGACGGACATCGGGTTGGAAGCGGACGGCCAACATGGCCGGACATCGGGTTGGCAGTGGACGGCCCACATGGCCGGACAGTGGAACTGGCATGTGAGCCGGACCGAATGTACAACCATCTTGGCCGATTATTCAGAAAATACATGGCAACGGCCATGAATAGTAAACGGGGAGTTGATGAAAGATTTTTGGTCCCCTTTCCATACTTATAGAAATTCCATTAAGACGTATATAGGGAGGGGTAGTTGGTTGAAGGTGCATGTGCGGACTATGTACCAAGTAAGCTTCATAGCTTGGCCGGAACGGTATGAATGATGCTCAGGCCTCATTCTTAGTCGCGCATCCTTACGAATGGAGCATATGATGCTGAGGCATCACTATGCCATTCGACGGACTCGATGATGCATCACTTGGATGTATTTGACGGAACGGCCTATACAGACTAGTCCATTACCACTATTGCTTGGCCAAGGCCTAGCGAACGAGTTGGAATAAGTTGCTTGTCCCTTCGTAGATGAACTACGGTTTGTGCTTGATCCCTTTAGAGTAGGGAAGGGTACGTAGGCAGCCGCAATGAGTTGCAGCATTGCCGGTCCAGCACTTTGTCGCTCATATCATCTAACTGTGAGATGATTGCGACATTCTGGCCTATCATATCATCTGGCTCGGTAGCTCGACGTAAGAGATGATTGTGGCCAAACTTGATGAGGCAAGTTGCATTCCATTTACTGGATGCTCATACTTCCTATCAAGGCGTTCGACATAGGATAAAAACCCGAATGTCGTAATTTAGCTCAAGAGGAGTCCATTTTGATGGGAAACGACCCAAATATCAAGACATGTTGTAGCTTCACATGTCACCAGAATTTAGCCAAATTCCATCGTTTAGGGCCTCAAAAGGCCGTTTTTGCCATTTTAAGAAAGTTTTGCTTACTTAATAAGGCCTTCTCAGAACACGGGTAAGTTGGGAACGGTGTGGAAGATAAGTTAGATGCACCATGCTCCACGAGCATGCTTGCAAGGTCTAATTGACGTGGATTTGCCTAGACGTAAGGCCCAGATCGTAGCTTCTTCATGGCGCACCGGGGGAGTTACGGCCTGCGGGGCAACGCGCCAAAGGCGTAATTTTCCGGTCCGTCACAACCAAATGTCAAAACTTGCTCTACCTACCCTGTCTTTTTGTATGACCGAGGCTAACTACTTTATTTTAGTTCCATTATTTTCATACCAAATAAACATTTTTTTATATGATAACAGGTTCATTGTTCCAATTGCTATTTAACTTGTACAATATATGTATATAATTAAGTACCACATTGATCTCTAGTCTCTACTGGCTGAGTTACAGTAGCACTTCTTTTTTCAGTTTTTTTGTGCCTAGGTTTCATTTGGTATTAACAATTTAACATTATTTATAGTTTGATTTTTCTAGAAGGACTGGTTATGGAAGTGGATGGCTAGTGCTCATGTAACTTTTTGGTACTATGGGTAAGAAAGAAAACTCCATCAAATTTAAGGTTTCATTTGGTCAATGTTTCACTTTCTTCGTAAAGTTTCAGGAAATTTCATTTTGATTTTTAACTATTTTAATATCTTGTGCTTGGTTATCTCAATTTTTGGTTACTGAATTGTGTTGATATTAAATTGTTAATGTGTACATAGTTGTACACATGATTCTTGATGTGTAAAATTATATAGACACGTTGGCTTTTAATGTGTACATAATTGTACACCTATTAATCGTTAATGTGCACATAATTGTACACATGGGTATACATGTTATGTTGGGGTACATGTTTAGTGGGTATACACGTTGACTTTTAAAATACGTAGTGGGTACACATTAAAGATCAACTTAGTGGGTACACACTACAATTATACAGATTGTACACATATTGATCAGTATGTGTATATAATTGTACAATTATGTGCACATACTTGTTTTTTTGTTAAAAATGGGTGTAACAGATGGTACACATGTTGATCTTTAATTTATTGTTGATTTTACTGTGTACATAATTATACCCCCCATTGATCGTTAATGTTCACATATGTTTACACATGTAGATCGTTTATGTGCACATAATTTTTCCTATTTAGTAATTGGTTGCATCGTCGTAGTCTTTCTTTTTCCAGCTTATATGGTTTGCTATTTCAATTTTTTTAGATGAATTATCTTTGATACTTCTTGGAAGAATTCCTAGAAGTTAGATGTTGTTGGTATTTCTTATTATATGTTAACTGTAGAATAAATTGAGTGTGACATGTATTAGTTCTAGATGCGCACTAACTTAGAAAACATGCATATTTTGTGGTACTTAATGTGAACATAGTTCTATACGCGTTGATTCTTTATGTGTACAAAATTATACACCCATGTATTTGTTAATATATGCACCAAATTATACACCTGTTGATTTGTTAATATGTACATAATTAGTCGTACACATGCTAATCTAACACTAGACTCACTTCCATTTTAAACTTTTGTTCCATATATATAACAAATACTTTCTTCATGGATTCCTAATTTAGGTGATTTTTTGGCATCCTTAGACTTTTTTTTATTGAGTTGAATACATGTCATGAATCGCCAATAATTTCAATAGATCATGATTTCTTTTAGAAAAGTCCATAATCAATAGAAAATCTATTTTAAATGGTCGATGTGCAAGATATATTTATGCTCACTGCTATTTTCTAGTTACCGCCTTGTTTTTCTACTTTATTTGTCTTATATTTTCTTTCATCTCTTGGATTGTCGTCATTTCCTATATTTTCTTTTTGTAGATAACGATATCGTCAACAAGAAAACGAGTTACATCTCTGAATAGTAAAGTTCACAAGGTAAATTCTTAATTTGTGATTTCTTTGACCATTATTCCTTTCCTTGTGAAATTTGTGAAGATATTCTTTTTAAAGGTTAAATACCGGTATAATCTTTATGTTCATTGTTTTTATTATACCGGATGTAAGAGGTGTACTTGTTTGTATACCAGTTATGCGCAGTGTACTTTTTAGTGCACTAGGTTATCATAGATGCTTGATGTAAATAGGATCACCTCTGTCATTCCCATGATGCTTGTTAAGCACATATGCATGTTTTGAAGCGGTGTACGTATTGGTGCACCTCTGTCATTCCCATGTAAAAGTAGGTTTGTGTGTGGTTATGAATGATCGATTTTATGCATGTTTTGCAGGTGTGTACACATTGGTGCACCAGTATAATTCCCATGAAAAAGTGTTCCCAAATGTGAATATGAATGATCGATTTTATGCATGTTTTGCAGGGGTGTACATATTGGTGCACCAGTGTATTTTCAATGAAAAAGTAGGTTTGTTTGTGGCTATGAAGGACTGGTTTTAGGAATGTTTCACATGGATGAATATATTGATGCACCAATATACTTCTCATAAAAAAGTAGGTCCGGGTGTGAGTATGATTGATCTGTTGTGCATGTTAGTAATCTCCTTTTCAGTAAAGTGCAATGAATCACTGTACTTGGATATTTTGAAGCCATATTAAGTTTGTGTAGTAATGCCCACATCGATTGTATCTCTGACCATAAACTAACTTTTTATTTTGATCGTTTTTTTTGCTTTGTTTTCTTATGTGGATGTTGGTGAAAGGATAATCACTTTCTTTTCAAGTCATGATTTCTTATGTTCATTGTTTTGTCCTCGATGCAAATCCGGCTATTATGGATGTCATCCAACTGAAGCTTGGCATGGCTGATATTTTTCTCGATCCATGCGGACTAGGGTGGCGATCTCGGCTATCATGGATTTTGGATTTTTTTTGGATCTTTGCAGCGGTGTACAAAATTGTACACACAAATGTAAATTAAAATTTTTTAAAAATGAAAATTATATAGTCATATGGGTACTCTTTTTGTAGCTCTCCGAAAATGCTTTCCAAATATATAAAGTTTGTCGATTTTGGACGAGCGGTTTAAAAGATAAATTGTTTTTAATTATTTTTTATTTTATTTATAATTGCTGACGTGTCACGTCCACGTTGAATGTGTCAGTTACAAATCAGTTTCCACTCGCTAAACGTGTGCTTTATGAAACACGTGTGGAGGTCAGCAGCGTCTTTATACATTTTCTGGACTAATCTGTTCCTAGTTGGAACGGGATGGACTAATCTGTTCTTTTCCGGGGGTTTGGACTGAACCGTCTTTTTCCCATTAAAAATATTTCGTTTTATTGCACATAGTTCTTGTTTTCTTAAGATTTTTTCAATAAAATGAAAAAGAATGAATGAACTAGTACTGTAGGTACTTTACCTAACTCCACAAACCTCTTTTTCTGAAGGAGACTTTTTCGGTCCGTCCATCCATTCATTCTTCTCCCTATGTTTTTATAGTAACGAAAATCTGCATATCACTGTCACCAAAATATTAGCAGATATCAGCCAGAGATTAGGAATTTTAAAAGTTTTTGTTATCACCATTTTGGATATATCCCGTAAACAAGATGACAAACATACTGTAAACAAAATGTATACTGAAAAACAAAATGTATACTGAAAACTTGACAAAAAGAATAAAACAAAGAATGGAAGAAGGATTAGTTACAGATAATAATTTATTATCTCACCTTGAATGATGAGCACCTTGTCACAAGAATGGAAAAAAAAATTCGGGAATGTCAACGCGTCCAGAAATAAATGATTGATGTAACTAATCATGTATCTCGTGTTTACTTGAATGATGAGCACCTTGTCATGTCTAGTTGTAAATGTGTACATGAATTGATGATATCTTCAAGCCCTATAATCAAAATGTGCACAAATTAACAACTCCATAAAATACATTTAGTCCAACTCTTAACTTCTTTCCATGAAGTTGATATATTTTGTATACACAATTAAATGTATGTGAATGTAGAAAGCAAGTCAAAAATTTGGTTAAGTTCACCTTTCACGCTAATCACATTTTTATGCTTTGATAATAATTGCGCAATTAAATAATTAAACACGTCCAATATTTCCCATCAACAAAGTCTAACACTGCGAAAAACGATAGTCCAGAACATTTTGCCTGCCCTGCTATATAAACACCATATATCTAGCTACTATAACTCATCTCTCAATCTCAAATATTAATTCAGAGATACATTTGAAACATAGAGTTCAACAATTACAATCCAGCATTGTCCAACACCTTGTCTGTTTGTATCTGATCTGAAGCATCAACCATTTTTACGAAAAAAATGTCGGCATTGCATATTGAAATGATGGAGGAAGGAGTCTTAAGCCCCAACATCAAACCTAGTACACCTTCCAAAAACATTAAACTCTCTGATGATATTCATGGTGATGATGATGAAGATTTGAAGATGAATAAGCAATCTCTCATGGAAAAATGGGGACTTCTCGTGTTGTACTGCATTTTCGCAGCAGTGGGTTTCATTGGTGGACCATTGTTACTTCGAGTTTACTTCTTACATGGTGGTAGTCGTAAATGGTTATCAAGTGCATTACAAACAGCTGGATTTCCGATACTTCTCTTGCCACTTGCTATCCTTTACGCTAAACGTGATAAGGGAGCACCACAAACTAATTTCTTTGCCTCTCCCAAACTCTTACTTTCTAGTATCTTTATAGGTATACTGCTAGGAGTTAGCAACTTCATGTACTCTTACGGTTTATCGTTCCTTCCCGTTTCAACTTCGTCAATTCTACTCTCGACAAACCTTATTTTCACAGCCCTCTTTGCCTTGATACTGGTTCGACAAAAATTTAGTCCTTTTTCGATCAATGCTATTGTAATAATGACACTGGGTTCAGTCTTACTTGGTGTTGGGCAAAACGGTGATCGTCCTGAGGGTGTCACTAGTTTGCAATACTTACTAGGTTTCATTTTAAGTATTGGTGCTGCTGCTTCAGGCGGATTAGCTTTACCTTGCATAGAAGTTGCTTACACTAAAGCCAACCAAGTAATGACATATCCTATAGTGTTGCAATATCAATTTCTCATGGCACTTTCAGCTACGGTTTTCAGTATGATAGGAATGGCTGTAAACAAGGATTTCCAAGCAATGCAGAGAGAAGCAGATGAATTTGGATTAGGCAAGATGGAGTGCTATTTAGTGTTGGTCTCAAGTGCAGTAGTGTGGCAAATTTCATATATTGGAACATTGGGGATTATATTCTATGCAACATCTGTCTTTGCTGGAGTGGTTAGCGCAGTGTTACTTCCTCTCACTGAAATCGCGGCTGTAATTGTTTTCCATGAGAAGTTTACAGGTGAGAAAGGAATGGCTCTGGCTATGAGCGTTTGGGGCTTCCTTTCTTACTTCTATGGAACGTACAAGGAGACCAGGATACAGACACAAACAGATAGTATTAAATCTATCCCGAGTGAATATCATGACAGCACTAGCTAATTTGCAAGATAGTTTGATGATGGTGGTACAAAAAATCTGTACTGAAATGTTGTTAGTCCGCATGTGTGATCAAGTTGTGAGCTGATTTTTTTTTTTTTTTTTATAGTTCTGTAATAAAAAAATATCTTTATGGATCATGTTTCAATAAAGTGCTTGATGCACCGTATTTTGGACACACCATTACAAAACCATAATATGTTTTGCCACTATACATGCTTGATTAAGAGGGTAAAATGACTGGTCTACAAAAATATACAAAAGACACCGACGCCTTTCGATAGGGTAACAACTTCTGAAAAGTAAACGCGTGACTTACCGCCGATTCCACCTAGCTACCTGCAACCATTTCCATATCTAGTGGAACCGTGTCAAATAAATCACATAGCCATATACTATTATTACTAACCGCGATCCTGTTTTAGTTTGTGTTTCTGCGCTGTATTATCTGTTGTTGGGACCCTTCGTTTTGTTGGGTGATCCATTAATCAATTCTTTTTTTTTTTTTTTTTTTGATCAGCAAAACTATAGGATATATATAATAATGAAAAAATAGGTTATTACAAATCAAAACCGAATGGAACCTTATAACCATCAGTCCTTCCAGTCCTAAGAGTACAAAAGAAATTTATCTCTCAACTATCTCAAATTTCCATTTATAAATCATATCTTGAAAACGAATTCCCTCGAGAGCTTTAGATGGGATTGCCCAATACAGAATCAAAGCCTTGATGTCCATGATTAGCTTGTCGTCACTTCTCTCGGTACCCTTGAAGATGCGATTATTTCGCTCTTTCCAAATGGACCAACAAATGGCATACGGGATTGCGTTCCACATATAATTCCCTGCAATAGTAAAATCGTTTCATCGATATCAAGAAAAATATCTTTCACTTGTTCCTTGAACACCCAGCTCGTCCCAAAAATGTTTTTGAAATGACCCCAAACTTTTGATGCCTTGTTACAGTGTAGTAGTAAGTGATCGATAGATTCCATACTCTCTTTGCACATAACACACCGATTTGCCATAATAAGACCTTTATGTTGGAGATTATTGACTGTCAAAATGGAATTATGGTGGACCAACCAGATAAAGAAACTAACCTTTGTCGGCACGTTGGAATTCCAGATTGAATCTTTTGGAAAAGAGACCGTACTTGTATTCTCCAAGTGTTCATAACAAGATTTAACAGTGAATTTTCCATCTTTTTCCCACTTCCATATCCTTGTGTCTTCCTCCCCTGAAACTGTAACAGACTCCAAAAGGGAGGTAAGTGATGCAGCCTCCCTTATTTCCCTATCTGACAACCTTCTTCTAAAATCCAGATCCCAGTTTATAATCCCTTCCGGAGTAACATGATAGAACTGATGCACCATGAGCTTTTTCTTTCGAGTGATGTCAAAAAGGCTAGGAAAAAGAGATTGTAGGGGTCCATCCCCCACCCAGTGGTCCTGCCAGAATCTTATCCGATCACCCTTCCCAACCTTGTAATATAACCCTTCTCTAAACTTTTCCAACCTCTTACACACTCCTTTCCACACCCCAGTACCATAAGACCTCCTTGTTTCAACAGCATCCCAGCCATTTTTATCCACCCCATACTTTTTAGCTATTTGTTCCCTCCACTTGGCGGTTCTCTCTACTGAAAACCTCCACAACCACTTACAAAGAAGAGCATCGTTGAATCTCCCTAACTCTCTAATCCCCAACCCCCCTTCTTCTTTACTGTTACAGATTTTCTTCCAGGAAACTAAACAGAACTTTCTTTCTAAAACACTACTTTTCCACAAAAAGTTTCTCATAAGCCTATTGAGTCTCTTTACCACCGAAGCTGGGATTGAGAAAACTGACATGATGTAAATAGACAGAGTGCTTAGCACATATTGTAGAATAACCAACCTGCCTCCGTACGATAGGTTCGCCCTCTGCAACCCTTGAAGTCTTCTTTTTGTTTTTTCGCTAATGGAGTCCCATAGAATCTTACTCCGATACGGAGCACCAGCCGTCATCCCTAGATATGTAAAGGGGAGATCTTCATGACTACAACCCATAAAAGTAGTAACCACCTCATCTGCCTCTGTCACTCCTAACCCAAAAGCCTGGCTCTTGTTTGGATTAACAGTTAGGCCAGAAACCATGTCAAAGCAAATAAATGTGGCTCTAATTAACTGAATCTATTGTGGGCAATCCGACGAAAAGACCAGCGTGTCATCAGCAAAAAGGTGGTGTGAGACAGCTGAACTCCTAGGCGACATCTTGAAACCTTGAATTAGATTGCGTTCTTCCAACCTTGTAATCATTTTACACAAACTCTCCATAACCAAAGTAAACAAAAAGGGAGATAAAGCATCCCCTTGTCGCAAACCCCTAGTACTAGCAAACATCTTACCAGGGGTCCCATTAACTATGACTGAAAAATGAGCAGTAGAGATGCAAGAAAAGATCCATTTCCTCCAGTGACACCCGAAGCCCATTTTTGCCATCACCAAGTCTAAGTAGTGCCAATTAACACGATCATATGCTTTCTCAACGTCCAATTTAAAAACCCAACCAGATTGTTTCTCTCTAAGCTTAGAATCAATGCATTCGTTAGCTAGCAGAATACTGTCTACTATTTGTCTATCTGCCACAAAAGCACTTTGAGCTTCACTTATAAGCTTGGGAAGGTACCTTTTTAGGCGAGTGGACAGAACCTTGGTGATGATCTTATACAAAGTGTTGATCAAACTAATGGGTCGAAAGTCCCTTACATCCTCCACATTATCCCTCTTTGGAATGAGTGTAATAAACGTGTTGTTTGCTCTCCAATCCAGAAAACTTGTCTCCATAAAATGAGAGATAATTTTCATAAAATCTTCTTTAATGATTTCCCAGAAAGAGTCGTGCTATAACACGGTCGTTCGCATAACTCAGAAAAAACGGTCGCGTCTTAACGCCGTTGGATTTTTCATCCGTCAAGATAAATAAGATTAGACTCTTTTAATCAGAAACATATATTCTTAATTATTTTACAGCCCTCTAATTGTTTTGTTTTAAGTAATCCTAACCCAAGATATATCACTCAGCAGTCAACACCATTGTTACATCGTTTAATCGTTTTAATAAGAAGGTGATATGAACTCCATCAGGAAAAAAAAATGGTGATGAGATTAATAGCTAGTTCATGGAGATTGTGGAGATTCAGGGAAATAAGATGTAAAATATTTATATGGTTGATTGGTTGTTCTTGTGCTTTTGATTTTGCACAGAGTTCTTATAGAAGAAGTTAGGTTTTCTTTTTTTTTTTTTTTTTTTGGTTGCAATGCTTGAAGGAATTAAAGTATTAAACACAAAAATGGGTTAATGATGGCTCAATCATTCAATAGGTTTAAGGAAACATCACTATTAAGATCAGAGAAATCTTGAAATTAAACATTATGATTACAATTCTTGGTTCAAATAAACATATTCATTCTAGGTTTTGCATTTATGTTTTTTTGAATCATATTCATTCTAGTGTATTGATGCTCATCCACATTGAGATGATGATGATGTAAATAAGACTGATTGAGATATCTGATTTCGTCTTCACATCTTATTCTGTAGTGTGGTTCACCGTGGGAGAGAGATTTTTTTCGATCAAATAATGGACTTGTATGCAAATATTAATAAATTAAGGATTAAAATTCTTATGACATGCACAGAGATACGCACATCTCCAAGATGTACTAATCTGAAGTCATCTGACGGTGCAAAGGTGCGACCGTATTTTCACTATCACGCGCGCGCTCGCGTGATAGCAGGACTCTTCCCAGAAATGAGTGTAAAACTCAATTGGGAAAGTGTTGATCTGGCAACAATTAAAAGTCTTTAATAATTAAAAGTGTTGATCTGGCAACAATTAAAGAATACATAAACTCAAATCTTCAAGATCCTGATCATAACCAGAATGTCATGATCCGAGGGTTACAATACTCCGTCACCAACCACATATAAATGTTTGCCTGAGTATCTATCATTAATTGCTAGATGCAGTATTAGGGATCTTATTACAGCGAGCCTTTTTATATGCTTCAGTGAGAAAATTGAGTTACAACAGAGAGGAGCAAGAGAGATCTTTTGTCCAGAGAATCTTTTGTACACTGTGCCTGCAGCCCGAAAGTGATCATCACTTCTAAGTGTATTAACACTTTGGTAATGTCTATTTTCTTTTTTCGTATGTAGATCTTCAAGTTTATATCTGTGTTTGATCATATCTTTCTCAAGGAAATAGACAGGAAATTGTTACTAGGGTTATCCATGTAGTCCGATCTTATATTGTTCGTTTGTACTGGCTTGCGCGATCTTGGTGCTTTTGTTTCTTATATATTGTCATGATCTAAAAAATAATCTATCTTTTCTCAAGAGTAGTTTTATTTTTAATCTGTGAAAGTCCATTTCCTTTTGTTGGTTTGCATTAGAAAAATCTCAACCAATAATTTGTATTTAGCCTCGGTTTAGGGTTTCATCTTTTCAGATGGAATAACTTTGTTATCATATGGTTAGTAGGGTTTATGTGCTTTATTCATTCCTATAAACCTAACTTCAACTTTTCTTTCTTTTTTGTTAGTGATCAGATACGTGCATTTGCAATCAAGTATCAACCATAGCAAATTTAACATAAGGTGAATTTATTTCCTCTTAGTTTTGGTAGCTCTAACTTTTAGGGTTTATAATTTGGGCTAAGTTTTTTTAATTTCATCAGGTAAGAATAACCCTAACACCAATACGAAGCAGTTCAACTTAGAGCCCGGATAAACAGAACAACAAATTAATGGATCTAAACAAAGCTGAATCATCAAAGAGAAAACGAACTGAAGACGGATCATCAACACATGAGCATCAAAAAGACATGAAACAGACACGACGTATGTACGCTTGTGAATAATGATTGTTAATTTAGAGTTTTGATTTAGATTCTTGCCAAATGTTAGGTTAATACAACCAAATTCAATATTTTGGATGCTTCCGACCTTCATATTTGTTTTGATTATTGCAGGACCGAATACAACCAAATTCAGATCTGGCTTGACGCCAATAGTAAGATTTCTTAATGAGGATTTAGTTAAGTATGTTGACGGAAACCCTAGTAGTTTAATCGAGGATAGGCATCTGGAGATAATGAAAAAAACTCCTTTTTGGAGATTGTTTAGTCTCATCATCAAGAAAAAATGGTGGTCTGTTGGTCAAACGATAAAAGAGATTGATGGACTGGAGATGATAATTAGTAAGTTCATCGAGAATTCCGAAAACATATTTCTTATTAATAATAAGAGACTCGAGTTTAGAGTTGAAGATGTGGCTGAAATCCTTGGAATTCAAATGACTAACGACAGAGGAATAGAATCGAAAACGAAGCACAAAAAGGACTACAAGAAAGAATTTTTTTTCAAGACATATTTTAGTGATAAATCAGTTCGTGATCGTCTAGATATCAGTTTCGTGAAGACGAAACTATTGGAAATAGTCACGAGTGAGGGAAAAGAAGAAGATTTTGTGAAGTTTCTGATAATTTTCATGTCTATAACATTCTTCTTCACTCGATGGAAAGGATGCCGCGTCCCTTATGGCTATCTTAAACATATGTCCGATCTTGATGTTATCAACCGTGTGTCATGGCCTGACATGATACACAGTTACCTGATGAAGAGTGTAAATGAGAATAGAAAGGAGCCTCATAAAGTAGCCGGTTGTGCTCCTCTACTAATGGTAAGATATACTTGCTGAGTTGTTGTTACAGGATGTAAGTATTATGTATCAATTGGCGTACGCACGTACTTATATAAGTTCTTCTTGGCAGGTTTGGCTTTGCAAGCACTTGGATATCACTCATAAGAGATACGATTATACAGATGACCTCCCCCTGATTGCAAAATGGAATTTGCGAGACATTTCAAAGAAGATACCACTGGTAATAACGACTTTCTCCGAACAAGAGGTAAAATATCTGGTTTTCTCGTTCATATATTTTAATTAAACACAAAACATAGATATAGTATGTATATATATATATATATATATATATATATACAACGTATAGAATGGTCACCATACCCCACGATAGTATGTGTACTCTTCTCAATGAAAAACATGATTTATGCTAACTTTACGTACACAGTCTCTATTTGCAAATTAATCTTTGTTTATTTCTTTGATGAGGAAGAACCTTCCTGTTCTTGTCTTGAATCAGGATGCTACGACTGATGCTTCCATAGTACCTTGTAGCCCTATGATGAGGAACAAGCTACGTGTTCTTGATTTGAATCAAATCCCTGAGGGCATCGTTTGAGCAAAAAAAAAAAAATCAGAGAGACTCACATACGGATCCTCTGGTTGTGCGACAATACTTATAAAGCATTCTGTTGTGGGTTTGGGTCGAACGTCGAGGAAGATCTTTAATGACAAGGTTGAAAACAATTCTGTTGTGAACGAGGGGACAGCCGTCCGTCGACCGAGTATCTGAGAGCAACACTGAACTCATGTTAGTGAAGATTGAAGCTATTTCTTTTGCTGCACACTGTTCTCGGTTTTTGAGATTAATTAAAAATATGAAGATTAAAAAATGAATTATGTAATTTTCTTAGGAGACATTCTCATCTTCTCCGTATATGGTGAGAATTAAAAGATTCTCTCTCATTTTTGATATCCTCGGTAAACAGTCGAGAAATTATTATTTAAGTGTCGAAGTATAGTTAAATTGCCCATCTCCTATCTCAGTTTGGACCCTCCTGCTTGGTTCAAATCATAGGGTGTTTGATCATATTACTAACTTTATGGATTAGCTAAACTTTTGGTTCAAACCTGGAAATAACAATTATAGCGGCCATATTTTTGCAACTGCTTGCTGGTGCATCTGGAAGGTTAGATGTGACTTTATCTTTAGTCACATTCAGCCAAATGCCATATAAACCACCATCAGCAAAGAACAACATTTATGCAATCATAATCATAACTAAAACCACATCATTAATCCTCTCATACAATATATGAAGATAATGGGTTAAGAAATATTGATCAAATAACTTCCTCTTTGGATTCTGACAGTGGATGACATTTTGGTATAACTATCAAAATTTGTACCCTACATGAAATAGAAAACTTGAAATATTTCACTACTCTCACGGCTCTGGATATTGCAGGAATTTTTTTTATATTTTGATCGGTCATATTGCAGGAAATATCATTGGTACTAGAGGATATCCAGGATATTTCCTCACAAAGCTCCACAATCTAAGTGTTTTTAGTGTTTATCAAAACTCTTTTGGAGGCACACTTTCATTGATCAATTTTATGAATGAACCGAACCTGGCAACCTTAGAACTGGGCTCAAATAGGCTAACCGTTATCGCAGAACAACACTTCCATCTCTACTCTAATGTTTTGGATTTGTCACATAATAACTTGATAGGACCTATCCCTTCATGCATCTCCAAACTCAAAATTTCTTCCATCTTAGATTTTTCAAATAACAAGCTTAGCGGTCCGCTCCTTCTTCCACCTCAAGGTTCCGACTTTTCGTTTAATATATCACATAACCAATTAAGAGGCAAAATCTCAGTAGAGGTGGGAACAAGACTATCCAGATTAAATCCCATCTTCTTGGCAGGAAATCAACTTTCAGGTTCAATCCCCTTTTCCATATGTTCCAATGTATCCCAATCTAATCCTAGAGTTATTGACCTTTCCGAAAACAAACTATCCGGCATTATACCTACTATTATATATATTATATATAGGATACTAGCCCTTAACCCATGCACGGGCCTTGATGGTGGTTAACTTTTAATATCGTATAAAAGGTGTCCCGAATACTTATCAATTCCTTCTAGTCCGATGTATGTTAAATCTGGCTTAGTCATAGATATCGTAGGGATATCTCCTGTTTTGTTTTCTTTATTAATTCTATCGGGGAAACAACTAATGTTGTTAACACAGTTCATTAAATCAGAAATCTTTTCTAAAATTATACGTGTTGTCGCCATATAAAATTCAGAAAAATATATACTACGAATAATTTTACAAATAATTTTAAAGAGAGTTAGTATGCATTTAATGTCTTAAATTAAGAAAATGAGTTCACCTCCATGATTTTCTATTTCCTTGCCCCATTTTCGATTTTAAAAATCTGTACAAGATCTGTACTTTCTAGGACCTTTTATTTACTTATTGGAATATATGCTTCCAAAATTTTACTTATGGAAATATATCTCTTGATTTGTGATACCATATATATACTCTTATATTGCGAAGTCTCTTTGGCAGATAAGTGGATATGGTCACCTCCGGAATCGTCAGCCTCCTTGGCAGCCGTTTGCCGTAACCATTGCATGGCTTTTTATGGTCGAGGAGTATTCGGCTTAATCGCAATATGTATTTTTTTTGGAGAGAAAGAAATTTCAAACCCGACTAATATGTAATTGGGGAGGAAAGATCGAAGTCCCCTTATTGTCATGCATCTTTCAATGATCGAGTACATCTTTTTTGTTTGTGAGATAATTTGTAAGACCATATACCAATTGGTGCAGTCTTGCTTCTTTTAATTTATACTACCTCTGGTATTTTTATATACTCAGAAAGAACAAATTATAAATAACCTGATTTACCAGCATTCGTGATGGTCATCGTAATGACAGTGTTTGATTTTTCATTCTTTACTGCATATCAATCCGGATTATTGCTATCAATAAGAAGAGTAGAACACGAATGATATCAATCCGGAGAATCGTTATCAATCCGGAGAATTGCTATTCAAGAAAACTGAACAATTGTAGAGTAAAACACATTAGTCAGGGTGCATTAGCTGAAACCATAACATTTGCTGGCGTCTTTGATTATATTTTTGTTTGATACTGGCTTAGGAAGTTAAAATACGTTAGCTTGGTGAGGCCAGTATCAGAAAATTTGCTTCAAAACCGCTATGGATTCGGATCAAGATTAGGAACATAAATTAGATTATCATATCAACATGGTTATACAGGGGATAAATCAGATCCACCAATGCCACTGTAGATCATGACCAAAGGGACTAATACTGAAATACAAAAAAAGAAAAGAAATTACATGTCAACAAAATGCAATAAGGGAAACACAATCAAATAAAATGCAGAAAGGGAAACACATCAAAAAGAAAAAAATGCAGACATACAAAGAAACATGATATACTATTTCCAGGTATTGTATTATTTGGTGCAATGCTTCGTAATGTTTAATCTTTGGCAATGGTAGATGCCGAGAAACCTTCGTGCATCTTCTGAAAGCAGGGTTTCTTGTGAGGTGGATCATTATCGGCCACAGTCTCATCTTCAGCAGGGATAATTTCGGTATTCTGGGCAGATACAATTGGAGTTGGTGCTGCATGGAGCGAAGGCAGCTTTGCTACAATGAAGCTTGGGGTATCAAGATTGCTATGATAGAGGATTTTGGGTACATGTACAAAACGATTGAGCCCCCACGATAACCATGGCCATTGATTTATCTTTCCCCAGGATAAATCTGGACCACCACTAACACAGGCAAAGTTAGCCAAATTATGGTTTTTTGTATTAAAATATATTAGATATCAATATAAAAGAGAATATAACAACAACAAAAAATAGAAAAATAATTAAAGACTTAAGTTTGTTTAATCTATTATACATGACGTTTGTGATTTAAAAATATAAAGCACGCCCAGCTGCAGGGGGTGGAAACATTGGTATCAGGTGATTTTGTTGTGGTGGCATGTGACAACCCGGATTTTCGGACTTATAGCGGACACAGGTTCGACCTTGTGGGTCAGGTCCGATACAGCTAGCAAGTCCAAAATTCCGGACCGCCACTCGTGTGAGACCATATTTTTCGTTTTAAAAATTTTCAATAATTAAAATCAATAATTCAAGCTCAATTAAATTTACTAAATGAAATGTTATCTTACTTTGAAAATAACAAAACTTTCAAATAATAATTACAAAATCAAAAGTATCAAATTAAAACAAAATAACGTTTCGATTAAATTTAAAACGCGATACCCAAATCTCCATGATATATAATAATTTCTTGTCAGGTAGTCTTTCTTCGTTCTCTGTGGAAAGGAGGAAAAGGGGTGATCAACCACAACCCAGCAGTAAGTTTCCAAAAATAATAGAGTGTATCAAAAAACAAACAAATGCAACAGATACAATAATTAAAACCATGCACGAAAGTTCACAACACTACTTATGCCATTCTCAACCACAAATACTTATCATTTTCTTACTCAAAATCTTCGATCTTAAATTCTAGATCCTTAATCTAAAATTATTTATTAGTAGAGATACAAATTCATTAATTTAATTAAGGGAAAATTTATAATGAAAAAAATTAATAGATCATTTATTATAAGCAATTAGTGGAAAAAAATTTTATGAGGAATTAATAAATTATTTATTATCAACAATTAGTATGAAACACTAATTAGTTAGGCATTTATTATATTAGATTTTCCTTAATGGGTTATTAAATGATAGTTTAAGAGGAAAAATTACGGCAATAGATTTATGTATTATGAGAGTAAATCTCAACCAGCACTCACATAGGCTAACTTTGCCAAACTGTGCTTTATACCAAAGGAGCTTGAACACGCATCTCAACTGGGTTTTCTTCTTCTTCATAGCAACAATCTCAAAGGTACCCCTCTCAATTTCGTTAGTAAAATCGTTAGTAAATTTCAATAATTAAAATCGTTAGTGAATTTCAATAATTGCAAGCTCTCAACTTAGCAAATAACCATTTCAGAGGCAGTATAAGTTTGGTTCAATAAATATGTTTTCCATTCTTTCTATAAGGTCAAATATGTTAAACGGGTCACGATAGTCCACAAGTTAGATTTCTTTAAGGTCTATTTTAATTTCCATTTTTTAATGTCGACCATTGCACATAGTCACGTACAGTACTTATTTCTCTTGGGCTATACTAGGCTACTATTATTACTAACCTCGTTACTCATTATGGTTTATCCTTTAATGGATAATTAATATTACTAACCTCGTTACTCATTATGGTTTATCCTTTAAAGGATAATTAAAAGTGTTGACCTGGAAACAATTAAAGATTACATAAACTCAAATCTTCAAGATCATGATCCCAACCGATGAATGTAATGATCTGAGGGTTATTATACTTCGTCACCAACCACAAATAAATGTAAATGTTGGCCAGAGTATCTATCATTAATTGTTAGATGCAGTATTAAGGATTTTATAACAGCGATCCTTTTTATATGCTTCAGTGAGAAAATTGAGTTACAACAGAGAAGAGCAAGAGAGATCTTTTATCTAGAGAGTCTTGTGTTGGACCATATCTTAAGTTCACTGTGTCTGCAGCCCGAAAGTGATCATCGCTTCTAATCGTTGGTACTTTGGTAATGTACACTAATTGTTTTTATATATAAATAAATCTTCAATTTTATAGCTGTGTTTGATCATACCTTTCTCGAGAATTGACTGAAATCGTTAACTGGGTCATCTATGCAAAATTGCAATCCGATCTTATATTGGTCGTTTGTATCCGTGCGCGATCTTATATTCTTTTTTCAAATTAAAAGAATATAATGGTAGCCAATAAAATTGTTCCAACTAGATTCCCAAATACAACTAGACTCTATTGGTTGGAGATGAGTTTCTTGAACTTCCTGTATCTAAGGAAATTTTCGGTACAAATTAGCAAAGGTTGTTTACTTTATCCATCCATATATGTAGGACGAGGATGTGTCATTAGAGATGCTCTTAGTGTTTTTCTTTCTTATATATTGTCTGGATCTAAAAATAATCCATCGTTTCTCAAGTAGAGTTTTATTTTGAATCTGTGAAATCTGCATTTTCTTTTGTTTGTATGCATTGGAAACATCGCACTCCGTCATTTCTACCTAGCTTCGGTTTAGGGTTTCATTTTTTATTCATATGTTTAGTAGGGTTTCTATTCATTCCTATAAACCCTAACTTCAACTTTTCTTTTCTTTTTGTTAGTGATCAGATACGTGCGTTTGCCATCAAATATCAACCATAGCAAATCTAACAAAAAGTGAGTTTATTTCCTCTTAGTTTTGGTTACTCTTAGTTCTTTAAGTTTAAGGGTTTATATAATTTGGGCTAACTTTGTTAATGTATTTGTTTTCGATCAGGTAAAATGGACCCTATAAAACCAACACCAAGGAGTTCAACTGAGGGCCTGGATAAACATAACAAAATGGAACTAAACAAAGCTGAATCATCGAAGAGAAAACGAACCAAAGGCGGATCATCAGTGCATGAGCAACAAAAAGACATGAAAAAGAGACACCGTATGTATGCTTGCGAATGATGATCATTCATTTTGAGTTTTGAATTAGATTTTTGCCAAATATTAGGTTAATACCATAATGTGATGACTTGTGGTGGGGAAAATGAAATTGGCAAAACAAAAATAAATAAATGTGTACACAACATGACCATGGCATGTAGTATTTGGATGCTTTTGACCTTCATATTTGTTTTGATTCCTTATCCATATATTTCAGGACCAAATACAACAAAATTCAGGTCTGGCATGACGGCGGTAGTAGGACGTTCTAGTGAGGATTTGGTTAAGCAGGTTGACGGATCATCAATGCATGAGCAACTTAAGTCTGCTCCTACAACTGAGAATGTTATAAAGGCTAGTATTATACACAAAGGGGATAAAGCTCATGAAATATCAGTAGAAGGTGATGATATTTCTAGTGTACTATCTATAGTACTGGAAATAGACATACGTTCAAACTCATGCCACAAAGACAAAGGAACATCACAAAAACAGGATGTTATTGAGGCTGAGCAGGCTCCCATTGAACCCGATAGCTCTATGAGTTTGTCAACAAATTCACCAGCAATTAGAGGACACATTAGTTCCATGAGGAAAAAGCTTCCTGTTCTTGATTTAAATCAGGGTGCTATTGATGCATCCATAGTACCCTGTAGCGCTATTCATTTGTCACCCACTTCACCAGTAAGAGCACACATTCAGCGCACGAGGAACAAGCTTCGTGGTCTTGATTTGAATCAAATCCTTGAGGGCATAGTTTGAGCAAGAAAAACATTAATAGAGACTCACATAGCGATCCATTGGTTGCTTGGTGGTTACAGAGAATTCTGGCGAGGATTTTGCTCGAACATTAAGGAACATCTCTTTAATAAGAAGGTTGAAGACAAGTAAAGGTTCATACTTTCTACTTAGGCTGTACTAAATCAGGTTTTGTGTTCATACTTTTAGTGCCACATACTTGGAGATGGAGAACATGGTGCAACTTTGAGTTTTTACCAAATTAATAACAGGACCGAGCAAAAAAAACAAATAACAGGGAGCAATTTGTCAAACATTATAGGGATTCTAAGGTGAACGAGGTGCCGGAAGGCTGATGGACGGACCTAGTATGTAATAGCAACAACGCAATCATGTTCGTGACGACTGAAGTTATTTCTTTAATGTTCCATGTGATAAAAAAAGACTCTATCCGGTTCTTCCCTAGAGAGATAGAACCTTTCGACATTTGATTTACCGGATTACTTTCATTTTCACTTCCTCTTGACTTTCACCTAGCTAACAAAAGTCTCCAGTGGTCAACCTAAAGTCAAAAGATTAGAAATAATGAGCCACTTGTAAAATGATTCCGTTGGAATCACGCACGTAGCTGTCCTCTTTTTGTGAGCGTAGGCCGGTCATCTCATTGTACCTCTAAAACCAAATTCAAAAGCACACCAAAATTTCAGTCCCAAGAAGCAAGAGTTGCAGCAGAACAGATAATGGAGTGTTTCAAACACGGTCCATGATCACCTTATCTGTTGAACCGTTTTTTTGGGACCATGGTTCTATTTTTAGTAATACATTTAGAAGTAATTCTAGGTCACCCCTTATCTAAATATTTATGATAATACCTAAATTACCCTCTGATTATTTTTGGTTAATGATTAGTTAGTGTTAATATTAGTTAGTGTGATTAGTGAAATGATTTTGAATAAAGATTTGAGATTAAAAAATCTCATTTTTTTTAAAAAGAAGTAGAATTATTGAGAGAGAAAAGTTAGAGAAGATGAAGAAGAAAAACATGGAAAATAAATTTTTTTTTTGAGTTCACTAATCTAGACTATTCAAGTGATGATTCAATTGATGATAGCTCATCTGAATCTTCATCTCCTTCCTCTCCTAGAGTATATGTCAATCTTCGAATGATCCTGGATATGGATTATTTCTTAGATGGTGAATGTATTCTTCCCCAAAGCCAATCTCAAGATGGTGAAAACGATGGATTTTACCAACCACAACCGAAGGAAGACTATTTGGGTACCCAGGTGTTTATGGGTAAAAATCGTTTCTGCCGATTTCGGTAAATTCGATAGGTGAGTGAGAAACTGGTTCAAACCCGAAACAAATGTGCTGCACGTGAGCACTTTATAGATTTGAGAGATCAATAATGCATAAGTCCTACCTAAACCAAGAAATGGCCGTTCCCGGACTTGCTTCGGTCACAAAGTGGAGGAGAAGGGTTGATTTGGGGAGGGAAGCAAAGAAAGGTGTTGAGACCCAGAATACTGCGGAAGAGTAGTGTCTCGACTTGTATCGAAAGTGAAAGCTTCGGAAGCTTGCAAGAGATGAAATCTTTTGGAGAGCTTGCAAAGTTGCCTTTTCTGAGAGTGTTGTATTTTTCTCCTGACCGAGAATTGTTGTCTGGCGGAAATAGGTAAGACCTATTTATACAAGTCGAGATTGAAACGTACCCTGGCCTCATGAAGGAAGAGAGTAAAGGGTGAAATAATGGGAGGAGGTGGTAACCGCATGGTGTTAATGGGTGAAAAAATTTTCGCCATTATTTCCTCATTTATTTGACCGCTTTATTCCTATTCACGCTTTCTTAATGTGAGCGTAGTGTACGCTGCTGTTGATGGTGGTTTTTAAACAAGGGGTAAAATCGTAAAACCCCATGACCTAGTGTTACCCGCAACACATTAACTAAGAGCATTTAACTCAGTGTAAATAATTAATAGGGGTATTTTTTCAAAATACCAGATTAGGGTTTTCGGACCACGTAACCCTAATTCCAAAACCAAGCCGCACACTGCGCACCATGGCAACAATGCCAAACCAAGACGCACACTGTGCACCATGGCAACAATGCCAAACCAAGCCGCACACTGGCACCATGGCAACAATGCCAAACCAAGCCGCACACCGCGCACCATGGCAACAATGCCAAACCAAGCCGCACACTCGCGCACCATGGCAACAATGCCAAACCAAGCCGCACACTGCACCATGGCAACGATGCCAAACCAAGCCGCACACGCGCACCATGGCAACGACGCCAAACCAAGCCGCACACTCGCGCATCATGGCAACGACGCCAAAACCAAGCCGCACACTGCGCACCATGGCAGCGACGCCAAAACCTTACTACATATCGCACTCATTGGCAACCATGCCAAACTAAGCAGCTACGCCATTGGCACATGCCAAATATAGCGCCCTAGGCTTGCAAAACGTGCAACTAGGTCAACATGGCCGTACGTGCCATTGGCACATGCCAACACGTACCACAAGCCATATTTCCAAGCCGCTATGCCATTGGCACATGCCAAATATAGCGCCCTAGGCTTGCAAAACGTGCAAATAGGTCAACCTGGCCGTACGTGCCATTGGCACATGCCAACACGTACCACAAGCCATATTTCCAAGCCGCTATGCCATTGGCACATGCCAAATATAGCGCCCTAGGCTTCCAAACCATGCAACCTAGGCCAAGTCGGCCACGCATGCCATTGGCACATGCCAACATGCTCGCTGGTAGTTTTTTCTACCAAGGCCACGGCCCTAATGGCCACGCATGCCATTGGCACATGCCAACATGCTCGCTGGTAGCTTTTCCTACCAAAACCACGGCCCTAATGGCCACGCATGCCATTGGAACATGCCAACATGCTCGCTGGTAGCTTTTCCTACCAAAACCACGGCCCTAATGGCCACGCATGCCATTGGCACATGCCTACATGCTCGCTGGTAGCTTTTCCTACCAAAACCACGGCCCTAATGGCCACGCATGCCATTGGCACATGCCAACATGCTCACGGTGGCTTTTCCTACCAAAACCACGGCCCTAATGGCCACGCATGCCATTGGCACATGCCAACATGCTCGCTGGTGGCTTTTCCTACCAAAACCACGGCCCTAATGGCCACGCATGCCATTGGCACATGCCAACATGCTCACTGGTAGCTTTTCCTACCAAAACCACGGCCCTAATGGCCACGCATGCCATTGGCACATGCCAACATGCTCATTGGTAGCTTTTCCTACCAAAACCACGGCCCTAATGGCCACGCATGCCATTGGCGCATGCCAAACACACACGCCGGTAGCCTAACTTGCAAACCGTGCAACCTACCACCAAGGCATTCCGCACATGCCATTGGCACATGCCAAACACACACGCCGTAGCCTAACTCGCAAACCGTGCAACCTACCACCAAGGCATTCCGCACATGCCATTGGCACATGCCAAACACACACCCTGGTAGCCTAACTTGCAAACCGTGCAACCTACCACCAAGGCATTCCGCACATGCCAAACACACACGCTGGTAGCCTAACTTGCAAACCGTGCAACCTACCACCAAGGCATTCCGCACATGCCATTGGCACATGCCAAACACACACGCTGGTAGCCTAACTTGCAAACCGTGCAACCTACCACCAAGGCATTCCGCACATGCCATTGGCACATGCCAAACACACACGCTAGTAGCCTCACTTGCAAACCGTGCAACCTACCACCAAGGCATTCCACACACGTCATTGGCACATGCCACATGCGCCCCTAGCAGCACCACTTGCACTCAAGATGCAACCAACACTCGAGACATCAACACAAACCGGGGATGCTTTCCGGTTTTGGTTTGGCGGTCACTGCTTGCAGCGTACACTACGTTCACATTAAGAAAGCGTGAAAAGGAATAAAGCGGTCAAATAAATGAGGAAATAATGGTGAAAACGTTTTCACCCATTAACACCATGCGGTTACCACCTCCTCTCATTATTTCACCCTTAACTCTCTTCCTTCATGAGACCAGGGTACGTTTCAAACTCGACTTGTATAAATAGGTCTTACCTATTTCCACCAGACAACAAGTCTCGGTCAAGAGAAAAATACTACACTCTCAGAAAAGGCAACTTTGCAAGCTCTCTAAAAGCTTTCATCTCTTGCAAGCTTCTGAAGCTTCCACTTTCTGATACAAGTCGAGACACTACTCTCCCAGAACTATTCTCGGTCTCAACACCTTTCTTGGCTTCCTCCCCAAATCAACCCTTCTCCTCCACTTTGTGACCGAAGCAAGTCCGGGAACGGCCATTTCTTGGTTTAGGCCGGACTTGTACAGATTGATCTCTCGAATCTATAAAGTGCTCACGTGCAGCACATTTGTTTAGGGTTTGAACCGGTTTCTCACTCACCTACCGAATTTACCAAATTGGAAGAAACGATTTTTACCCATAAACAATTGGCGACCACTACGGGAGGATTGATCTATCGGCTACAATGTCGATCATCGATCTCGTTCTTCGACCCGGATGTCAAGATGGTAGGGAAGGCGACTCGATCCGACTCAACTACCAGACGACCCGGTTACCAGTTGCAAAACTACACGAGAAACTGGGGACTCGTTGAAGATGCTACCGGTTGGGGACTTGCGACTCATTCCGACTCAACCGCTTTGCCAGACGACCGGTTACCGATTGCAAAAACTACACGAGAAAACTGGGACTCGTTGAATACGCTACCAAAGAATCGGGACTAATCAACTGCTACCAAAGAAACCGCCTTTTACATGAAGAGGGGCATGTTCGCAAAAACCTATGAAGTGAGTAAATTCGAGACTACGCAAGATATAAGATTTGTTTTAGGTTTTTAGTAAAACCACTATACTACCGAGTATTGTGCCTATTGCTAGCACACACTTTCATAAAAGCAATATTCCTTTCCCAAAACATAATCAGAGTCATATTATCAAAACCATTCATCCTTAAATAATCCAATATCCTCAAAAGTTACCAGCTGTCTACCAAAACTGGTCAAACTTTGAACCAGACATCCGGTATGTCTTTCAAAAAAGAGAAAAAGAACCTAAATGAAAGTTTAACAGAGAAACATTCAAGGAAAATCATCCAACAGGTCTCCGTTCTTCTTGGAGAAAGTCAACTTTGCATCTTCAAGAGACGCTCTCTTCATAGTCAACATCTTGGAAAGCTTTTCGAGTTCTACCTCCTGTCGTGCAATCTCCTCAGCGGAAAGGCTTTCGATTGCTGCATCTTTCAACTTTTGGATCTCAGAAAGGCCTTCGACAAACCACGAAGTAATGAACTCCTTTTCTACGCACACGTCGCGTTGGGGCTCCCAGTCGGCAATAATGTCTTCAGAAACGGTGTGACCAGTCACCTCACGCATGTCCTCGATGGAAGATAAAGCCTCTTCCACACGCTTAACTAGCGCAAATCGACTAGTGACCTTCTTGGTTGTGGCCATATGTCTGTATTTCTCCCAGATATTGGTGTACAACGCCTCATACTTAGCCAGCACCGTGCCAAGCCAATGGTCCACACCATACCGAAATCCAAGTCAGCGCCCATTCCAAGACGATCCAAATACCTACCGGCGTTTCCCGGGATGCGCTTACCGCGCATGCCAGCGCTTGCCAAGCGCTTTTCGTAAGCGCTTGCCGGGCGCGCACCCGTGACGCGCATGCCGCACGCGCATGCCCGGCGACGATACCACACTTTGTGCTAACAGTTTGCATCCTTCCAGGGCTAACATCTTGCGCCCTTCCAAACCATCCTCGCCCTTCGAAACAGCGCCATAGCTCCAAAGACTTCGTGATCAAACCGTGTCATCTCTGCACGATACACTTACGATCACCGGAACCCGAGCCACTTCCTCCACCCCAACGGTTCTTCAAGCATGGAAGCTCTAACCGTCACCGAGACGCTACTCCACCATCGGGGCAAGATACTTTGAAGATCCTAAGAAGCCACCTCCTTTTAAGCACTCTGTTGATTTGATGAAAAGACAAGAGATACTTCAAAACAGACGCGCGTTTATAGATGAAGAGGCTCGCGTTGCTCTTGAACGCCGATAGAAGGGGATAAGCGATCCAATTTCGTCACACGTGAAGATCGGAAAGACTTCTCCAAAATCGAAAGCAAAGGAAATCAACAACTCTCCCGAGTTCACGGAGACCCTTCTTCCATTAGGACCCGCATAATGGGAACTTCGCCCACAAAGTCGTAAATGCAGTCTATGATGAAACAGTTATGTGAGATTCTATATTTCTCCGAGGCGTAGCGTCAAGGCATATTTGCACCCCTCAACCGCACTACATCGGGAAAGCAGGCATTTCCAGCCAGGGAAGCCGTTCCCAAACCCCAACCTCTCTTAGAAAGCACGATCGACAGATGTAATCGGGGACTCCTAACCTCGAGTCTCTTGAGGGATGTCGAGTTTGACAGAACGTGACGCGGCCTCCGACTTCAAAATGGTAGCCGTCAAGGCTCTGAGAGTTGAAAGATGTCGTTTCAACGTTCTCTTCATAAGTAACTACACATAAACGTTCTCCGGCAGCCGCTTCGCTTCAACGTTCGCTTTCAACGCCACTCCTTCCTGCAAAGGGTCGTGCCTCCACACTCCCATATCAAGGAACATAGCCACGACCAGCCAATCTTCGTAGTCATGGACACCTTTTAATCCATCTCGCCAAAACTCGTAATCATGGACAATTGCTCGCTTACGCATCCAGCCAATCCTTTTACTTCCACTAAGCCCATAGAATATCAGCCAACCTACTTTGTTACCACGACAATGTAGTTTCTCCGATTACATCTCCTACCAAGAATTGTTGCCCCTCATTCGTTGATACCGACCGAGCTTCACCGCAAAGAAGAATTACTACAAAGATGGAAACACGTAAACCATACTTGAGAACGAAGATATACACGGATCCCTTCACTGTCAAAGCTACGAAGAACAGTCCACCAAAAATCCGTACCCACAACAAGGTCCTCTACTCTTCAAGGGTGCAAACGCAAGAACATCATCACCTCTCTCGTCTATAAGACTCCTTCAACACTTTACGAGGCCGCGAGGATCCCGAGCCTGCACTATCCGAAATATATCATCATGTAATTTCGAACATCCCGGTGTCACATCCGTAAGAGTACGGAAGGTTACATTCACGTATTCATCCATTCCATCATATCAAACCAAGTATGACCGGGGACTTCTCGCCGCATCCCATTTCGTAAGATAGAGCCCTAAATCGGCGTCCTCCAAGTCCCGGCAGTCAACAAAGGACGGATTCGAAGGAAGGGGAACGACTAGGTCATCCTCGTCTATAACGATGACGCATGCTCTAACAGGATATCTCCGCACAAAAGGGAAATTTTCCATTTATACAACAAGCGCGGTAAAGTGTATGACACCCAAAGAAGAAGAAAACATACCGAGAGAAATTCAACAAAAAGAACCTTTTCTCAAACGAGGGAGATGATGCAAATGCGTTGGGTTTGAATACGTAACCTTTAAAAAGGAAAGGAAGCAATGAGGGACATAACGCTTCCAGATTTTTTGGCATGAACGATGCCCCGATCGAAGCCGCTAAACGTGAAGGAAACGCAAAATAAGGAAACTTTGCTATCCGTAGAAACACCTACTCCCTCCTTGTTCACACCGATCCCATAAAGTCACGTCAAAGCAAGCACGCACGCCTTCCCTACCTTGCGCCGGTCCTACTACCTAGCACGCTCGCCTCCCAACTCACGCCAACTTCCCAACGTCGCCCAAGCCGCACCGGCCCCACCAATTGCACCGACTTCCTAATGGCCGCCCAAGTCACGCTTGCAAGCACGCACACCTTCCACACCTTGCGCCGGTCCCACCAGCCTAGCACACTCGGTTCCCAACTCACGCCAACTTCCCAATGTCGCCCAAGCTGCACCGGCCCCACCAATTGTGCCAGCCTCCCGATTTGTGCAAAACTACCGGAGGAAAGGATTCCAAATCCTATTTATAAAAGGTCGACAAGCCTCCTCAATTCTCTTTACGGTTTGTTGTTGATAGTTTGTCACCATCTTATGCTTACCTCGCAACAAAGCCCCTGTTCCGAGCTAAGCGGGGACTTAATGTTGATGGTGGTTTTTAAACAAGGGGTAAAATCGTAAAACCCCATGACCTAGTGTTACCCGCAACACATTAACTAAGAGCATTTAACTCGTGTAAATAATTAATAGGGGTATTTTTTCAAAATACCAGATTAGGTTTTCGGCACACGTAACCCTAATTCCAAAACCAAGCCGCACATCGCGCACCATGGCAACAATGCCAAACCAAGACGCACATCGCGCACCATGGCAACAATGCCAAACCAAGCCGCACACTGCGCACCATGGCAACAATGCCAAACCAAGCCGCACACTGCGCACCATGGCAACAATGCCAAACCAAGCCGCACATCGCTGCACCATGGCAACAATGCCAAACCAAGCCGCACACTGCGCACCATGGCAACGACGCCAAAACCAAGCCGCACACTGTGCACCATGGCAACGACGCCAAAACCAAGCCGCACACTGCGCACCATGGCAGCGACGCCAAAACCAAACTACATATCGCACTCATTGGCAACCATGCCAAACTAAGCAGCCTACGCCATTGGCACATGCCAAATATAGCGCCCTAGGCTTGCAAAAACGTGCAACTAGGTCAACATGGCCGTGCGTGCCATTGGCACATGCCAACATGTACCACAAGCCATATTTCCAAGCCGCTATGCCATTGGCACATGCCAAATATAGCGACCTAGGCTTGCAAAACGTGCAACTAGGTCAACATGGCCGTATGTGCCATTGGCACATGCCAACACGTACCACAAGCCATATTTCCAAGCCGCTATGCCATTGGCACATGCCAAATATAGCGCCCTAGGCTTCCAAACCATGCAACCTAGGCCAAGTCGGCCACGCATGCCATTGGCACATGCCAACATGCTCACCGGTAGTTTTTTCTACCAAGGCCACGGCCCTAATGGCCACGCATGCCATTGGCACATGCCAACATGCTCATTTGGTAGCTTTTCCAACCAAAACCACGGCCCTAATGGCCACGCATGCCATTGGCACATGCCAACATGCTCGCCGGTAGCTTTTCCTACCAAAACCACTACCTAATGGCCACGCATGCCATTGGCACATGCCAACAACCACGGCCCTAATGGCCACGCATGCCATTGGCACATGCCAAAGATGCTCATTGGTAGCTTGTCCTACCAAAACCACGGCCCTAATGGCCACGCATGCCATTGCGATGCCAACATGCTCACCGGTAGCTTTTCCTACCAAAACCACGGCCCTAATGGCCACGCATGCCATTGGCAGATGCCAACATGCTCACCGGTAGCTTTTCCTACCAAAACCACGGCCCTAATGGCCACGCATGCCATTGGCACATGCCAACATGCTCGCCGGTAGCTTTTCCTACCAAAACCACGCCCTAATGGCCACGCATGCCATTGGCACATGCCAACATGCTCACGGTAGCTTTTCCTACCAAAACCACGGCCCTAATGTCCACGCATGCCATTGGCACATGCCAACATGCTCGCCGGGTAGCTTTTCCTACCAAAACCACGGCCCTAATGGCCACGCATGCCATTGGCACATGCCAACATGCTCACCGGTAGCTTTTCCTACCAAAACCACGGCCCTAATGGCCACGCATGCCATCGGCACATGCCAACATGCTCGGTAGCTTTTCCTACCAAAACCACGGCCCTAATGGCCACGCATGCCACTCCAGCACATGCCAACATGCTCGCTCGGTAGCTTTTCCTACCAAAACCACGGCCCTAATGGCCACGCATGCCATCGGCACATGCCAACATGCTCGCCGGTAGCTTTTCCTACCAAAACCACGGCCCTAATGGCCACGCATGCCATCCAAGCACATGCCAACATGCTCGCCGGTAGCTTTTCCTACCAAAACCACGACCCTAATGGCCACGCATGCCATTGGCACATGCCAACATGCTCATTGGTAGCTTTTCCTACCAAAACCACGACCCTAATGGCCACGCATGCCATTGGCACATGCCAAACACACACGCTGGTAGCCTAACTTGCAAACCGTGCAACCTACCACCAAGGCATTCCGCACATGCCATTGGCACATGCCAAACACATACGCTGGTAGCCTAACTTGCAAACCGTGCAACCTACCACCAAGGCATTCCGCACATGCCAAACACACACGCTGGTAGCCTAACTTGTAAACCGTGCAACCTACCACCAAGGCATTCCGCACATGCCATTGGCACATGCCAAACACACACGCTGATAGCCTAACTTGCAAACCGTGCAACCTACCACCAAGGTATTCCGCACATGCCATTGGCACATGCCAAACACACACGCTGGTAGCCTCACTTGCAAACCGTGCAACCTACCACCAAGGCATTCCACACACGTCATTGGCACATGCCACATGCGCCCTAGCAGCACCACTTGCACTCAAGATGCAACCAACACTCGAGACATCAACACAAACCGGGGATGCTTTCCAGGGTTTTGGTTTGGCGGTCACAGCTTGCGGCAGTACACTACGCTCACATTAAGAAAGCGTGAAAAGGAATAAAGCGGTCAAATAAATGAGGAAATAATGGTGAAAACGTTTTCACCCATTAACACCATGCGGTTACCACCTCCTCTCATTATTTCACCCTTAACTCTCTTCCTTCATGAGACCAGGGTATGTTAACGTTCAAACTCGACTTTTATAAATAAGTCTTACCTATTTCCACCAGACAACAAGTCTCGGTCAGGAGAAAAATACTACACTCTCAGAAAAGGCAACTTTGCAAGCTTTCTAAAAGCTTTCATCTCTTGCAAGCTTCCCGAAGCTTCTACTTTCCGATACAAGTCGAGACACTACTCTCCCGTAACTATTCTCGGTCTCAACACCTTTCTTGGCTTCCTCCCCAAATCAACCCTTCTCCTCCACTTTGTGACCGAAGCAAGTCCTGAACGACCATTTCTTGGTTTAGGCCGTACTTGTACAGATTGATCTCTCGAATCTATAAAGTGCTCACGTGCAGCACATTTGTTTAGGGTTTGAACCAGTTTCTCACTCACCTACCGAATTTACCGAAATCGGAAGAAACGATTTTTACCCATAAACAGCTGCAAGCTGTGACCGTCAAACCAAGACCCTGGAAAGCATCCCCCAGTTTGTGTTGATGTCTCGAGTGTTGGTTGCATCTTGAGTGCAAGTGGTGCTGCTGGGGGCGCATGTGGCATGTGCGGAATGCCTTTGTTGCGAGTTGCACCTCGAGCGCAGTGGCAATGCCAGAGCTGCTAGTGGCTTGTGTGGAATGCCTTGGTGGTAGGTTGTACGTTGAGTGTAAGTGGCAATGCATAGAGCTGCTAGTGCCGTGTGTGACATGTGCCAATGGCATGCGTAGCCAATTTGGGTCGCGCCTTGGTAGAAAAAGATACCAGCGAGCGTGTTGGCATGTGCCAATGGCATGCGTGGCCGATTGGCCTAGGTTGCATGGTTTGCAAGCCTAGGGGCGGGCGCCATTTTGGCATGGCGTGGCTAGGGCCAAGGCAGAGTGCTTGGCTTGGCGTGACGTTACTAGCGTAGATAGGGTCAAGGCAGAGTGCGTTTGGCATGGCGCGGCTAGCCCGGGCTAAATGTGGCTGGCACGATTAGCCATTGGCACGGAGGTGCGGCTAGCATGGTTGGCATGCTTTGGCGCGTTTAGTGTGGCTGGCATGATTTGCCATTGGCACAGAGGTGCGGCTAGCTTGGGCTAGGTGTGGCTGGCATGATTTGCCATTGGCACGGAGGTGCGGCTAACATGGTTGGCATGCTTTGGCGCGTTTGGTGTGGCTGGCATGATTTTCCATTGGCATAGAGGTGCGGCTAGGGCCAAGGTAAGTGTGTTTGGCTTGGCGTGGTGTGATTAGCGTAGCAAGGGCCAAGGCAGCGTGCATTTGGCATGGCGCGGCTAGCTTGGGCTAGGTGTGTCTGGCACGATTTGCCATTGGCACGGAGGGGAATTAGGGTTTTGTTCGTTGTAACCCTAATTTGAAAAAATACCCCCTATTAATTACTGACTACATGCATTAAATGTTCTAATCAATGTGTCATCGGTGACATTAGGTTATTCGGGGTTTTACTATTTTACCCTTTGTCTAAAAACCACCATCAACACCAGGTATGCTCTAAACTTAGATAATGTTGGTTGAATTGGTCCAAATTTTCAAAAAAATGTATATTTTTAGAGTAGATTTGGGCTTGTTCGGTTACCTTGTGTGAAGAACATGTAACCGAACTCATCTGAAAGTGTTGTTCGGTTACTTTTTCTAAACACGCAGGTTACCGAACTCTCCATTAATGGAGGTTTTTTGAAGTTCTAAGTTAACGGACATGTTACCGAACTCGTGAATAGGATTACAGTGTTATGTCTTGGCTTAATAAATGTAACCGAACTTTAGGGTCTATAAGTTCGGTTAGTTAGCAACCAGTAGGTAACCGAACTTATGTAAAATAAGATTTGACATTAGTGTATAAAGTTCAGTTGGTTCGCAAACTTCATACCAACCCTTAATCTAACCGAACTTACGTACAATAAAATTTGATTTAGTATACGTAAAGTTCGGTTAGCTGTCAACTTGCTTGTCAAACCGAACTCTGAGTTCGGTTTTCCCGATAAAATTATCATGTAACCGAACTTTAGGGCCCATAAGTTCGGTTGGTTCGCAAACTTCATACCAACCGAACTGTTCTTCGTGTTCGGTTAGAAAAAAATTTTAGGCTTCTTTGCTAACTAACCGAACTGGCAGTTCGGTGACCTAGTTTTGAATCCTAGAGAACCGAACTGTTCTTCGTGTCTTCCTTTCAGGAAATTCGGTCAACAAAATAGGTTTTTTTAGAAACTCGTCCTAACCGAACTATGCACTGTAACTTCCATTTGAACCCTATTTTGATGATTTCTATTCAATTAAACGAATCAAAATCAAATTAAAAGTAATGGGTTTGTTGCAAAATACCTGCGAATCGGTCCCATGGAAGAAACAGGCTTCTGCAAGCGTCTATTATACTGGATTATGGCTTCACTTGGTTGTTCCACTTCTTTATGAATCTCAAAATCACTCGGCTGATTTGCTAGATGTCCCAATCGAGGACCTTCTCCTTGAAGTCTTTTGGTTTGCTTTCGAAGAACATTCTTATAGTCGATTGATTAATCGACGATGAAAATTTTATGAATCGACGATTAATCAATGAAGACGATGTTGAAATGGGGAAGAAGAAAAGAATAAGAGGGAGAACAATTTTCTCCTCAAAACAGTTTTTTTTTTTTTCTTTTCGTGCAGGTATGTTTAGGTTTTGTTTTAGATTAAGTTAGAGGCAGTTATTAGATTAGGGTTAATTTTAATTAGGATAATGGGCAAATTAGTAATCTCATGATTTTTAGGACATCCCTTAACATTGTAGGGTAGGGGGCCTTATAAAACAATGATCCAAAAAAAAACGGTTCTATCTGTTCATATTATCGTGACAATCAAATCCGGCCCACCTGATTAGAGCCCATGTCCTAAATTAGTGCTTCTCAATAATATTTTCCAAGTGTTGGAAGATTCAGTTTGTTCCATATATAATGATGAATCTCTTCATGATCAATGTATCTCATGATTAACTTTGATCTTTAGTTTTCTACCACCAATCAGCAAGCTCGAACGTAACGTAAGATCTTTAAATTTCAATGAGAAGGTTGTTCGTACTCTCTCGTCTGGGGTTGTACTGAATCCGGTTTGGTGTTCATACTTTGGGAAACAAACGCCACATACTCGGAAGTTGAGAGCATCGTTCTGCAAGATTTTATTGTTAATTTATATGGAACACGGCAAGATCGCAATTGTGAACGCGTTTGCAAGAGCAAAACGGAAAGATCGCACTTGTGAAGATTGATAGTATTATTTCGTTTTGTTGCACATAATTGTTGTTTTTTAAGATATCTTAAAAAATAGTGGGAATTATATAAATAACCCTTATTTTGATGGGCTTCACAAATAACCTTATCATACAATAAATATACCCTTCTCAGTATTTGGATCCACTAATGTGTTTTCTTCTTTCCATATTTACCCTCACTACACAGTACATTTCATTTATTTCTTTTGAGATCGAAATTCTCTCTTCAACGACAGCCACCTCCTCCGCCGTTGCAGATAGATTTAAGAACACCTCCTCCGCCACCACAACCAACACCAATACCAGCAACACCAGCACCATAACCACCGTCACCATCCCCATCTTCAGAATCAAAACAAGCGTAATCTGAAAATATATGTTAGGATTTCAATTTGAGACGGCCTGGAAAACCTAAATCGATGCTAACAACGTTTTTCTTGAAGGTTTACTGTAAATCTAAGCGAAGAATTGATGAAATTCAACATCAATAAGTCTATGATTGAAGAATTCATCTTCAAAAACGATTGAACAGATAAGTTTATCATTATCCTTTTAACTCAATTGAAAGTTTCATTTGACCGATTTTATATTTGAAATTTCTGAAACCTAATTTTAGGATTTAGAAAACTTTATGGTTGTATTCATATGATCAATAATGGTGGAGGACCGGAGGTTGGTGTTTTTGGTCGCGGTGATGTTGGTGGATTTTATTGGAGTAGTGAAAGTGGTGGTGGAGGTTGGTCGATTCAGTCAACAGGTTTTTCTTACTCAATTTCATGTTTTTAATATTAAATTTGTGATGCAAAATGGCTGCTTTACAATCTGGAAGTGTTTTAATTACTGTAATTCTACTTTATATGGTTCACTAATTTTATGTTTGAGAGATTGTTGATTTTTAATGTATAATCTTGATGTTGTGCTGGTGGCGACAAGTGTTATTGGTGGTGAAAGTTTCCACACTGGTGTTGATGCGTATTTGCTGTTATTGAGTGCTGGTGGATGTTTGTTGCACTTGAGGTGATGGTGGTGCCTTTTGTTTATAATTCTTCATCTTTACTTGTATGCTTAGAATTTTGATTGTGCAATTTCTACTCCACCATCACAAATTTACCAGAATTAGGATTTACAATTTCTATTTAGTTTGATTTTAAGTTTCATGTTGTGTCCAATCCGTTTGAGGTAACACACATCTGTCAAGTTTATGTTGCTTTATTTTGAACTTCAAAAAAAAGAAACTCATTCTGTTCAGAACACTAGATGCAAATGTGTCAATATTGCACCAGCACACTATCAAAATTTAATCCATTGGTTGACCAATGACGAGACAACTATTAGGCTGATTTGGTTGTTTTAAACACTGTTCTTGCTGGGAAGTGGCTTGATTAGGGTGGTGGTATCCATCAAATCCATTTCTTCTTTTAAACCTTAAATCCTATAATTTGATTTCTGGTATTGTTGTTGATCCTAATTTTGTGTCGTTAGAACTTAAATTCTCAAACTTTGAACGCTCATTTTGTTTTTGTATCATGTAGTGCATGCACAGTTTTAGAAAGGAGTATCTGCAACATGTCCGATAAAATACGTAAGAGATACTTTGCGTTGTTATCTTAGACTCTATTTAAGTGAATGAAATGATGTTATAAACACTGATTTAATTAGTGTGGAAATGAAGGGATGATTTTTGTTGGTGTAATTGTCATGGGTAGTGGTGGAGGTGGGATTGGATTATAGTAATGGTACAAGAGTTGGTGTGGATGAGGTGCAGTGGTTGTTGTTGTTTTATTTGCAGCAGTGGGGTGATAGTGGATGCTTTGGTGATGGTGGTGGTGACATGTGTTATTGTTGCAGTAATGGTCTGTGTGTGCAACGGTGTTGGTAGTGGGATGTTGCAGTGGGGTGGGGTGGGGTAGTTAATTTCTTGTACAAATGTATATAAAATCTAAACTACTGTTTAAGCATTACGTATATATTCAAATGGTTTGGTTACTGATTTTATGGACGAATGCAGCTTGTATATAAATGCTCGACATATCATTTAAATATATATTACACTTGCTTGCATAATATGAACTCAGTAATATGTCTGACAAACTCTAGGTGGGTAATTCGGCAGCTTTGAATTTGTTGCATTGCAACAAAGGGATCGTTTAGAGTTGGACCTGCACTATTACTGGCTTGTTAATATTTTGTGTATGTTCGTCATTTTTTGTTGTGGTCATGCTTGTTTATGGCCTCCTCTCCGTGGTTTGAAGTTTAACTTTACATTACTATATCTTCATAGTATATGCTTATGGTTAAGGAAAATGAGATTCAACTTTACATTACTTTGGTCTTAATTTTTTCGTAATTAATCATTTTTCTTATTGCAGATTAATACCATGTTGGAACCTATTGGTAAAACCTTGGACAAAGATGAATCAGAAGAGGAAAATGAAAATGAAATTCAACTTCTCAGTAAGCAGGTGACTGATATTAGCTCTCATATGTGTGTATCAATAATAGAAATTGACCTTAGTTTAGGGAGTCAACAACCAATGTTTCTGTATCAACAATAGAGAAATGGTATCAACAACCAAGGTTTGTGTATCAACAATAGAAAAATGGTATCAACAACCAATATTTGTGTATCAACAATAGAATTTGATCTTAGTGTTAGGAGTCAACAACAAATGTTTGTGTATCAACAATAGAAATCGACCTTAGTTTAGGGAGTCAACAACCAAGGTTTGTGTATCAACAATAGAAAAATGGTATCAACAACCAAGGTTTGTGTATCAACAATAGAAAAATGGTATCAACAACCAATATTTGTGTATCAACAATAGAATTTGATCTTAGTGTTAGGAGTCAACAACAAATGTTTGTGTATCAACAATAGAAATCGACCTTAGTTTAGGGAGTCAACAACCAAGGTTTGTGTATCAACAATAGAATAATGGTATCAACAACCAAGATTTGTGTATCAACAATAGAAAAACGGTATCAACAACCAAATTTGACAAATATTTTTGAACTTTTGATTTTATGGATCAACAAATATTTTCAGTTGTTGACGCCTAATATTAATGGCGGCGGCGGCGGCGGCGGCGGTGGCGGCGGCGGCGGTGGTGGTGGCGGCGGCGGCAACAACAGTGGTGGTGGTGGTTGCGGCAACAACAGTGGTGGTGGTGGTGGAGTGGCGGCGGTGGTGGCGGCGGCAACAACAGTGGTGGTGGTGGTGGCGAGTGGCGGCAAACAACAAGTGGTGGTGGCGGCGGTCTTGTTGTTGGTGGTGAAATGAAATAATAGAAAATTCTATTTTTTAATGGATAAGATTGTTAAATGGAAAATAATATTTTAAGTGAGGGTATTAAGGTAATCTATATTTTAATGGATAAGGTATTTAAATGATAGGGGTATTTATATTGTTGTATAAGGGTATTTGTGTTGGGCCTCTATATTAGGGGCATTTAATAAATTTTCCCTAAAAAATATGAAAAAGAAAGAAAAAATAAATTAGTAGGTAATTTCCATACCTATATAGACATTCTCCGTCAATTCGTCCATTCATCCTCCTCCCTATATTTGTAGTAATGAAAATCTGTATGCCATCGTCACCTAAATCGTAGCTGATATCATTAGATAAAGGTTGGAATATTTTGAAGTTTTAGTTTCGGAAAATGGGTCATTTGGCCAAATTTTGAAGGCACATATTATAAGTTAGAGACGGTTCTCAGTACCATGGCTCTAATAACCTAAAATAGGTTATTAGAGTCATGGTCATATTTTGTTTGTCTTTTAGACCCAAAAATTCAAATTCAAGGGCTAATTGGCCAAAAAACTGGTATTAATTAATGACGTTTATCTTTAGTTGTATGCGCCTGCACACAGCTTGTTAACGGCGTTCATTGACTCTATCCAAATTTAACACATCCCTTCCCTTGTCGATAAACTACAACGGAAAAAGGAAATGTCAACGCATCTGGAAATAAATGATTGATGAACCGGCCATCATGACATGTAAATAATCATGTATCTCGTGTTTAGAGTATGAACATCTCGTCATGTCTAGTTGTAAATGATGCAAGCACAATTACCAACTCCATTAAAGTAGTCTAATTACTCTACTACTTTCCATGAAATTAGGACAAATAAATATGAATGTAGAAAGCAGGTGAGAAAATTGGCTTAAGTTCTCCTTTCACGTTGGTCACATTGTTATTTCTCGATTAAATAATAAATGTAAAGTGAAACATTCTGCACAAAATGACAGTCCAAAACATTCTGCTCTATATAAACACCACATATCTAGCTACTATAACTCATCTCTCAATCTTCAATCAGCTGATATTGAAAGAAATACTTAAACCGTTGAGTTCCCATTTACTAGCTAGCATTGCCTAACACCTTGTTTGTTTCTATCTCAATCGTATCTGAAATCGATTATCTTACTTCCAAAGAAATCATGTCGGCATTGCATATTGAAATGATGGAGGAAGGAGTCTTAAGCCCCAACATCAAATCTAGTACACCTTCCAAAAACATTAAACTCTCTGATGATATTCATGGTGATGATGATGGAGATTTGAAGATGAATAAGCAATCTCTCATGGAAAAATGGGGACTTCTCGTGTTGTACTGCATTTTCGCAGCAGTGGGTTTCATTGGTGGACCTCTATTACTTCGGGTTTACTTCTTACATGGTGGTAGTCGTAAATGGTTATCAAGTGCATTACAAACAGCTGGATTTCCGATACTTCTCTTGCCACTCACTATCCTGTATGCTAAACGTGATAAGGGAGCACCACAAACTAATTTCTTTGCCTCTCCCAAACTCTTACTTTCTAGTATCTTTATAGGTATACTACTAGGAGTTAGCAACTTCATGTATTCTTACGGTTTATCGTTCCTTCCCGTTTCAACTTCGTCGATTCTACTCTCGACCAACCTTATTTTCACAGCCCTTTTTGCCTTAATACTGGTTCGACAAAAATTTAGTCCTTTTTCGATCAATGCTATTGTAATAATGACACTGGGTTCAGTCTTACTTGGTGTCAGGCAAAACGGTGATCGTCCTGAGGGTGTCACTAGTTTGCAATACTTACTAGGTTTCGTTTTGAGTATTGGTGCTGCTGCTTCAGGGGGATTAGCTTTACCTTGTATAGAAGTTGCTTACACTAAAGCCAACCAAGTAATGACATATCCTATAGTGTTGCAATATCAATTTCTCATGGCGCTTTCAGCTACGGTTTTCAGTATCATAGGAATGGCTGTAAATAAGGATTTCCAGGCAATGCAGAGAGAAGCAGATGAATTTGGATTAGGCAAGACGGAGTACTACTTAGTTTTGGTGTCAAGTGCCGTTGTATGGCAAATTTCATATATTGGAACATTGGGGATTATATTCTATTCAACATCTATCTTCGCTGGAGTTGTTAGCGCAGTGTTACTTCCTCTCACTGAAATCGCGGCTGTGATTGTTTTCCATGAGAAGTTTACAGGTGAGAAAGGAATGGCTTTGGCTATGAGTGTTTGGGGCTTCCTTTCTTACTTCTACGGAACGTACAAGGAGAGCAAAATACAAACACAAACAGATAGTACTAAAACCAGCTCAAGTGAATGATCATCACTGCAATAGCTAATGGCTAGCTTGTTTAGATGATGACGTTGATGGGTTGTATACGGGGATGTTTTTATTATTGTTTAGAGTGTGTGTGCTAAGTTCATGTGTGATCGAGCTGGGAGCTGAGTCATTTTTTATAGTATTGTAATCAATAATTTCATTGTAACAAATATTAATTCTTTATGAATCATCTTTCAAAATTGTTTGATTGACAATGTTTGCAACACCATTATCTGTTCTACGGATTTAAGGTAAACACATGCAGTTGTTAGTTTTGATACCAGCCATGCTATTTATGTGTATACCTCCCTTGAGCTGACATAGGTCGAACCCGCGGCTAACAATTTAACCAGTTTTACTAGAAGCATTCCAAATTTATAACTAGCAACAATCAGCTCTTCGCATTCAGACACAATTTGCGATAATGGTTTTATAGAAAAATATCTAATATTACACTTTATATGCTTCAAAGACTATTGTCAGCTATTTGCATGGATAGAGCATTCATTCCAACAGCAGAAACATCCTAAAGTTGTAAACCCTACAATGAAAATTCAGTTACTAACTACTCCATAAAATATGGTCTTACTCTTTGCATGAAATTGATTTCCATCATAAATAATAAATGTCAACAGTCAAGACAGTTAAATGCATAAGCCAGATGATGAAGTTCCAGATAATGCAGTTTCCCAAGGAAACTTGCAGCTACCATTTTTTCTTTTTAGTGGAGAAGAAATGCCACACACTCGGAGATTGAGAGCATCGTGGAAGTTTTGTTTGTTAATTTATGTCATAGGAGGGGACAACAACCGCGTTTGCAATAGCAATACGGCAACACCACACTAAAATTATCACAAGTAAACCTCTCCCATTATCAAATTAGATTTAAGAAAATTCTAGTTTTCACTTTTTAGTGAAAACTCCAATTATCAGTGAAGTAGATAAAGGAAAATTATACTTTTCACTTTTCAGTAATCGATCAATAATTAAAGAAGATCACTAGATTTCTTATGAAAATTCCAATTATCACCTAATTCCCAAGTGGAAAATGAAATTATCATCCATTTTTAATGTGAAAGATCAAACTTTCACACATTTATATCATGTGAGATTTCAAATATCACCTAGTTTCCGTAGGAAAAATCAAATTATCGTCAATTGAAGTAGCTTCTTTTCAAGCTGTAACTTATGGTGGCCTACCGGCATAGATGCAACTTTGCATGAAACAAGTAGGTTGTTTGAATGATATGGGTTATACATTTTTTACACAGAGTATATTTAATCGACGTTGGATAAGAACACAAATCTAATGATTAGCTCGATAAAAATGCAACTTCATATGAAATAGTTGATTTTGTTTTATTTGATCTAGAGAAAGAAAGGAATAGAAAACGGAAAATATAGGATGATTTAATGAGAACAAAAAATCAGCTATGTATGTATACAAAGAAAAGCTTGAAAAATTAGGGAAGATAAACCACGTCCGAATTATGTTCACATATATACTATCCCCTTAATTAGGATCCTAAAATTACAAAATCCTAAATATATTAGGTTACCATATGAGAGAATCTTCCGTTACATAATTGAGTCAATTAACGAAATTTTGTTAATTAACTGCCCGCAAAAACCGTTAACGTTTTTCTTTCTAAAAATAATTTTGTTAATAATCATTAACTAATGAAGGTTAATTAAGTCCGTCTGAAAATATGGAATTATAGATCTAATCTGAGACTACTAATCTTAACCGTAGATCGTATATTTTGGGCTACAATTATATATCATCTTAATGATGGTTTTCTGAAAGAGAGGAACCAAACTTGGGTTCCTCAGAAATTTCCACTATCTTAAAATGAAGAGTGAGAACACTTTACGAATTAAGAAGTGGGTGGTCGGAATTTTTATTTCATAATGAGTATGGGTGCCTTCATCATGCTGTCAAAGAACAAATTCGGAAATATCCTTGATGGCATTTTTATTTAGCTCATGTTTTCACAAGAAACATGTCTGCGGTATAATTGTTATACAAATAAATACAGAGATGCAAAATTATTTGATGAAGATGGGAAGCTTACAGAAACTTTGATAGGTGGCGTACGTGATTATTTGGCCTAAAGCTATTACTGAACTGAATCACCTCATATGCATGGATACTTTATAACTACCTAGAGGTTTAATTACAGTACCCTGAGGCCAATTATTTTACTTTAGACCCGAATTGAAGAATTTATTACTTCAAAGTGGTATTCAATGAAACAGTCAGTTTCTCAGACAGACACAGTGGTTCCATAAACAAGTGATACTGTATGTGCAAATTATCAATTGCTAAGATGTGTTGACATGCACGGAGATATATATATGTTTAGATCAATTGACATAAAATATTAAGAAATGATAATTTTATGTTCTACCATATTGCTTGTTGGATACAAACCAGACTTACTGATACAAAACTACTAAATCACTTCAATTTTATTATCAAACATCAAATTCATTGAAGAAAATTTAATCACATTAATAAAATTGCCTTCCCGTAAGCTGCTTTGACCGAGAAAATGCCCCTCCTATCTCCAAGCCAGATAAGTTCATCCTCCTTCGTAGGGTCAAGAATTATAGTCTCCAACATGGTCATCAGGGTAACCAATTCTTCGATTTTGGGATTATATAAGCGTCTTCTTTGAAGTAAGCCTAGATTCCAGAACATTACATCATCCATAACTTGCTGAGCATCTAAAATAGAAACTTGTTTATTCGAGGTCAGTTGATATAGTCTTGGAAACAGATCACATAAAGACCCATTAAGGTGCCATTTATTCTCCCAAAGCCTTATTTTGTTCCCCTTACCAATTTTGAATTGACACTGCTTGAAGAAGTCATCGGAGATCGAGTAAATATTCCTCCACAAACTCATGCCATGTCTGTCCCTTGGTTGCTTTGTCTGCCATCCAAACCAAATAATGCCATATTTGTCTTTAACAACCCTTGACCAAAGAGCCTTAGGTTCTTTTCCCAACCGGCCACTTTTGAAGAAGGGCTATATTCATAATTTTAAGATTCCTAATGCCTAAACCCCCAATTTTAACTGGTTTGCACACATTCCTCCATCCGACCCAGTGAAACTTCTTTATATCAGCAGATTCGTCCCATAGGAAATTCCTAATAGTTTTCTCGATAGCTTTACTAACATGAGCAGGAGCCATAAATAAAGAGAAGTAATAAACAGAAATACTCTAAAGCACACTTTTTATTAGGGTTAGCTTACCCCCTTTGGACAACATATTTCTTTTCCATGAAGCAAGTCTAGATTTGAAAATTTCCAGAATCTTATCCCATTTGGAGGCAGAGTTAGTTTTCTCACCTAGAGGCATGCCTAGGTAGCTAGTGGGGAAAATATCACAAGAACATCCTAATATTTCAGCTAACTCTTCTAACTCATCGACATTTCCAACCCCAAACAGACTGCATTTAGCAAAATTAGTTTTAAGACCAGAGGCAATTTGGAACCATAAAAGTATATATTTGAGGTTTCTTACTTGTGTAGCATTAGCGTCCATGAAGACCAAGGTGTCATCTGCAAATTGCAGGTGACTAACTCTGACACAGGTACACGAATCAGACGAAAGAAACCCTCCCAACAAGCCAGCACCTTCAGCTTTATCAAAAAGCATAGTTAGAACTTCTGAGACAAGAAGGAACAAAAACGGAGAAAGCGGATCTCCTTGGCGCAGACCTTTCTCTGAAGTAAATTTTCCGAAAGCAAAACTATTTATAAGAACTGAAAAAGGGACTTTTGAAATGCAACCAAGAATCCATTTTTGCCATAATTCCCCAAACCCCATATTTTTAAGAACATCAAGCAAAAAGGACCATTTGACATTGTCAAAAGCCTTTTCTAAATTTATTTTGCATATAATCCCAGGGGTTCCTTGCTTTAGTCTAGAATCGGGACACTCATTTGCTACTAAGATGCTATCAAGAATCTGCCTACCTTTTACAAAATCCGATTGGTGATTAGAGATATGTTTAGGGAGTAATACCTTTAATCTCTCGGCAAGGGCTTTTGAGATAGCTTTATAAACACTGTTGGTTAAACTAATGGGTCTCAGATCCTTTAATTTGCATGTCTCTTCTTGTATGTTGATCCCATCGCCTACTTTAATTTTAACAAATCTCTTCATTTCACATCATCAGGAGGTTAAAATATGATTTTCATTTGTTTGTTGTGCATCAAGGCCTGCCTGGAGGAGAAAACCTTCGTAAACTTATTTTTATAAGAAAATGCTCATATATCAGGAAAAAGCTGTTAATTAGGCAATAGATAAAAAAATATCACCATAATAAGAAGAAAAAAAGTTCTTCAAATCGAGTATAAAAACCAAACATAATTTACAAGCATTGGATTTTTCAAGCAGTTGAAGATTGGGTAATTTAATTCAATGTTAAGTTACTATCTAGGGAGAAAGGGTATAAATGATGTGTCTAACACATATACTCGTACTCCTATTACATAGACAACCGCTTATGTGAGAATGCAACAACGCTAAACATGAAAAGAAAAGCTCACTAGCCCAATAACTTAATCAATTCAAAACAACTATCTAATAAGAATTATCAACCATAAAGGCTCAAATATAGCCAGAAACTAAAACCGCTATTGATGTGCAATTGTTGTTCTGTTTTGGTTTTGAGGTGAATCAATTACATAGAGGCAAGTTTTTGTGGTGTCTGCCTGAAGATAACAATGACACTCTGCGAAACTGTTGGAAAATTGGGTTAATTACAAGAGGATGAATAGAGAAAAACAGAAACCGAACAATGGTGTACCCCTGACTTCAAGGCTCTTTTGATTCTTTTAGACAATAATTCGACCTTTCTCAATTAACTTGGCGAGTACAACATGTCTCTCGAATTATGCCTTCAGGATTCAATGAAGCCCTAACACCGTAATCGAATTCAAGTATTGTACTTCCTTGACCCGACCAAGAATCACATTGTATAAGATTCTGATGATGCTATTAGAGAAGAAGAAAATGGATTGCTTTTTTGATGTGTTGGAATGGGAGAACATCTTCGCTACTTATAGTGATAATCATGCCTTTTGGTAATGTCGTTTCATTACCAACAGACGCTCCAAAACACCATTAATGGTGACTCATGGGAAAAGACGCATCCGTTCAAATTTGAATTGAAACTGAATGGAAACTTCTAGGCTTTCTAAAATAAAACCAGAAAAAATTTCCACGAGACTCTATCTCGGACTCTGCTAGGGAGCGTTGCCCCCTAGACCCCCACGACCTGACCATTAAGGTCGATTACCGAAAACTCTGCGTAGCGCAAAACCTTGAAAATATCCAACAGAAACTACCATATAAAACGAAGTATGTCTATCCATCAACCATTGCAGATTTTGGAACGGGAAGTTACACCCAACAAACATTGGTAGGATAATTTTGACATCTAATAATGTAAGATCACAAAAATTGATCTTCATGAAGTAACAAAATTAAGAAAATAGTCTTTAATATTAGATTTTACACTTCAAACATTTCTTTGATAGATCATAGTATAGTTTACAACTGCAGACGCAATCTTTTAAGATCAACAAAGTTAAAAGAGCGACTCAACTATAATGAATGAATACCAGATACACACTAGATCTAGATTTTCATCACAACATAAATTTACAAGAAAAAAACATATTCTAGATTTATTAAATAAATTCTTCAAAATCACCCATTATTTTTTATAATATACTTAACAAAATGCATCATTTATTCTTTTTTTTTTGCTTCACACCTCGTCCCCAAAGACTAATATAGACAACAAGTTAATAATTCATTATGACAATAATTTGAGAGGACAATTCATTATGACAATAAAAATTTGTTGTTTTCATCCACGGCTGTTTGGTTTCTATGAACATTTCGAAGAAATATCAGATCTGTTGCTGCGGCAGCTCTTCAAGGTTAAGGGTTTGAAGATGAAAAGTAGAAGGGTTTGAAGATGAAAAGTAGAAAAACCTAATAGGACCTCTTTATTGTCAAAAGCCTTTTCTAAATCTATTTTGCATATAATCCCAGGGGTTCCTTGCTTTAGTCTAGAATCGAGACACTCATTGGCTACTAAGATGTTGTCAAGAATCTTCATACCTTTTACAAAAGCCGATTGGTGATTAGAGATCTGTTTAGGGAGTAATACCTTTAATCTCTCGGCAAGGACTTTCGAGATAGCTTTATAAACACTGTTGGTTAAACTAATGGGTCTCAGATCCTTTAATTTGCATGTCTCTTCTTGTATGTTGATCCCATCGCCTACTTTAATTTTAAAAAATCTCTTCATTTCACAGCATTAGGAGGTTAAAATATGATTTTCATTTGTTTGTAGTGCATCAAGGCCTGCCTGGAGGAGAAAACCTTCGTAAACTTATTTTTATAAGAAAATGCTCATATATCAGGAAAAAGCTGGTAATTAGGCAATAGATAGAAAAAGATCACCTAAGAAGAAAAAAAGTTCTTCAAATAGAGTATAAAAACCAAACATAATTTACAAGCATTGGATTTTTCAAGCAGTTGAAGATTGGGTAATTTAATTCAATGTTAAGTTACTATCTAGGGAGAAAGGGTATAAATGTAAAATTAATAAATCAATTGTTTTGGGATTTCAGTAAAGTGCCCCATAGCCTACTTACAAGGGTGGTAATTTAGCGCCAACCATGAAATATTTTTTATTTTATTTTTTTGAGAAAGGATACATGCTAACCATGAAATATATTTTATTGTATTTTTTTGAGAAAGGATACAAGCTATTTTTTGTTTTATTTTTTGTACCTGTTTTCAGTGTTTCTGATTTCAGTTTGGTTGTAGTTCAAGAATTGTAAAATTATATGTTAGCTTTGAATGAACATATAAAATCAATGGGGATAAACAATCTAAGAGAATATTTGAAATAATAACATTTCATGTATTTAGTTAGATATAAAGAAGATCTATGTTTCTCCTCAATGAGAACGAACAGACATAAGTTAACTAAAAGTGAACAAATCAGGGAAAGTCTAAAACAAAATCAGAATGCAAAAACTCTTAAACAAAGATCTCTAATCAACTACTATTATATTCATTACGTCGGGAATAAACTCAACAAAGTACACCGATCCGAAGAGGGAAAAATCATTTGATTGAGAGGAGAAATCATTATGCCATTATTCTGTTGTTCTAGATGAACAATCAATTGTTTCGATGAACATCCTAAGAAACATCTGTTTTTGCCGTTGACGTCTTTAGAGTTTGAGTTTTTGAAGATAATGAAAAGAGATCTAGTTTGGGTTCTCCCCGCCACCGCAGTTTCAATTCAACCAGCAACAAGAAGAAGCGCTCTATTTAAATATCAAAAGATTTTCTCATCTAGTTTAGGGTTTCAAAGTGACCCCTATCTGTTTGATCCAACGGATAATCGTTACATGGGACTGTCTCCATATGCGAGAAAAGATAACTGTCATGAACGGCTGTGATTATGGTTTGACACACATGGTGGTTTATGGAGTACTTGCTAAATGATTTAACTTCATGGACCAATAGGCCCAGATACCCTGGTGGATGGTGAACTATTGTTGGTTAATTGGGCGAATCCATGAGATACGTGCTATATCTACTCAGAGCATCTCCAATCCATTCCCCACAAATTTTGTTCTCAAGCAATCCAAAAAATCTCCAAATATATAACTAGGAGTGCATCACTTTGAATTTGAATTCGAGGCTGCTGTGTCTATCACATATACTCATACTCCTATTACATAGCTAACCGCTTATGTGAGAATGCAACAGCGCTAAACATGAAAAGACAAGCTCACTAGCCCAATAACTCAATCAATTCAAAACAACTATCTAATAAGAATTACCAACCATAAGGCTCAAAAATAGCCAGAAACTAAAACCGCTATTGATGTGCAATTGTTGTTCTGTTTTGGTTTTGAGGTGAATCAATTACATAGAGGAAAGTTTTTGTGGTGTCTGCCTGAAGATAACAATGACACTCTGCGAAACTACCATATAAAACGAAGTATGTCTATCCATCTTTAACTAACTCTATAAGTTTAATGTCAAAATCTACCACCTTATCACCACATACACCCAATCTGAAAATTCATTGATATTTCCCAAAATTACGAGGACCAAATAGATCTGGATGCTTTTGAATTTCATCAAAAATTGATCAAAATAATGTAAGATCACAAAAATTGATCTTCATGAAGTAACAAAATTAAGAAAAATAGTCTTTAATATTAGATTTTACACTTCAAACATTTCATTGATAGATCATAGTATAGTTTACAACTGCAGACGCAATCTTCTAAGATCAACAAAGTTAAAAGAGCGATTCAACTATAATGAATGAAAACCAGGTACACACTAGATCTAGATTTTCATCACTACATAAATTTACAAGAAAAAAATATATTATAGAATTATTAAATAAATTCTTCAAAATCACCCATTATTTTTTATAATATACTTAACAAAATACATCATTTATTCTTTCTTTCTTGCTTCACACCTCGTCCCCAAAGACTAATATAGACCACAAGTTAATTGGACGACCGAAGGGAGTCCTTATATGTGACGACTTAGTGTATTTCTCTCCGTCAGGATTTTTGTACAAGAAAACAAAAAATAAAAGCAATTTCTGGAATTTGAGAAAAAATCAAAAACAATCCATTAAATTGATAACAATCATCCTTCATAGATAATCAAACCAACATTTTTTCTGTTCGAACTTCTTTAGAAAAATTATTACATCGATTAAATGATTCGGACTCTAATCGAAATCTCTGTTTTTCTTAAAATTTTAATTGTCGGGTAGAGAAGATGAACTTACGGGTCGGGTAAAACAGTTTCAAACCGTAAACCCAAATCTCGCTCCAATTTCTTATGTTTCGCTTTCTCTTTCAAATCCGCTTCTCTACAGGCTTGCAAATTTCATAAATTTAAACAAGCTTGTCCAGGAGATCCCTTCAATTATCTGCCATCTTCAACTACCCCGAATGCATTCAATAAAATTTTGCAAAACCCCTTGATCACAACCAACAAATTAAGCTTTTTAAAATCCATCAGTTGAGGAGCTAATCAGACCAATGCAAACATCAATCTATTTCAGATGGAACAAATACGAGGTCAATTGGATGAAAATTTAAAATGATAAATCACCAACTACTTACAGAAGAAGAGAGACAGAAAAAATCTTTGTAAACATCATGGATATCTTGCCTTCTAAAATTTGACGTAATCACGTAAATTAATTGGTGTGGTTACATATAAATGGGAAGGAAGAGAAGACAAGGTCGAAGTTGTATTTGAAATGGAGAAAAATGAGAAGAAGAAAGCTTTTCCATTTAGACTTTAAATGACCAAACTACCTGCTACTTACTGAGAAGAAGACACGAATACAACACATCACACATGCATCCACCGTTCGAACACGTATTTATCCTGTCAAGTTAACATTTCTAAGACGCCGTTCAGTCGGCCTCCCCACCGCGGGCGGTCATCTAGTAATTCATTATGACAATAATTTGAGAGGACAATTCATTATGACAATAAAAATTTGTTGTTTTCATCCACGGCTGTTTGGTTTCTATGAACATTTCGAAGAAATATCAGATCTATTGCTGCGGCAGCTCTTCAAGGTTAAGGGTTTGAAGATGAAAAGTAGAAAAAACCTAATAGGAGCTCTTTATATAAGCTTCATAGAACCTGCGAGTTCAGGTTAGGTCTACAACATGACCACTGAATTTTTTTAATCCAACGGATGATATATTAATTTTGACGGTCAGCTGAAAATATTACCATAAACGGCTGAGATTGTTGTTTGATACGCGTGTTAGGTTTAAAGGGTTTGATTGAATTCAATTCCTTATCAAAGAGATGATTGGGTCAAATTTTGACTGAAATTAACCAATGAGGATGTAATTCTACTAAAACTGTTGTATGTAATAAACATGTTGCGTAACACAAAAGATTGTAGAAGAGATAAATACAAGAAGAAGAACATTGAACTAAAACTATACAAATGGTGGTCAAATAAGAAAAAGAAAAACTGAATCAGAAGATTGTATTTATTGTGAGCTTCCTCTTAGTAGGAGTTTTCTCTGTTCCCTGTTTCTGTAACTCCATGAATGTGGAACCTTTATGAGCAAATAATCGACGGAGGTTGATCACTGAAAGCTCATTAAAGCTACCAACTGCTAGATCACTTTGTGCCTTATGTTTATCAGAGTTTAGAAGTTCAACCAGATAATTATCTGATTAGCTAGTGAAGTTACGGCTAACATTTGCATTGGTTTGTTTTGCCAATGCATAGGATACCTAGTTGGCTTCCTTACAACAAAAAATAGTGTTCTCAGAAATTCTTATATGCTCTTAAATCTCTAGCGATTCTGGTTGTAGCCTTCCAATCTACTAATTTGGGGTCCCCATTAGCATCTTTAATGATTATTAGTGTTCTTGGGAATTCTTATATGCTCTTAAAACTCCAAACTTACCTTTTTATTTACTCATTGATTGCTCCGTGTACATGGTGCATCATATGCTCTTACATCAAGTGCAAAAAGTGGATCGTCCACTCACTCATTGCAATCATCGTTTTAACCGAAGATCTCCTTAAGAGATGCACATAGGTTATGTAAGATATGGAAAACTAAATTGATTTAAAGATAAGAATGAGCGTGCCATTGGTGATATTATAAAGATCTTCCAAGTTCCAAGATGCCTAATTGACAACAAATATGAATATTTACAAACATCTCATATTCAAAACAAAAACTTTTAAAAAAAAATAAATAATAAATAAGGTAAAAACATTAAGAAATATATTCTTTAATTTCAGATTTTAGTATAGATCGATTGAATAATAATGAGTGAAGCCCAGATAGTTGATCAAGATCTAGATATTCTCAGAACAAAAATTACAAGAGAAGAAAGAAAAAACATTCTCTAGCTCCGGAGTACAGTGATTCCTACAAAAGCGCTCAATTCCTCCGGAGAAAAACATAAAAACATTAAGAAGATTACGCTTGACAATGGTACTAAAGAAATTCCCATGAACAGATTCAGTTGTTGGTTAGATTTCAGAAATTGGCCAATCCAAATCAATCAAGACCAAATTTATAGCAATATACTAGTTAATTAAAGCAAGATCTAGATTTTCTCAAGAAGAATGTTAACTTTTACACAGGAGAATAAATAAATTTATCAGAAGAAATAAATCAAAAGAGAAAAAAAAAAAAAATCTTATCATTTCTTAAACAACAAAGATCTTTAATCATCCTTACAATTTTCTTCACTAAATTTTAGAAAATACAAGTATTTTCTTCAATACAGTTACTAGGACCGAGTCATACATGTAAAAGCCCACCATATACGAGCAGAATATATGAGATATGGGATGTGCCGCCGCCATCTAAATTGAAAGATTGAGAGGAGAAGTCATTATGATAATAAGTTATATCTGTTGTTGTTGATGATGCTGGAGTAACGAACAATCATTCATAGTGGTTTTGTTTCTATAAGCATTTTACAGAGAGAACAGATCTGTTGTTGTTGTTGAAGCTCTAGGGTTAGAGGAAAAAAATCAGAGGTTTCTCTCCTCCGTAATTAGAGACATTCTCTTTTGCTTTGGGTAACGAAGTTTATATAGTGATCCTCCGGAACCCTAATCAGTGGCCTTATCCCAATGTATGCTGACCGTAGGATCTTACAAATGGGTATAACGCTGTATTCTAACACCTTGTTTACACTAAATTGAGTTAGCTAGCAATGACAAACTTATGTGCGTATGGTGTAAGCCCGTTTCACATGGGTATTGGCAAATTAGCCGAGTAGATTGGCAAATTAGCTTGTCTACCATTGAGTAATTGTTGTTTTCTTTCATTTTAGGGTTATTTTGTTTTTGGTACTTAAGTTTTGTCCGACATTTGAGTTTGGTCTAACATTTGTCCAGCTTGGTGTTCGGTACCTGAAAAAGACGTTGACCCAGGTTGAACCCATTAAATATTGACTTCTGTTTAGTAATTATAAATAAACATAAAATAAAATCTAATAACTAAACAAATATATCGATGTACCCTTAACTTCACAAACATTACTCAATTATATAGCTTCCTTCGCCATTTTCTGCATCTCCGATTACAGAACTGCCTTCCAAATTTCATCATCACTGTTCAACTAACATTTCACGAAACGAAATCTTTGTGAATCGATCAATACCCATAGCATAAACCCTATGAAATACCACACATGAAGCCAGTCTTCAGCGGTTACAGATCCAACCACCATTGACATCAAGTCTCTGAGAATATAATCCTGGGTACCAACTTTCTCCAAATTGATTTGTTGAATCAATTTCACCAAATTCAGATTCATCCCACCCATTTTCAAACTAAACCAACATCAATTCTTCACTGTCAATCAACCATATGATCATTCATACATCGAAAGCTTCAGTTTCTACAAATTGATTTGTGATGGGATCCAACCACCATGGAACGTTTAAATCCCATCACAAATCAACATCTTCAGTTTCTACACTGATTTCTCATTCGCCTCAAAAGCCTAACGAATTTCATCTGTCAATTTAATCAGTAACAACTTCATCTCCAACTAATTCACATCTCAACAACTTTTAGATTCAATCTTTTCTGCACAGATCGACCCTCTCTACAGACTTCAGTTCATCTGAATCTTCTATTTCTCGATCCAATTTTCTCATGCTCTTCTGCATTTCGTCGCTCATCATCTCTCGATTTCATAATCAGGATATAAAGATGGTTCATGGGGTTATTCAGTTTTGATTTTTTATGGAGGCGTAAGAAAATGAAGTAGAAAATACACGGCTCAAAAGTTGGTATTTAGAGACTGGTGTGGTAACGTGTATGGGTATAATAGTAACTTTGATTAATAGTTAGATTTTATTTTATTTTTTTATATTTATTAAACTGAAGTCAACATTTAACCGAGTCAACACGGGTCAACGTCTTTTCCAAGTACCAAACACCAAACTGGACAAATGTTAGACCAAACTCAAAAGTTGGACAAAACTTGAGTACCAAAAATAAAATAACCCTTATTTTAAGGTAAATTACAAAAACAAATACATACCCTCTTCCGAGGCAAGTTGTTCCCAAGCATTCAACTTCAATAGCTTCAATGCTCTAGTGTCTGCCTGAAGATAACATGACATTATATAATAGGATGATGCAAAATAAAGAAAGAAAAAAATTGTTAAGTAATGAAACTACACAACTTATGCTCTGACTCCACTGGGCGACACAAAACTCTAAGTCATGTGCTCCAAGTATAGTGTCGAAATCTAATTAACTTACCACGAGAAATAAGTCCAAAAGCTTCCTCATAATTCCTTGTAACACAATCCTTCTTGTAATTGATCATTCAAAATTTCTTCAACAAAAATGAAATTACTCCATCAAATTCTAGCAACTGTGTTAAAATTTAAAGTTACTAAACTATACTGCTATCGCATAACAAACTTATCTATTGTCACTATGCATCATTTAGATTACAAAAAATTGGTTAAAAAGACCAAAATCAATAATTCCTGGGTGAAAAAGACATGTAAAATTTGATACTGTTCAAATGGACGAGAATGTAAAAATAGTCTGGATGTAAACAGTTTCATTCTACTCATTTTCAAATATTTTTTCTTATTCTTAATTTACATCAGGATGCATCCAATTTCATCCTCACTCTTTTTAAGTAAGCCAGGATGAATCCAGTTTTTTCTTGCTATTTTTTTGGTGTCAATTTCACCCACATTAATTTTTACTCTAGAACCATGTTTTAAAAATATTTGGACAAATGACCCATTTTCCGTTTAAATTACAATTTTGTGAACATAAAACTTCTTATTTATTCTAATGGAAACAAATTAAAAAATTCATCATAATTAGAAGATTGAAATAAAAGAAAAGAAAAAAAACAAAGCACATTATGATTGTGCATCACTCTTAAATACAACTTGTAGGTTATCTTAACTACAACTAAATCAATAAATCTCCAATACAGAAACCACCATTTCACTTTTTTAAGAAGCAAAACTAAAAATCCAGTGACAAATCCCAAAGCAGCAACAAATCCAAAAAACAATATTCTTTCTTTTGCATCATCTTGATCATCTCCTTCTGGTATGGGAACTACTAATTATCTTGCTTTTTTCAGTCCGCACATGTAGAACCAAGAATTGATCCCAAAGCAATAATACCACTAAAAAAAAAAATCCCCATCATATTGACCTAAAACAATGTGGACCAATCATTGAATATGTTACAGCCGTTAGATCAAGTGAAATCAAGGTTAATAAGTTGACCATAACCTGAAAGGCATATCTCAAACCCTTATAAATAAAAGCTACAATCTTTTCCGGCAAGACATCCAAACCGTGCCTCCCCTCGCCTGTCTATCTATGATTCTCATGGACCGCGACAAAATCTTGGCAGAAGCTATCCGCACTATGATTTTTCTTCTCAAAATGGTAATTTTCTTCTCATCCACTGCTCCTTTTTGTTTTGGGGCTTTTCAGTTCCTCTTTAGATCTCGGTATATACATCTTTTTAGTTTTTAATCAAATATATTCACAAGAGCTGAATCTGCTAGTTAAATAACTAAATCGGTACTTCTGTTGTTTCTTTCTCCACTTGTATGATGTAATCTAGATGTACCTGAGATATCAGGTGTAATATAAATGTTTGAACTTTGAAGATTCTTATATGCTATGGAAAAATGTTTATAATTCATGAATGATTTTAAAATCACAAAATTGGTTAAAAAGACCAAAATCAAAATTTCCTGGGTGAAAAGGACAGTCAGATTTAGATACTGTTTAAATGGACAAAAAATTTAAAATAGGCAGGATGTAACCAGTTTCATCCTGTCCATTTTTAAATATTTTTTCTTATTTTTATTTTACACAAGATGCATCCAGTTTCATCCTTGCTATTTTTAAGTTTAAGCCAGGATGAATCCAATTTCATCCTTGCTATTTTTTTTTTTTGTCCATTTCACCCATAAAATTTTTTACTCGTCCATTTGAACTGTATTTTAATTTTTTTGGACAAATGACCCATTTTCCTTTTTAAAATGATTGTGGATTCATAAAGTGTCTAATTCATAAATTTTCCTTAGATCCATTGGTATGCCAACCTTGTGAATTGCTAACATATTGATGTTCATCATGTAGTTAGTTTATCTCTTGGAAGAGCTAACTAAGTATTTTCTCCACTTCTTTAAAGATTTTTTTTTTTTACTGATGAAATTCTTGGAAATGTTGCACTTCTAGGTGGTGTTGAGGTACGCATAGATCAACTCAAATGGTATTTCGTTACAACATAATTCAGTGATTTTATTGCGTGCCCAACAAAACAAAGAAATGGAAAAAGAGAAGAAAGGTGGAGGCGAATGCTGTATTCAAACTCCAATTAGTCTTCAATTTCAGGCTCAAGAATAGGCAGGATGTTGTAAGCAGAAGAATCGATATGCATACCATGGACGATGCCTCCATAGTCGACCTTGATTCTATGGCAGAATAATAAAATTGCATCCCACAACGCCGTTCTTCCTTGGACCGAGAACTGCAATTTTTTGTCCCAATACAGCGCAAAAACTGGAGGGCTTTGCTTACCAACAAATAATATACAAGCTCCAGGATGAAAAGCAGACGGCACACAAGATATGACAGCCAGATATTTCTCAGCGGATCTCTCTTTTGGAGGCAAAACTCCAAATATTAAGGGGTTGTTGCTTGATTGTGTGCTTGTATAGGATGTTGGATCTACATGTAACATCCATTTCGGGTGCTCTAGATATGCACAGAATTGATACAACAACAAGTGAGAATCAGTTGGAAGCTCCAGAGTCCACTTCTTGTTCACATTGTCATAAACCTCGCCAGTTCCCAAGTACTCATAGTTCCTCAAGCAAGTTCCTTGGGCAAGCTCTCGAATCCTTTGCACTGTGTAGTCAGCACGAATGCTACTTTGTGGTAACAAACCTCTAGCCCACTCTCCTTTCATCAGTTGGTGAAGTCTCTGGTGCTCAGTGATGGCATCTATACACTCCTGTATCAAAGAAATCTGCTGTTGTGATTGTTGCATATTGCTTGAAGGAAATTTTGAGCCATAGCATTCAAGAGACTGTACAAGAGCAGCGTGTAGATTATGAAGTTTCTCTTTCTCCTCCAGAGAATATGTTTGTTGCCATTCTTTCGTACTATCACCTGAGGATACAGTAGGAGAATCACTTCCCACCTTATTGATACTGATCGAAATACCAAGCTTCGCAGCAGTGTGCATTACCTGCAGATGACTGGTTTCAATCTTGTCGAGTAATGGATTCAACAAAACAGATGATAACCATTGCCTGAGGCGGTCTCTCCACTGCTCAATTTGAGGATAGATGCCCAGATGATCAAAAGCTTCAATCGACTCTTCAATTGACATTGGTGGGGGGTGATCACCCTCCCCCTCTCCTTTCTTAGGTGGAGTCCTGAAGCTTTTGAGAACCAGGGGACATTCTAACAGGCCTTAGTGGTGTACTCCTCTTAATTCCATATGTATTAACTGCATTAGTAACCGGAGTAGTGGTTATGTTCAAATTCAAACCATCAAGGGGTGCCGGAGGTGTGACCAGCAGTTTTGATGCTGATTCTGTTATTCTTTCATCTACATCAGCCAAGAACTGCTCAAGACTTTCCTCTGACATGATAACTTTTGAAGCTGATGATCGTTGCTTTGACCACAGGGTCGAGAGAACCCAATCTGCACCAGATGATGCTTGAATTGATGGTACTATCTGTGGAGAATCTGAATATACAAGGTGGAGAGAAGATGTTTTACTCGAGGAGTTGGATGGCTTATAGAATGAATCTGACTTTGTTCCAGAGGCAGTTATTGAATTCTGAACACCAACATGACGATTTGGGGTATAGACTGATTGATGGATCGGGACAAGAATATCTGAAGGAGAAGGTGCAGTATATATTCTTGAATTAGGGGGTTTCTTTGCAGAATCAGAGTCAACTCTCTCGACAGGTTTTGATTTTACTCCCAAAAGTCTCAGTTGACGGGCAGTGAGAGGCCTTTGTTCCTTTGGTAATCCCTCAGAACCTACAGCAAACAAACTAGCACTGTCTATGGGTCTGTACTGAGTGAAAGCACGTACAAGGGCAGAGAATGCTCCGATGAACACCAAACCAACCATGACTTCTGTCATCTTTATAAACACATGAGCTGTGGTAGCGGAAATGTATTTCGGCTTTAAATTATTAATAATTCCTGCTTCCCTGAAGACAATGCTGATAAGGTAAATGCAGAAATAGCCGATACAAAAAATATGGCAAACAAAGTTGGTTTTGAAGGGCGAAGACTAGTTGCTTTTATTGCTTCTGAAAGATTTGGATTTTGATAAACGCAGAATTTGAAGCGTTTCACTTGCGGAGAGCTAGTCCCCCTTCCTCCTTCCATGGCAGAGATGGAGTTTTTCTTCGAGACTCAGTGTTTTTCGTTTTTTTCCTCTCACGATTATAACAACGCCGCTCTGTTTCAATACAGCGACACCGATTTAACGTGTTATTGCTTTCAATCACCCGCATTGTGTTAGAATACAAATTATGTATTTATAGACAACATAGAATAGCATATAAGGAAACAATTAAGAATAGCATACAAGGAAACAATTTAGGGAAGGAAATAGCGTATAGAATTGGTTTCCTATTCTTCTTCCTTACCATTCTTAAGGGTAGAAATTTCGATCGCTGTGGTGTAAAGTAGCCAAGTAGGTGTAACTTTGAATAATCGACAACGAAGGTGCTAAATTCAACAGTATAAAATAAATAAAATAAAGAAAATCCATCAAAGACAGTTCAAAAATGGGATTAGACTTTACTAGAAGCACGCCAAATTTACAATTAGCCGCCGATCAGCTTTATTACATTCAGACATAAGAATTTGAGATATTGGACAAACAACATTGTTGTTTCTGCAATCAAAGAAACTGACTTCAAATGAAGGATCATTCATCTTCTAACAGATTCGTAGTCTAACCGAAACCTGCTTACAAGTCAGGTAGTCATCCTGCACAACCAAGACCTATATGGGTCAAGTAAAATACTAAAACAGTTGCACATAATTAAATACTAACACCAGGATATAGGTTTACCAGTACAATGCTCAAACACATATACTGCCCCTCTCTAATGGTTGTACTCATCATTAAACCAAGTACTCCATAGGCCCGTCCTGCCCTCTGGCAGGGTAGCCACCGGCTTACTCCCCACTGAGCAAACTCGGCCCCCTGAACCCCATAGTAAAGTTAGTATAATTAGACGAGTACTCCAATGTTTGAGTGGAGACTCGAACTCCTGACCTCCTCCTTGAGAGTCAGGTTCCTGGCCAACTGGGCTAACCCCGGATGGTTTCTTTTTTTTTTTTTTTTGATTTGTTTACGTGTTTTCAGTCTTTCCTAATTCAGTTTGTTTACTATTTTGTTAATACTTGGAGTTGAAAGAATTTTAAGATCTTTTAATTGTATGTTTCCTTTCCTCTATTCGTTTTCTCAGTTAAGTTTAGAAACCAAGTATTTATAGAATCTGGTTATACTCTGTGTAATTTGTATAAATATGTACGTGATGTTCAGCTGTACTCTATAACTTCTCTTCTTCACCAGGAAAAACCCTAAGCTATAGTTAGTTTGGTTCTGGCGCAATTCTTGATAAAAAACGGCCAAGTTCATGTTTAGAGGAGCTGGATGTGAACATGTCATCACCAAGCTGTAAAAGGTATCGTGTGGATTTACCAACGGAGGTATTATACGAGATCTTCTTACGTCTCCCATCATTAAAGCCGGCGTTCAAATTCAGGTGTGTATCAAAGTTATGGAATTCTCTTTTGTCTGAACCATCTTTCATCAACAAAATATTCAATAATATTACTAGTAAGCCATGGATCTTGATGATTGATCCCACAGACCAACAGGTCCAACTCTATCTAAATCACCACCACAGTTTATCCTTTAAATTCCTTTTAGATTCAGATCCATTCAAAAGACGACCAGAAATAGACAAAGTACGCCTCTTAGATTCGTGCAGTAATGGTTTAGTACTTTATTCATTACGTGCGTCCAATGATACAGAATTCTACGTATGCAATCCCTTGACTAAACAATGGGTCTCCCTCCCTCTACGACCATGTCGTCCTGCTCAAGGCTGTTACTGCTACGCTAAATTGTTATGTGATACCTCACTTAGTCATTCTACATGCAACTACAAGGTGGTTTACGTATATTCTGGTATCTATAGCTTCAACTTACACATCTTTTCTTCTAGCACGGGCGAATGGGAAACCATGGAAGTACCAGACTATAGTGAAGAAATATTTGGTTGTTTTTTTGAGATGGTTATCCGTTGTGGTGTCTTGTATTGGACCGATACAGAAAATGGGGTCATCACAGCTTATAGTCTAGAAAACAAAGAAATCAGTAGTGATCATCGATGCAGGTCAATTGGTCTTCCTAAACGATTCTTACATAAAAACACAAGAAAGTATAGAAAAGTTTTTTTTGGAGAGTCGCAAGGTTCCATATACTATGGTTATTTGTATCACAAAAGTGATTATAAGGCTTTTCTGAGTATGTGGCTGCTTGAGGATGACTACACTAATGGGGGATTGAACTGGGAAATGGTGCATGATGGTATCGAGCTGAAGGATTACAAAACATCCGGCAAAGTAGAGGCCATTTATATTAATCCGGTGGATCGAAATGTTTTCATCATTGTTGATCGCGGCTGTTGTCTGGCGTACGACATTACAACTCTCACACATGAAGTTCTAAGAGGTTGTCCTATTCCAGATAAGATAAAATACCATTTCTTAAGACCAATTTTGATCACACCCAAGCCAACAGTGATCCCTTTAATTCATTGAAGAAATAACTCTTGCATTTGATGTAATCTATGTATTGAAATCCAGTTACTTAATTTACATCTATTTTGAATATATGTATACGTTTTAGTTAAACATTAATCTTTACCTGAATGGTTAATTAACTAATGATGTTAGCTTCTTTCCCTAATTAAGAATACTAAGCTCTTTATAAGTTCAGCTAAATAGCGGTTCTCAAAGCATGCACGTCTATTCCAATACCAATCAGAATTACAGGATTCATTTACTTCCGAACAAAACCATGTACTGGTATGGTACATTTCAGATGTATATATTTCATTCAAACATCATACTACCTCCATGCCACTTTAGATGAGTGTTTAGGGTTATTTTTTTTGTTCTACATTCCTTGATAGTTTTCATATTTTCACCACAAAATTACCCATAATACCCTAACATTTTGTTTTGGAACCATAAGTTTATTTTTAAATACACTAATAGCAATTAATGTTTGAAGACTTTTCTCGGGGGCATAAATAAATTTTTTTATATCTCTATTTCTTAATCTGCGTGAAAACTCCCAAATCGTCATTTAAAGTGGAACGGAGGGAGTATAACAAACATTTTTTAATACCAGATAGTTTGTTTTCTAAAAGTTTGATAAATTTAGGATATGATCGTGAAAAATTAAAACATATTGTCATGTACCGGCATAAGAGAGGAGAGTGGCCCTTATCATAATCAGGGTGGTAACTAGTCCTTAATATTAATTGTTGTTACTAGTTAATTAGAGATAATTAGTAGTTAATGATAGTTGTAATTGATAGCTCCGGGACATTTGCTTCAAACAAAAAGAAGGCTATAAAAAAAAAAATGAAACCCCAAGTTGCAACATTGAGAGGACAAGTCATTATGACAATAATTTGTTGTTTTTGTTGATTCGGTAGAACGGATAATCATTCATCCATGGAGGTTTTGTTTCTTTAAACATTGAAGAAAAATCGGATCTGCTGCTGTTACTGCGCCGGCAGCTATTTAGGGTTAAGGGTCTGAAGATATAAAGAAGAAAAAATCTAAGAATAAGCTTCACAGAGTCTGCCCTTGGGTTAGGGTTGTAAAATGACCACTGATTTCTCAATCCAAGGGCTGATGTGTTACTTCTGACTATCTAAGGAGCTGACCGAGAAAAATGTCATCGACGGCTGTGATTGTTGTTTTATAAACTTGGTAGATTTTTGAAGGGTTGGATTGAATTCATAGCTGGGTCAAGCTTTGACTGAAATTGACCAATGAGGCTGTAATACTAATGTTGTTGTATGTAATAATCATGTTGTGTAACATAAAAAAGATTGTAGAAGAGATAAATACAAGAAGAAGACCACTGAACTAAAACTATACAATGGTGGTCAAGTAAGAAGAAGAAAAACTGAATCAGAAGATTGTATCTATTGTGAGCTTCCTCTTAGTAGGAGTCTTCTCTGTTCCTTGCTTCTGTAACTCCATGAATGTTGAACCTTTATGAGCAAATAATCGACGGAGGTTGATCACTGAAAGCTCATTAAAGCTACCAACTGCTAGATCAGCTTGAACTAATTCGTACCTGCATTGTTGCATATGTTCGAGATTTTAGCTGTCAAACTATATGTTTCGGTAGAACCATTTATAGGTAATGGAAGCAGACAAGATACTTACGCGGGATGAACGCCAATTAAAGCAACAGCCATCATTGTGCAGTTATGTGCAGCAACAATCCCTCTTGGGTCATCCTCGAATACCACACACTTTGAAGGTTTGCGGTCTAACTGTTGAGGTGCATATAAATGGGATCAGATATTCTGTTTGACCAACACTATGAACAAGATACTAATAGCTATATGATTCTATATGACAGAACAAGGAGAAAATTAATGCATTTTGTAGAATAGTCTAAATCTGTCATGAACTATCAACCAAGGGTGTCCTGATATAATCTACTTAAGTTTACTATATAGCTAACAGCTTAAAACAAGCCATCAATTAGCCAACCTTAAACCGTTGACCAACCATCTTGAAATAGAAACTAAATGTCAGGGGAGAACACCATACCTTAACTGCTGCAGAGAGGAATCTATGAGCTACTGAATCCATTCCATCCTCTTCCGTCACAATTGCCTACACCTCAAAGAAAAAACGCCACTAAGATCAATTTGTCACTTTTTTATACATGCTGAATAATTCAAGCAAAGATTCACACCTTGATCAATTCACCTAGACAACCAGGTGGATTGTGAACTCACTGTTGGTTACTTGGGTGCACCCAAGACGAGATAGATTGTGACTGGTTTTTTAGGTGCAAAAGTTGGGTTGTCCAGATATATCCTTAAACTACTTATACTTGTAATGGGCAGACGAGTTGCAATAAGGAAGGAATAGAACAAGTGAGAAGAGACTATGCGCTTCCCACTTTTTGCACCTCAAAATCAGTCCAGATATATACTTAGATTCAGTCGAATAAACACACGGGGTGAGGACCCGGAATTCAATGTTTAAACCGAAGATCTCCGTTAGAGATTCACAGAAGGTATGGAAACCTAAATCAATTTAAAGATTGGAAGGCTACGCAATTGCAGTATGTCATTCATTAAGACTTCTAGGTTCACTAAATTGAGGTTTTAAGCTCAATATACCCTATAACTACGGATACGCCGTTGGAGGTGTTCAAATTCACAAAATAACACATGAAAAATGAATGACATAATTGTAACAAGATAAATACCAATGCGAAAAAGAAATGAATAGGATATATGTCCCACCTGGAAATATTTGGTGAGTCCTAGATGCTTCAAAGCCTCAACTAGAGTTCTCCGATCAAGAGACGATACAATGGCACATGGGACGCGAGCTGTAGAGACGGCATCCAACCACTCTTTCACTCCTTCAATGGGTGCTTTGAGCTGAATGAAAAATAAGAATCAATAAACTGCTTTATCAGAAAGGTGCAGAATGGGTGAGACAGTATAGCCCACACAAATAACTGAAAGGGAGATCTAACTTTGAGAAGATTCTCGAAATACAGCTCCGATAGCCTGGATTTCAATCTTTCCACTTCATTGTCTTCGTTCTCCCAGGACAACACCTTAACAATTTGATACAGAGAGGTGCATAAGAAAGTTAGTACTCGAATTCAAGAAATTGAATAGCATTTTTACAGATGGCCTCATTATGTACAGAAATCAAAAGAACCGGAACTGTGGTATGAAAAGGATGGTCATTTAAGAGAACCCAAAGAGGAACAACAACTAACCTTACGCAGAACATGATCAGCACTTGTGTAAAGCAAGGATTTTTCAACAGTGCCACCACCAGGGATGTTTTTACCTGGTTAACATGCAAAGTATATTAGAATTCACCTACTTAACAGGAGTGAAGCTTTCTAAAAATCTTGCAGCGGTACTTGTGACAGCAGTGGGTACTGCTGTCTCCAATGTCCTCTAGGGTATAATGAAAACCTAAATTCGATGAAACTGAAACTGAACTATCTTATGTTTTAACTGCACAGAGTCACTCTTTCACCAGTTCTCTGCGAGGCCTACAGAGCATGATTTTTATTAAATCTACATTGCCCACCAATTTTGTTCTCAAGTAGTCTAAATCCCCATATGGGGTGCATCACTTTGAATTTGAGTTTGAGGTTACTGTACAGCACACACTCTTGTACCCATGTTATATAGCTAACCTCTTATGTTGGAATGCACGAGCACTCAACATCACCAGGAACTCAATCAATTCAAGACAACTAACAATCGTGAATGTGATAAAGAAGGTAAAAAGAGCTCAATAGACACTAGCAGATTTTTTCATTGGCAAAATTACCAACCATAAAGGATCAAAATATAGCCAGAAACTAAACAGCTAATGGAAACGGCAAAAACATCAACCGGGTGAGTAATTGCTCTCTCCATTTCAAGGTAAATTAGGATAATAAAAAGAACGTACCCTCTTCGGAGGCAAGTTGTTCCCAAGCATTTAACTTCAACGTTCTTGTGTCTGCCTGAAGATCACATGACGTTGTATGACATAGCACTCTATCTTTAAGTAACCAAACATGTACAGAACAACTAAAGCTCGGACTATATTGCACAAATTCAAGTGCAGTATCGTAATGGAATGACTTACCACCACATTATCCCACGAAAAGATAAGTCCAAAAGCTTCATCAGGCTTCATAGCATACCGAATTCTTTGCAAGAATCCTTCTTGCATTCTATCATTCAAAAAATCCTTGAACAAAAACCAAAAATTGCTCCATCAAATTCTAGCAAGTATGGTAAAATTAAGACTGTAAAATTGAAGTAAAAACCAAATTATAATTACCACATCAATTTTCAATGGACCATCTGGTCTAAATGTTTCAAACCCTTCTCCATATTCAGCTCCAATAGCCTGTTATTCCATCAAACAAAACGTTAATTCACATTCCAAAAAAACGTATTTTCATCCTCAATTTAACGTTTTAGGGTTTGAAATTGGAAAAAAAAAAAATCAAAATTTTACCTCTTCTTCTCTGAAAACCCTACTGGGTGAAGGTGAAAATCCATTATTTTCATCTGACCCAGAAGAAGAAGAAGCTCTGGTGATGATTCGATGACGTCGTATGTTGTAATTTTGCCGGTTTAATTTCTGTAAAGAAAAAACAGAGAAATTTCAATCAGAGGAACTGAAGAAGAAGAAATTGTAATAAGCAACAGATTAATTCCGGAAAGTGGATTAACAGATAAGGATTAACGAACCAGTGATTTGAGTTTAGTTGTATTTGGTAATTCCGGGAGTCGGAGCTTCGGAATTGGAGATGAGGAGATGATTTTGCAGGATTCCATGGGGTTTTGGAGAGCTAGGAGAAAAATTCTGAAGAGTAAAATGAAATCCGATTGGAGATATTTGTGGGGATACAAAACAATACACCTCAGCAGGCTCGTTGTTCGTCTTTTCTGGGCGTAAGCCCGGTTAATTTTGTTGGATTCAATTGGCCCAACAGTTTGCATCGAGGCAACTTGCCAACCGTAGCTATTTTCTCCATTTCTTGAGGAGCGAGCGTTGGAGCCATTGAATGTCCTTCAAGATGTTCCCGACGAGGGTGGTTATGACGACCTTCTACAGCATCCTCAGAGAGAACCCATTCCTTCATTTTTATTTTATTTTGCATTTCTTGAATATTAACTTGAACGGACATTTAATTTTCTTTGAACACGTTGTGTTCTTCTTCTTCGTCTTTCCTTTATACACATAAATCTTGCTCTTGTGACTAACATCGGGATATCCACTTCTTTCACAAACCATTTCAAAACGATTTTTGTTTTCTTTTTCATTCAAAACTAAAACGCACATGTCTTTCTTGGCACGTTCTCTAGCCCAATTCTTCGCATCAATAGGTAAGTCAAATACCAACTCATTAAGATAGTGGTGGGTTGTATCTTCGAACAACATATCAACCGGACAAGGTTGATCATCCATTGGTATAGGTTGGCATTCAATCTACAAGAAATGGAACAACATCAATTGCAATCACAAATAAGTTCGGAAAAGAGATAACTTTGTCGAAATAACCGAACAACGAGTTCGGTTGGTGAAGCAGTTTTGCGAATCAACCGAAACTAACGGTTTGTTTACGTAAAGTTCGGCAAGAAATGGATCACCTTTACTTGCATCTGTCACGTTGTACTCTTTTCCCTTCGTCTAGGTTTTGTATCACCGGGTTTTCCTTGTCAAGGTTTTAATGAGGCAACATATTCGAGTCCAGCTATGTTTTAAGTTTCCTTAATATTGTGCTCTTTTCTTTAGTTCAGGTTTTATCCCTCTGGGTTTTGGTTTTTCCCGACGAAGTTTTAACAAGGCAATTAACTTAGACTAGTCGGTCCTTGAAGATCGTATTGCATGTGATGAACTACATGTAAAGTACGAGATAACATGTGAAGTACTACATGTGAACAGTTATATACCAAGGTTTTGTCCCACTGGGTTTTCCCTTGTCAAAGTTTTAATGAAGCAATTAACTCAGACACACTAGTCATCAAGGAGAGAACTACATTTAAATATCTAAATTCGGAGAACTATATGTGAAGTACTACATATGAAGTTCTATTGGACTGCACAAGCGGGAGTTTAGAGCGTCTAAGGCCCATAAATCCATCTAGATAGTTAGGGTTTTCCCTATGGTTGTATATAAAGCCACATTATGCTATGTAATACTGATGTATCTATAATAAAATCTCTCTTCCCTTTTCTTCTATTCTTTTTCTTCGATCTCCTGATTTCCCCTTGAACAATTATTAAGCTTACTAGCTTAGCCACCTGTAATTTCTTATGGGTATTTTTTTTCCGAAAGAGAAAACTTTATACTTATTAAGTGAAAAAGAGGGGACAAAGCCCATAGTACAAAAGATTTCTTTTGGGTCCTGTAAGATGTGTTATAACTCTCAGAAAAATAACAAAAAAAAGACTTATGAGTTACTGGGCAAATTTGTGGTCACTAAGCAATTTCCTTGAACAATAGACGCCGGATAGTTACAAATCCATCAGTTAAACCTAACAGTCTATGTGAAGAGGAACAACAGGAATCTGTAAGATCTTTAATGGACATCTGAAACTGAAATGAAACATTCCATAATCTGCTTTCAAAGATAAATTGGTCAGTTTCATCAAGAGGTACCATCGTTTGCCAATAAAATATACATACAATTAAGATATGGGAGATATTTACTATGATTTTTGCACCTCCCTGTTTAGCAACCAGCTGACAAACTCTATGAAACTTCAAGAACATTGGCTTGTGATGTGACCTGAACAAACCGATTATGTCTGTATTCTAAGGGCTCAGTTCTCTTCTTTTGTATTTAGTTGTAGGCTGGAGATATGTGTATGTTCCCGAAACAGGCTTCCCCAGTACGTGGTACGTATCATCTCAAAAAAACAGTGGTAACTGCAACCATCCAAACAAGGTCACGGGAACACAACTAAAGACCACAATAGGAATGAGAGCCCACGTGAATCTCTCTCCAAGCACTATAAATAGTGACGCACCAAAAGCTATCAATACACTGGCCATAGATATGAAGAGCGTTACAAGTCCTATTATCAACTTATTTGGCAAGGATTTGAGAAAATCAATTTCCGCATACCGGGATGTGTATATAGCCAAGAACATTAGCACTGATGTAATAGAAGAAAATAAAGCCATGGCATCTGCTACTGCGAAGACCATGAATGAATTCTCTTTCAAGAAAACTGGGATGCCATTCTTACTACTATTACTATCACTGATATTACCTCCTGGAACAGTAAAGGCGGAAGCGAATGCTACAGTAGCAATGAGAGCAGCTACCACCATGCACGATCCGGAGGTATCCTTGAGCCACTTCTCTCCACTTTCCTTCAACTTTTTGTGTTCTTCTGTAAATATATTACGTGCTGTATCCCCATTGTTATTTCTCTTATACCTATCTTTCTCGGAAATCATGTTTTCCACCCCCTGAGCGATAACAAAGTACGAAGAAGTTAAAGTACTCAGACAACAAGAAGCTAGCTAATTAACGAGTGGGACTCAATATTTTGCCTAATTACTTGATCAAGATAAAAGGCGAGTGTGCTTTTATTGTTCTTAATTTGGTTAAAAATGGTTAACCATGGAATACCGTAGCTTCTATTGTTCCACTATAAAAAATAGACTAAGTAGTAAATGGAAGTTCAAATTACACCCTTACCTTGAACCACTGTATTTCTCGTTGCATCTGAAGATATGCACCAGAGACCGAATTAAGTTGAGCAGAAGGCGCTAACTTGGCAGCATAATGCAAGAGAGTATTTTCCTTGTCATCACATCTGGAAACTAGGTCGATTTTATCGTTTCCAGTAGTTTTACATATAAGATTCAAAATTGTTTCATTTCTTTCAGCAATAGCCATTTGCAACATATGTTCTCCCCCCATTTTATACCACACTAGGTATGGAAAGAGTTGAAGACACACCTCTACAAACTCTACACTTCCGTGCCTTATAGCCATCTTCATGATGTTAGATCCTTCAAAAAAATCTACCACTTCTCGCTTGTTTATTCTTTCTTTGAGTGGTTTAAATATACTTTTAACCAAGGCTGCGGCTTGTTTGTGCTTCATTTTGTCGTCATATAATTCTTTGTATAACTGTTTGATACGAGGCACTGAAATAAACAACCACAACCAAGTCACAACTAAATTAGAAAGTAGATGAAGTGCATATATGCCCATTGTTCTTGCTACTTGCAGTATTAAAAAGGCTCTTTGAAAATGTCTATCAATTAAACTATCAAAAAGCAATCAAATCTAGAGGGTTGGAGGTGCAAATTATAGCTAATCCTTGTCCTTCAGCCTTATTAACATAACAAGACAAAGAAGATAAAAATGAATTAAGATAATTAAGCTTGGGTTGTTCTTCGAAAAGAAGGAAAAAAACCTGGTGTCCATGATATGATGAAGCGCACAAAGAAAACTGGGAAAACAACGAAGAACTTGAACATCACATGAATTAGGTTGCAAATGGTGCACATGACAACGAATATATTATCTCCAACAGTTTCCGATTTGAACAGTTTCGCTTTCTCCTTCTCGTCTCTACAGGACACTTCGACAGGACTCTCTTCGTCCCCATTGGTGTCTTCCAAGCTTTGGGGAAAGCTTTTATTTTCGTTTGTTTCAGTGTCAAGCTCAAATGCAGTATTTATGTCCACTTTTATCACTGTATATTTCATGTCACCCGCGGTTGAGTAAATGTGGCAAATTATTTATAAAAAAATTGTTATAGAAAGGTTTTGAGAAAAATTAGGATAGTCAACTGACTTGAATAGATGCAGTGTTTCCAGAATGTAAGCTTAGCTCCACTAGCAAACGCAAACGGCCTTTCTGCCATGTAATACATTGCACTTGTTTGTACTTTATTTGTCTGATCAATAACCAGTTCTGGAAATCGCTGGACAAGAGATGATGCAATATCTGCAAGTAACGAGTTCAGTGATGTTAGAGGCCGATGCTATGAAACATTCAAAATAACATACCATGTTTCACTATCTTTTCAGTAATCCATGCATTGTTTTATCTACTAATGCATGACAGTTCAATATCCAAAGATCCAAGAAATTATATACATACCGTAGAAACCAGCATCAATCGTGCGACGCAGTAGAGATTCACCTTGCTCACCAGAAAAGGGACTTGGGTGTTCGTGTCTAGTCACTGAATAAAGATAGTCAACCGTCTCTCTTTGTCCAACTTTCACTGATTCTAGAGCTAAAACAAGAGGTACCCTTCTGAACCCATCTACCATCTGAGTCGTTTTATGGTTTTTGTTTACTATCACCTCAGCGGCTTTAGCATATCCATACGCAGCAGCACAATGAAGCGCTGTGTAACCACGAATTCCTGTTCTACATTCAAGGGTTTCTTGGGGCGTGAGTTTCATAATCTTCTCTACATACATAGTCTGTGTATCACTTGATTTCACTTTTGTAATAGCTTTTGAATTCTTTTCCACACAGTTACTAGCCACTTTCCAGTAATCATTTCTTCCGTCCAAAACATCTTTACTTGTCACCTGACCACCATCCTCCGCTTAAATATACAGAAGCAACACATCAAAATAAAATCTAATTCCTTTACTGGACTGAAATTTCTAAAGTAAGATGTTTGTATCAGCTTACCAGATTTCTCTATTCGATCATTGGGTATCACGTCAGCGATCTCTTGATTGCCATTCACTGCTGCTGTCCTTTCCTTGATTACATCTAAATTATCTGTACCAGCAGCAGCAGTAGTGATGTTAAGTTCTTCTGGGGTCAATAATATTGATGCACCGAATTGAAGAACACATGAAAAAGATGTTGGATCCGAGCTCAGAAAGATAGGAACAATCAAAAATATTTTTTATATACGAATAATCACGAACCTGGCTGATGAAGAGAATTTGTTGATGATGATGGATTTGGTGCTTTATGTCTTTCTTCGCCACTTTTGTAATTACTAGTAGCAGTAATACTAGTGTTTCTTACAATCTGTGATGTATTTACTTGCAATTCAACAAGTACTTTAAGTAATACTTCAAACTTTGCTTCAAACCTGCCAAGAGATTCAATGATTTCCGCATGAAATCGGTTATCCTGGTTATTCCCTGCTGATTCTCCAGCAGCAGCCATGGCATCTTGAGACATAACTTATGGACAGAGAGAGATGTGGTATAGGGGTGTCAAATTTTTGCTACTTGTTTTTAAACCTTTTAACACTTCTTCATTACAACCAAAGCTTGGATTGTTTAATCAGCTTATTTAGCTGTATTAACCATAAAATACCAAAAAAACTAATAAGCCACCCAATCACAAAAAAGTCGTTGATGCCGACTTGTACCACATGATAATTTAATTAATTTCCAGAGAATATCATACATGTTTGATTTAAAAAAAAAAAAAAAAAAAAAAAAAAAAAAAAAACTGATCAAGATGGACAAATAATGGTGTTCATTATTCAGGCAACCACCACTAATAATTGCATCCGACAGATTCCCTTCTAGTTTACACCTAACTACTACTCCTCTCTAATTATTTAACATTCCTCTTTTGTCTTGGAATATATCATTGCTATTTAAGACTCTCGTCAACGTCCAATAGATATATCACAACGTCAAAATTTGGTGCTGGGAGAGAGGAAATTTCCGTAAGGTCACATAGGAAAACAGAGAAAGAACTCAGATAGACTAGATTGGTATATGTTGCAGTAAGCAAATCATTCGAGCCTTCCAAGGTCAGGAAAAAAAAAAACAACTACTAGATGATATATGATGACCAACCTGAAAATACTTGGTGAGCCCCTAGATGCTGCTGCAATGTCTATGGACCATCTGGTCTAAAATGTTTCAACCTTTCTCCATAGGGCTTTTTAACAAAGTGTCCATGCTTTTGAAATGTATTTCATAAAGTGTCCGTTTTTTCAAATGTTTATATAAAGTGGCCGATATTGACATTTTCCGTCCCGTTTTTTTTTCAAAAAACGGCTAACTGCTGTTATTTGTACACGTGTCACATAACGTTCCTTAGTAAAAGACAGTTAAACCCTCGAATGAGTGACTCTCTGAGTTCGTATCAAAACGAGATCAACTCAACTCGGAACTCATAACACGTTTTTTCACGTGATGCCATGTAACGGCCGGATTGACACGTGTCATCAAATCTACCGTAAAAAAATCAAGGGACCAGATTTCATCCTCAGAATTTGTCTTCTTCTTCAGCTTCCTGTATAAATTGCAGAGAAGAACCCTAGTTCTCACAGTTACCAAATATCTCAAAAATTCCTCAAAATATAAAGACATGAGCAGCGAAAGTTTTACAAATTCTCCAGATAGCAGTAGCAGCAGCAGTAACAAGGTAAGACCCAAAAAAACCTTAACTTTATGTTCTATCTGTGAACATGGAAGCCATGATCCAAAGGTCTGTCCCTGGATTTATTCCAGGTGCAAATACATACCATGTAATGGTATCAGGCAATTATTATGCTCAAAAACCCAAGAAACAAATGGAAAAATGTTTTTGAAGTGTTCAATTCCAACCTGTGAGTACTTTGAATGGTTTGACGATGCCATGGATCCTGTCAAATGCAAGATGGTGAAATTACCAGTAGAGAATGGTTGTTATGCCTGAGGAGAAGCTGGTCACTCCTTCAAAAACTGCCCACTGCAAAATCAAAGTTGCAACAAAGATCACTGCAAGTCAAAGATGGAGATGAAACTTTGCAAGAATGAACACAACAAGAACATAGCATACCTCACTTGTACAAAATGTGATGGTTTTAAGTGGATTTCTGATGAAGTCTTCATTGTCACCGCTAAAAATGAATTATGCATTCAAGTTTACAACTTAATGCCATATGCAAGGAACTTAACAATCTGAAAATGTAACCTGCAAATGTACTAATAAACAATTTTTTCATTTATAATTAAGTCTTAAAAAGTCTGCAAAAACAAAAGCAAATGACTGCAAACACATGTCTGATTTCTACTCGCCTCTTCTTAAACATTGATCGCAAAACACCAAAAAGAAAAGAAATAACAAATAACAAAACAATCTAGGGCCTAACAATCTATCATTTCTTCTTAGACTTTCCATTTTCTGTTCCTTGTTTTATATTTTGAGACACAGACCCAATTGCAAAAAAGTTCTGACTCATGCTAGGTCCTGTAGAAGCTGGAGCAGAAGACGGAGCTATCTCACTGTTAGGTCTTGTAGAACATTCACCTACAAATGATGCAGTTCCCTTCCTCTTGTTTGACTTAGCTGCACCCTTCACTTTGGTACTTGTCTGTGTGTTGGTGAAGGTGAAGGTCTCTGCATCACATTCAGTCATTTGCCTCTTTGCAGTTGAATTAGATCCAACTTCACCACCAGCACATGTTCTTTTGTTGTGATTAGTGATCTCTCCACATTTTCCACACCTCCTTTTCCTCTTCTCCACACGAGGTTCATCATAACTTCTAACCCTCTTGCTTTTAGGTCTTCCAGCTTTCCTACTGTGAGGAGGGTTTAAGATCTTCTTCTTCATTTTTGGCTGCAACAAGAAAGAGAAAAGAGATAGGGCAAATAGTTAGCAGTTATGAAACCCTAAATATATAGAACTTATGAAACCCTAGATGCGTATAGAAAACAAAATGCACTTGCATCAATGCAGTTGAGATTATAAATATAAAAGGGCCCAATATAAATACAAAAGTACCTCTACCCATTCACTTTTATCATCTAGTGGTACAAAAGTTGGTGCATAGGTGGCCTTGTAGTTTTCTACTGAATAATAATCACTGCAGTACCTGCTCAAGCCCAGTATTAAAAGGTTAGTGCTAGGTACAGTCAGAAAATAAATAAAAAAAGGGCAAAGTCACAGAGTTAGTAAAGAAGTCTTACTTTCTCCATTGTGGCCTTATAGTATGCAATGCCGCCACTTTGCATGCATACTGGGGAACCCCTCAACTCGCCACCGCAAACGAGAGCAAGTTTTGGCAAGGATGTTCACTTTGAACACGAGTTCTTTGGACTAGTCACCATATATAACTCTCCAGCCACAGGGGTCAACACCATAATCGCTAAAACAAAAGCATTTTATTAAGTAACTTAATAGCTTCGGAACCAAAGTGCCATCTACCCATGATGCTTGATTCAGTCCTCCTTTTTGTACCAAGTACCCATCACTAAGTTAGCATACATTATGCCTATCATGATTATTGGTTTATTCCTCATCTTTGAGATCATATTATTAAAGGACTCAAAAATTGTTATTCATATGTTCACAGCAGTGAATAGGGTTAAAAAGGCCCTGGACCATGTAGAAGGATCTTCTTTATCCAAGTATTTACCAGCTGCCTCATTCTCTTTCACAATTTTGTCCAAATGTTCCTTAAATGCACAACAAATAAAGCAAAACAAGGCATTCATGTTAACACAATGCAAATAAAACAAAGCAAATGAAACATAACAACAATGCATAACAAACCTGAAAATGCCTAACTTTGTATGCTTTTGCAGCATTCCACAAAGAAGAATGTATTTCATGACCCTTGTAATACTTCTTGAAATTTTTGTACAAATGTCTGCATTCATGTTAACACAGTGCAATATAAAATAAGGCATTTTCACTGAACATCCCTACTAATAAAAACTAGTGCTAAGAAATTTACCTCCAACAAAAGATTCGTGTTGATGTCCAGGAATACTATGGCAACACTTCCAATAACCCCTTTTGTCTATCCAAATGAAAGCAACTTTCACCTTGGATGTGCTAATATGGCAGCCTTCAAATGTTTCAAAAAAGTTATCCAATTCTCCTTAGTTTTCGCTCTACATATCATAATTCCCAACATTACTAACCCATTCTCATCCATCAAGTGCGGTTGCAGCCATCAACACTCCCCCAAACTCTCCTGTTAGATGGCAGGCATCAAACCCAATAACACCTCTGCAGCCCTTGCGAAAACCCCTCATCGCAGGTTCAAATGAGAGTGTCATACTTTCAAATGTGTTATTCACTGTGTCAAATGTGAACTTAGCCACAGACCCATCATTACATTTAGTAAACATCTTGCAAAATGCTGGTACTTCATTGTAACTCTCTTTATAATTCCCATATAATGACTCTAAAACAAGATTCCTAGCCTTCCATGCACACTGATATGGTATATTGACCTTCTTTTCAGCTAAGAAGTCTTCCTTGATTTTGTAAGGGTCTGGCACAACTTTTTTAGGCTTATTCTTCATCTGATCAAGAACAAAATCCTTCACAAAATGAGGATCAGCAGATCTATTCCTATTTTTGTGATCCCCTTCACACTTGTGTTCCAAATTCATTTTCCTAAGCACAAAAGTCTTCTCACCTTCCTTCTTGCTAGCATACACAAACCATGGACAATCATATTCTTTTTTAAACCTACACTCAGCCCTTAACTCTAGAGAGATTAGTCCTAGTCAATAGAAATTGACACCTTTCTTGAACACAATATCCTCTAAGATGTTTCTTAAATGCCTCTTTATTTGGAAATCTAGTTTTTAGCTCCATTTTGGTAGGGTCTATTGGAGTAAATACCTCAAATTCAGGGAATAGATCCTTCATGTACTCACCAAAATCCTCCTCAAATTGATCCATGTAAGCAGGTCTTTCATCTACACTCTTATCTGCACATTCAACATTACCATTAGTACTATACAATGATGAAATAATAATAATAATTTGCAAATGCAACATACCTTCTTCTTTATCTTCTTCTTCTTCTTCTTTGTCTTCTTCCTCTTTGTCTTTTTCTTTTATCTCTTCTTCTTCTTCTTCTTCTTCATCGACCCATATTCAACATCTTCATCATCACAAATACCGGAGGAGCTTCTGGATCCTCAATTGGGTGACAAACATCTATTCTGTTGTTTTCTAACTGAATATTCTCTAAATCTTCAACAAACTTAACTTCATTTGTAGCTTTGACCCAATATGAAGCATCCCACATATCATCATGGGCAATGTCAACAGCTTTGTCTGGCAGCTTTTGATCGATCGCAACCACCGCTACTAGCCTCGAGAATGTTTGGAAATGGGCACATCCATGAAACTCAGCTTTCTTGATGCACCTTCACTGATTTATCCACACTATTTAGCCTTGGGGATCTTCTAGGGTGGTTCCCTTACTAACTTTCTTCTTCTCTCGGTGGTTCCTTTACTAACTTTCTTCTTATCTCGGTGTAGTCTTTGGAGTCCCAAACACCGTGTCTTTCATCCCCATCCACAAACATATACATCCATCCTCATTTACAAAAGAATCCTCCCAAAATTATCAAAATCATCATTGTTTAACAATGGCAAACATGTGAATATGCATCCTTAAACCAATACAAATTAAACTTCTCTTTAACATCCAAAGACAAACCCTTATACACCATATACTCAAGTTTCCTCAACTCTGTTTCATCTCTATGGCAATTAGGAAATACCAAAGTCTCATTCTTTGGCTCCACATATACACTGATATTCCTAAATTTGAACTGACTGCAACACAAATGAAAAAAATCGAGATATAAACCTTAATTACAAAAGGGAAAAAAACAAAACCCCAAATACTATATTAAACAACTAACATCCGAATTTCAATTAAACCCTAATTACAAAGGGAAAAACAAAAATCCCAAATAAATCCCACACTAAACCTATCAAACACCCAATCACGAAAATTAAACCCCAATTAAACAATTAAAATTGGGTTTCAAATAAACCCTAATTACAAAGGAAAAAAAAAAAACAGAACCCTAAAAATCAATCGATCAATTAACTATCAAAACAATGATTATCATCATATATTAAGTCACGGGTTTCGTTAATCTTACCTTGATTCAGACAGTTTCAATCCCGGTTTGTACCTCATCTTCACTGTATCACCACTATCTCTGAAACCCTAAAATCTAGAAATTTTCTTCCAAATAAACTCTGGTTTCTTCCAAATACACTCTGGTATTTCACTAACATTTACGTCTTCAACAAAAACAGCTTCAATAACATCAGTTTTCTTTCAAACAGCTTCAATACCTAACCCTAGTTTCAGAACAGGGAGAAGAGAACGAGGGAGAACGAAGAGAGAGAGAGGACGAAATGAAAATGTGCGACATACTTACACCACACGCGTCTTTAAGTAGGTAAGGGCACATATGTAAATTCGCGTACCTTGTTTGACTTAATCAACGCAGGTGATCGACTTGGTGGGCCCAGGTATTAAATGTGACTAAAGGCCGGTTTCTAAAAGATTTAAAAATCTTGGCCGTTTATTAAATATATGCTAGGAAGCTGGACACTTTGTTAATTTGCCCTTCTCCATATGCACACCTCCCATAGCCTGCTATTATATCATAATACGTTTTTTCTTTTACGAGCAGGAAAAAAAAAGAACAATTAATTGGGGGATATGGGAATTAATTGGGGGATATAGCTACAGGACAAAAACGGTGTCCCAATAGCAATTCTGGGTGACCCCCTATGTAATTATTTTCTTAATTCCTAATCTAGCCCCTACTAATCAGGATTATTGATTAGTTATAATTAGTAAATGTTAAGTATTTGGGGGATAAATTAGTGTATATTTATTTTTATTTGAATTTGTGTGGGTTAGTTGAGAGTAGAAGGAGGGAAAATGGTTTTTGAGTGGAATTTTTTTTTGGAAAATGGAAGATGATTGTGATGAGAGAATTGCTGCTAAGTGATTGAAAATTTGATTTTTTTTTCTTTGAATCCACCATTGTTGCAGCTGAAAAAGCTTGGTGCCTAAGATGGTATTCAACCAAAAACCATGCCGGCATTTATTGGAAATTTTCATAAATTTTTCAGGTTTTGATCTTCAAAACCTATTTTTTCTGGTTTTAATCGCCTACTTCCTTAAGACGCTTATCGATTTTCGAGCATGCCTTAACTACTTCCTAAGATGGTTTTTGCTTAAATTTCTATGCCGAACATGAAGAAAAGTATTCAAAAAATTGTTTTTTTTTCACTTAACTACCGGCATTGATAGATTCATATCGTGCATGCCGGCATTTAGTTCCGACATTGAAATTCATCACTTCCGGCATGGTCTTCATCATTTCCGACATGTTCTTCATCACTTCCGGCATGGTCTTCATCCTAAATAACCATGCCTGAACTCACTTCCGGTGTGGTCTTCATACTAAATTTCTATGCCGGCACATGATGAAAAGTATTCAGAAAATTGATTTTTTTTTTTCACTTGACTAACAGCATTAATAGATTTTTATCGAGCATGTCGGAACTTAGTTCCGACACTGAATTACATCAATTCCGGCATGGTCTTCATCACTTCCGGCGTGACCTTCATCATTTCCGACATGGTCTTCATCACTTCCGGCATGGTCTTTCTCACTTCCGGCGTGGTCTTTATCATTTCCGGCATGTTCTTTATCATTTCTGACATGTTCTTCATCTCTTCCGGCAGAGAAGGAGAAGAGAATTTGAAAGGAAATGGGGAAAATTTAGAATTTGAAAGAGTATGGGGAACATTTGGGTTTCAAAGTTTTAACCCTAAAAGATTAATAAGAAGTGGAGATGGTAATGGGGAATATGATTTTGTTTTTTGATTTTTATTTTGAGGGAAGGGTGTTTTAGTATTTTCGCCCCCAAAAATCACCCCTTAGCACACACCATGAGTTGCGGGAAGTAATTCATACAATGACTTTGGCCAGACAAGTTAATAAATGTCTAGGTATGCGCAATGGCTTCAACCACCATACTACAATGGCTTCGGCAAGACATGTTGACACTTAGCAGTCTAGTTACTCGCAGAAGAACAGGAAATTGGATTTTGAACACAAACTATAAAGGCATCAAAAGCTTTTCATGCAGAATCAAAAGCTTTACTAAAGGCATCATCATGGTTAAGTAAAAATATATTATCCACTGTCTCAATAGTAATAGACTGCAAAACTTTGGCGGAGACGATAAACAAGTCTTGCAAAGACTCTCCTTGGATTGCGGATAACACCGTACAAGAAGTGATCTCAATACTGAAGAAACTTCCGCAAGCCAGGTAAAGTATATAAACAGGAAATATAACTCCGCAGCGGACCACATAACAAAAGAAGCTCGAGTAAAGCATCTTCGGCACAGGTTCTCTCACATTCAACACATGGTTCTAAAATCTAGTGTTATTTCCAATGTTTTTGATAAAAATGAGATTTTAAACATGTTGTATTATATTTTTTGATTAATATAATTCTTGTTTACATCAAAAAAAAAAAAAAAAAAAAGAACACAAACTATAACATCTTTCATGGACATTCTAAAAACCGAAAAGGCATGGATAAAACAGTTGGAATAAAATTAATAAAACATTCTGAATAAACTACAACAAAAATGAATTTGATGAAGGACATAGTTGAATTGGACAATCTCATCAAGATGTACCGCTATTGGTTGCCAGTAAACTATACAAATAATTAAGATATTTACTGTTGTTGTAAGGTTGCATTTCCCGGTTTAGCAACCAGCTGACAAAATATAGGCTGTTAAACATATGCGTAAAGAAGATTTTTACTCAATGCGACCTGAACAACTGATAATGTCGGTGTTCTCGGTTCAGTCGTCTTTCTTTGAATTTAGTTGTAGGCTGGAGATATATGTATGTTCCCGAAACAAGCTCCCACAGTATGTGGAACGAATCATGTCGAAAAATAATGGTAACTGCAGCCATGCAAATAAGGTCACAGGAACACAACTAAAGACCACAATAGGAATGAGAACCCACATAACTCTCTCCCCAAGCATGATAAGTAGTGATGCACCAAAAGCAACCAACACACTGGCCATAGATATGAACAGAGTTGCAAGCCCTATTATCAACTTATTTGGCAAGGATTTGAGGAAATCAATTTCCGCATACCGAGAAGTATATATAGCCAAGAACATTAGTACGGATGTGACAGAAGAGAATAAAGCGAAGGCATCTGCTATTGCAAAGACCATAAATGAATTCTTTTCCAAGAAAACTGGGAAACCATTTATACTGCTGTTATTATCACTAATGTTACCTCCTGGAACGGTAAAAGCAGAAGCGAATGCCACAGTGGCAATGAGAGCAGCTACTAACATGCACGATCCAGATGTATCCTTGAGCCACTTCTCTCCACTTTCCTTCAATTCTTTGTGCTCTCTTTTAAATATATGGTGTGCTGTTTCCCCGTTTTTATTTCTCTTAGATTTCATATGCTCCGAAATCATGTTTTCCACCCCCTGAGGGAAAATAAATTACAAAGAAGGTAAAGTACTCGGCAACAACGAGCCTAATTAAGGAGAAGGCACAATTAAATGACATTCAATATCATTAAATGCATAATAAACAAACTGCCTAAGGTTTTCAGTTTTGGCAGAAAGTCAACAGTAAGATGTTTAATAAACAAAGCTGGGTAATCAAGTTGAAAAACCAAAAATAAAAAAGGTAGTCAGTTAAATGGCAATTGATATAACACCCTTACCTTAAACCACTGCATTTCTCGTTGCATCTGAAGATACGCACCAGAGATCGAATTAAGTCGAGCAGAAGGCGCTAACTTGGCAGCATAATGCAAGATAGTGTTACCATTGTCATCACTTTTGGAAACTAGATCGATCTTTTCTTTTTCATCTACTTTACATATAAGATTCAAAATTGTTTCATTTCGTTCAGCAATAGCCATTTGTAATATATGTTCTCCCCCCATTTTATCCCAAATCAGGGATGGAAAGAGTTGTAAGCACAACTCTACAAACTCAACACTTCCATGCCTTATAGCCATTTTCATGACGTTGGATCCTTTAAAAAACTCTTTTACTCCTGGCTTGGTCATTCTTTCCTTGAGTGATGTAAATATGCATTTTACCAAATATTTGGCTTGTATGTGCTTCACTTTGTCATTATATAATTGTTTGTGTAACTCTTTCATATGAGTCACTGAAAAAAAAACAAGCACAAGAAAGTGACAACTAAATTAGAAGTGCTATATATGCCCACTACCACCATTCTTGCTACTTACCGTATTTAATGAGCATTTTTCTGATGAATAACAGAGAACTAGGCTAATGAGCATTTATCTGAGGAATAACAGAGAACTAGGCTAAAGGACTGATATTCAAAATAAAAGCTTTATTTATGGAAAAGGACCACATCACATGGTGCAGCTTACAGATATTGAGTGAATACGATTCATGTGTACATCGTTTTTTTCCTGATGCTATATGTTGATATCCAACTTCCAAAGTACCCATAAGTTCACAAAAATTAACGTACAGGCAATAACTTACAAAATGCCTACCAAAAAATATCTAATACAAGGCATACAATTTTCTAAATTGCTAATAATAATTAGTCGTTGTGCTTCAGCTTAATTAAAGAACAGATAAAAACAAAGTAAACTCGGGTGGTTCTATGAAGGGAAGGAAAAAAAAACCTGGTGTCCAAATGAAGCGCACAGTGAAATCGAAGAACTTGATTATGATCAGAGAAATTAGGTAGGGAAGCATGAATACACTAACTCCAACTGTTTCCCATCTGAACGGTTTCGGTTTGGTGTTTTCTGAATTCTCAGTTGGGTTTTCTTCGTCTCTGTAGGGACCTTCAAATCTTTCAACCGGGTCCTCTTTGTCTCCTTTGGTGCCTTCCAAGCCACGTTGAGTATTGTGTTCTTTTGTGTGGTTGTCAAGCTCATATGCAGAATTTATGTCCACATTAATCACTGTATATTTCACCTCAGCCACATTCAAAATATATGAGCGTATGGCAAATTATTTTATAAAAATTGTTATAGCGAAGGTTTTAGGAAAAACTAATTAAGGGTGTGATAGTTTTAGCTCAGTTCATCAATAAGCAAGAACCGCAAAACATATTCAACACATTGCTCTGCTAAGCATGTCAAAAGGACTTTTTCACATATATGCAACCAAAGTTAGGAGGGCTAACTAACACGAATAGATGAGGTGTTGCCAGAATGTATGCTTGGCTCCACTAGCAAACGCAAACGGCCTTTCGGCCATGTAATTCATTGCACTTGTACGTACTTTCTTTGTCGGATCGATAACCAATTCTGGAAACCGCTGGACAAGAGACGACGCAATATCTACAAATAACGAGTTTGGATATGTTATACAAAATGTAATGTACTTATGTTTCAGTGGCTTCAAGTATTTTCAGTAATCCATCTATACTAAGTAAATATTTGTGTATCTTATTAGTTCTTCATATGTTTCAGAATTTAGCAACTCTCCCTAGAAATGAACTGCACGGTTCAGTCTCCAAAGATATAAAGTATTTGTACACATACCGTAGAAACCAGCATCAATCATGCCACACAATAGAGAATCTCCTTGGTTACCAGAGAAAGGACTTGGGTGTTCGTGTCTGGTTACCGAATAAAGATACTCAACTGTCTCTCTTTGTCCAGCTGTAACTGATATTAGAGCACTATTAAGTGGTACCCTTCCAGCCCCGTTAACTATCTGAGTCAATTTGAGGTTTTTCTTTACTATTAGCTCAGCGGCCTTAGCACGTCCAAATACGGCAGCATAATGAAGAGCTGTACTACCATCAGCTTCTGTTCTATATTCTAGCATCTCTGGGGGAATGAGTTTCACCACCTCCTCTATAAACATCAGATTTGCGTCAGCTACAGCTACGTGCAACACTGTTTCTGAATCAGTAGTGATCACCTTTGTAATCGCTTCTGGATGCTTCTCCAAAAATTTACTAGCCACTTCCCAGTCACCCTTTATTGCTGCGTGGTATAGCTCTTCATATCCATCCAAGACATCTTTACTCGTCATCTGACAGACATCTTCAGCTTAAACATACAGGAGCAACACATCAGTAAATATATCAGAGATTAACAAAAATCAAAATCTAATCAAATATTTCATTTTTTGTTCTCTCTTTACCATCATTATGGTCATCAGGTATCACCTCGGTGATCTCCTGATTATCACTCCCTGTTGGTGGCCTTTTCAAGTTTGCAGCTAAATTATCTGTAGCATTAACATTATCTTCTTCCGGTGGCGGTAATGTTGATGACATCAACGCTAAAGCTACAAATTTAAGCACCAAATTGAAGAACGCATGAATGAGATGTTGGATATAGATATATCACATAACTGGAACACAGCAATACAGGACATAATCTAGAGAAATTAACCGAAAATTTTCTACATACATACACGAATAAATACAAACCTGGCTGATGAAGTGGATTAATTGATGATGATGGGTTTGTGGCAAATTTATGTTTTTCTTCATCATTTTTGTAATTAATACAATTAGTTATTCTAGTGTTACTCACGATTTGAGACAGTTGAAGTTGTGTATTTAATTGCGATTCTACGAGTACTTTAAGTAGCGCTTCAACTCTAGCAAGAGATTCAACTTGCTGAAGACCTAATGACACAATTTCCTGACAAAATCGATCATCGCCTACTAATTCTCCGGCAGCAGCCATGGCAGTATGTGATTTAACTTAGAGAAATGAGATTCAGGTGTGGTATAGGGGTGTCTAATTCTTAATAGCAATTATCAATTCAATAAATCCTAGATCTAATCAGAGCCGCCAGGTATTAAATGCTTAAAATATAACAGTTCTGCCAGAAAAGGGCCCCACCAGAGTATATTATCTCCTATCTCTGTACTGTTCACTAGGCTCCATCACCAACAGCAAAGGGAAAAGGCACCTGAGCTGAGATAAATATTAAATAGAACACATCAGCAGATCCAGATAATAATACGGGTAATAATATGGAGCAGATACACCAAATATCCAACTCCAAGAGCAAAGAAACAACCCAAGACCAGATTGGCATTCACCCACGTGGGTCCAATGACATCACAGATGCCCAAAAGGGCCAAAATTAAACAATGATTCTAGACATACAACATTTTAGACAACACTAAAACAACCTCCTCACATGGAGCTAGCAGGGGTCCATTTTTGGGCCCTACAACTAGAAGTTATGTGAGAGGGTTGTTTTAGTATTGTCTAAAATGTTGTATGTTTAGAATTTTTGAAATTAAAATGTTGCCAAAGCCCAGATAATAGCAGTGGAGAATTAGAACAAGTTACATAACTGATGCAGGGCATATTATGGTCACTTTCAGGTGTTTCCTATTTAGGACTACTTTTGGTAGTTTATTTCTTCAGGAAGGGCGTTTCTGTTCTAGTCTTGGATTTCCTAGATTTTCCTTCTAGTATAAATGGGCTGCTAGGCCTTCTAATAAGAGAGTATTATTATATTTCCCTACGATTTATAATCTATTGATTATAGAAAAGTTTAGTTTTTAATCTAAAGCTCGATTCATCTGCGTTCTTTACTGCTGTAGTTTACTGTTTTCGATTTCTAGTATCTCATCAATAACAGAATCAGACTTGGTCTCTTCAGACTCTATCAGTTCAAATAAAAATGCATCAAGAGAAAATGGAGAAGAGAAGCTAGGAAGAAATCAACCTCCATCTCTGATCAAGCTAACAAGGATGCTTTAGCAGGTAAGAAAGAGTTCTCCAATATGGAAATTGACAATGATTATCAAATGGAAAGCAAGGGTGAATAGAATGGAAACCCCAGGATGTGGTGGCTGCACAAAACCATCCACAAAACTCAATGTTGATCTACACCGAAAACAGTCGAGGCTTTGGAAAGAACTCGACAGTCCTTCGTCTGAGGCATGTAATCACGGAATCACATTCTTAACCGAAACTAAATTATCTAGTCTAAAATTCAAAGACTTTTTGCCTTTCTCGGGTATGGAAAAGTACTTACCTTCAATTAGCAGCAGTAATGGTGTGGTTTACTTCCAAAATAACTCGGCTCTTTCTTCCTCTGTGGAACTTGCTGTGTATATGGGCTTCTCAGCATGCATGATAAAAGAAACAGCCACTAGTCTGCCATTTCATCCTTCATTACTACAATAGGCGATCAATGGTTTATGATTAGTAATTTCTCCTCTGACAGAAAATTCAAGAGAATAAAAGTGATTATAGAGCAGAGATCCAGCCTTCACTTTTATTCAAGAGAATAAAATTGATTAGACTGAGCACTTTGTTCTGCTGACTGGTGGCTTTTTATTCCGGACGCTGCTGAGTTACCACCAGGGTTGTTTTTACTGGTTAACATTCAAAGTAATGATTTGTTACAATTTTTCCAGGTATCAGCAGCAGTACCCGTGACCCAGTGGAAACTGCTGACTCAAATGTCCTCTAGGCTATAATGAAAACTCAGATTTGATGAAACTAAAACTGAACTAACTTAACTGTACAGAGTCACTCTTCCACCAGTTCTCAAGCAGTCTTAATCCCCATGTAGGGGTGCATGACTTTGAATTTGGCGTTACTGTGTCAAACACATATACAAATTCCCCTATTACATAGCTAACCGCTTATGTGGGAATGCAACAGCACTCAACATCAAAAGCTCACAAGCCCAAGAACTAGATAACTTCAAAACAACTACCAAACAGGAATGTCATAAAGAAGGTGAGAATAGCTTAATAAAGGCTTAACTACCAAGAATAGACAGACATTAACACATCGCATTTTCTCATTGGCAGAAATTACTGTTGGAACACATAATTTGTAATGTCAAGAAAATTTTAGAATTGTGCAAATTAAGCAAACATTTCTCCGGACAAGTCTAGAGAACAAATATAGTCTAGAAGGCTCTAGTTTAAAATAGTCCAGAGAGTTCTAGATAATGTACTAGCCGGTTGTAATGTGAACAAGTTTCTCAAGTCTGTTGCATGTGAACTTTTTAGATACGAAATTTCTAGATAAAACTGGAAGTTGTAATGACGGTTTATGCAAGCCTATAAATAGGCACGATGTAAACTCATTTGTATTCAAGCAAGAAAGAATCGATCAATACAATTAGAAACTTCAAGTTCAAAAGTCTTGCTTCACAACCTTCACTAACTAGAGTTTTAGGAGTTCTATACGAGCAACATCACAATGCTCGTATACCTCTGCAAATATTATTCAGAACTTCAAAACATTTCAATTTCAAACATGGTATCAGAGCCTCAACAAATCAAAATTTCTAATATTACTGACCATAAAGGCTTAAAAATTAGCCAGAAACTAACCCGCTAATAAAAACAGCAAATATATCTAGCTACGAGTAATTGTTGTTCTGTTTCCATTGTAAGGTAAATTACGATAACAAATTACATACCCTCTAGGAGGCAACCTAATCCCAAGCATTTAACTTGAACCCCTGAAGATAACATAAAATTGTATGAGATTGCACAATAAGAAATATGTCTACAACTAAAGATCTGACTCCACTGTGTGATACACAACTACAAGTCATGTGCTCCAAGTATAGTCACAAAATGCAATTGACTTACCACCCCATTATCCCACAAGAAGGTAAGTTCAAAAACTTCATCAGGCTTCATAGCATACCGAATTCTTTGCAAGAATCCTTCTTGCATTCTATCATTCAAAAAATCCATAAACAAAAAACAAAAATGACTCCATCAAATTCTAGTTAAAATTCAGAAGGTAAAAAAGTAAAGTATCAATTGAGTATTATTACCACATCAACTTTTAATAGACCATCTGGTCCAAATGTTTCAAACCCTTCTCCATATTCAGCTCCAATAGCCTGTTATCTCATCAAATTAAACATTTACTCATATTCCAAAAACCCAATGTAACGTTTTAGGGATTGAAATTGAACAAATTTTACCTCTTCTTCTCTAAGAAAACCTACTGGGTGAAGGTGAAAATCCGGCTTCATCAGACCCAAACGAAGCAGCTCTGGTGATGATTCAATGAGATTGTATGTTGTAATTTTGCTGGTTTAATTTCTGAAAGAAAACGGAGAAATTTCAATCAGAGGGACTGAAGAAAAAAAATTCCGGAAAGTGGATTAAGAGATGAAGGATTAACGAACCAGTGATTTGTGTTTAGTTGTGGTTGGGAATTCCGGGAGTCGGAGCTTTGGAATTGGAAATGAAGAGATGATTTTGCAGGATTCCATGGGATTTTGGAGAAAACTCCAGAGCTGAGCCACAAATCGGATTTTGTAAACAGCGAAATGAAATCCAATCGGAGATACTTCCGGGGATACATAACAACACACCTCAGCACTCAGCAGGCTCGTTTTTGTCTTCTGGGCCTAAGCCCTGTTAGTTTTGTCGGATTCAATTGACCCAACAGTTTGATACACGAGGACAAGGGGTGAGCATGGGCCGGTTTGGACCGGTTTTCGCCTCATCCGCATCCAATCCATTGCATACGGATTTCAAATTTGACATCCGCATCCAATCCAGATCCAATGGATTCATGGATGGATGGATTGGATGCGGATAATCCAATGGATTTGTTTTAGTTAAAATTTATAGTAAAGAAAAATGAAGCTAACACTAATGACTCCTTATAAAACCTACATATCCTATATATTTATACAAATATAAAAATACCATGTATAACACCCCAAGCAAACATCTTAAAAATTCCTAAATGATCTATAGTATTTTCTAGAACTATATAAATGCCCTTAATTTAACGGATATGGATGTCCAACGGATTTTCAAGGTTGTATCCGGGCCCGATCCGTTATCCGTTGGATTTCAAAAATTTCTTCCACATCCAACCCATTAGCGAACGGTCCGTACATCCATCCGCAAAAGAACGGTTGGTCCCGGTTAAATCCGCGGATTACGGGCCAAATGCTCACCCCTACACGAGGTAAATCGGTTATAAAGTTTAGGGTCAGGGGTGGGCATGGGCCGGTTTGGACCGGTTTCACCTCACCCGCATCCAATCCAATTCACTACGGATTTCAAATTCAGCATCCACACCCAATCCAACATCTAACGGATTTGCATCCAATGGATGCACGGATGAAGGATTTTGTGCGGATAATCCAATGGATTTGTGTTAGTTAAAATTTATAATGAAAAAATAAAGCCAATATAGATGACTTCTTATAGAACCTACACATTTTATATATGCATATAAATATAAAAGTGTCATGGACAACACTCCAAGCAAACACCTTAAAAATTCCAAAACTATCCATATATTTTCTAAAGACTATATAAATACCCTTAATCTAACGGGTATGGATGTCCAACGGATTTTCAAGATTGCATCCGGGTCCAATCCGTAATCCGTTGGATTTCAAAATCCCATCCGAGTCAAACCCATTAGCCAACGGTCCGGACATCCATCCGCACTAATACGGTTGGTCCTGGTTAAATCCGTAGTGTATAAGATTCTCACAGTAATTTACATCAGGATGCATCTAGTTTCATCCTTGTTATTTTTTAAGTTTAAGTCAGGATGAATCCAGTTTCATCGTTACTATTTTTTTTTTGTCCATTTCACCCATACTAATTTTTACTCGTCCATTTGAACCAGGTTTTAAAATAAATGGACCAGGTTTTAAAAATATTTGGACAAATGTTCAATTTTTCGGTATATATATGGATGCACAGGCCATTCTAGGAGACTGCTTAAGAAATACAAACATGAAACATCCTCAAGTTTTTTTTTTTTTGAAAGTTGGAAGTTTGATTTGGAAATACAATATGGAAGTATCTGCTGCTGTCCCGCGCACATATCCAATCCCATTGGTCCCGTCGTCTTGCAAGACTGCAACAGCTCATCCTCCTCAGTGCCGTATGCGCAAGGGTTGCTATTGTTTATCCTCTAGGGAGACTCGGCAGAAAAGAATGAGCTCCGTCTTCAGCACCAGATGGTCCAAAATGCCCGCTTAGCATCAAAGACCGACGCTACCACCATTGAACCCAGGTATTATCTATCTGAAGATGAAGAGGAAATGGAGACTGACAGTAGTAGCTTTATTAAAAGACTGGAGTTGTTGGAAGAACAAGCGCTACAAAGATTTGCAGCAGCAGCAGCAAACATCTGCATCTACTTCTCCATCAAATTGAGCAAATCGATCCAAGAACCTGGATTTGGTAGCTGCTCGTCTTCTCTTTGAAGAAAATCAACCTTGAGTGACTTGAGAAAGTTGAGTGATGTCTTGAGATCATAAGGTATCGACTCTTTATTCAATTTGGGGCACTCGAAGATAGTCAATACCCGAAGAGAAGAATTCCATAATCGTAAATCAGGTAGAGATGTTAAAACAGGGCACCCTCTTAATTCCAACGTATGAAGAGAACTTGTGCTGCTCTTGTTCTTGTTATTGAGATGATCATCATCATCAAAAAAACCTTGAAACTCGGAGCAATTTGAGATAATCAGAGCATGAAGATTTGGAGTATTGTTTCCGAGTAGTGTGCCCAGTGGGAAATTTATTAGCCCTGGAGAACAATATATCGTAATGGATGTGAGAGAAGTCAGACATCCTTTTCCTCCACTGCCCGATAAGATTGAGTTTACTGCCTTGCCGTTGGTGCCGAATATATTCAGTTTCTTAAGACAAGGAAGTGAGTTCTGTGCTCTTCTCAGTTCTGGACAATTCTTCATATATAACTCCTCAAGGAGAGGGAATGAATCGACATAAGTTGAAGGAACCCATTCTTCTAGATTAGACATATCTTCCATTCTCAATGTAACCAAGGAAGGGAATAATGATAATGCTGTCGTTGGTTGCTGGTAATCAAATTCTCTAACCAAAAACTTGAGTGACATCATCATCTCAATCCTAAGATCCCTAAGACATGGGAGCATACCTAGAGCTGGAAGATTCTCACAGTAACTGCAAAACCATAACTCCAATTTCACCAAATTCGGAAGCAGGCAACCCATCCACCTGGGAAGATTTAAACCAGAAAATCCAGTCACAACCAGCTCTCTTAAATTGGGGTGAGGTCGAAGACCCTCCAAAACCATACCATGATTTTCATCACCTGCATTGACTCCCGCCCAATCTAGATGTAATGTCCTCAAATTTGTCTTATCCTTCAACTTTGCTTTCTTTGCATCTTCTATTCCTCCTCTCACATTATGTAGACTTTCTATAACCAACACCTCAAGGGAGTTAAGGTCTGCTAACTCTTCTATCCCGCTTTCACATACCCCCGTGTCTGCTTCTTTCCTTATCGAGTATGAATCCAAAGTTTTAAGGCAAGTTAGCTTTTCCATGCCTCTAGGCATTGAATCACATGATCTCCGGTGTTTAAAGTGTTCTAGTTTCGGCCAATTCTTAATTTCCTTCGGAAGCTCACACATTTCTCCAAAATCCACCATCTCCAAATTAAAGAGGTTACTAATGCAAGATTCTGGGAGTAATTTGATTTTAGTACTTCTGAGATCAAGGCACCTTAATCGTGTCAAAGCTCCTATTTCTATAGGTAAGGCATCTAGAGAGGAACAACCCTTGAAACTCAGCGTCATTAGATTGGTAATCCAAGTGACGGAATCAGGTATTTTTGTAATTCTCGATTTTGAAAGGTTAAGGTAACTTAGATGTTTTAACAACCCAAGATTCTCGGGTAAGGCTTCTAAACCACGGCAATAAGAGAGATCCAACGTCATCAAATTAGTGAAATTGAGGATATAATTTTCTTTCAAAACTTCAATATCAGAATATGAGACATCGAGATGCCTCAAATTTTCCAATCGCCCGATTCCACCAAGAAAGCCAGAAACATTGGAGCAATTACTTAGTAGTAATGTCTGCAAATTGTGAAATTGATTTAATGCCACATCATGTGGTAAATCAAATGCACATCCTGAGAGGTCCAGGAACCTCAAATGTTTAAATCTAGAAATCGAGAAGGAAGATTTTCTACGCCAAAGACCGAGATGGTATAACACACGCAAACGATTAGCAACAGAAAAATTACCGGCTTGTAGATGACGACGCTCTGGATTAAGAAAAAAAATAGTACGCAACTTCTTTGCTTTGCACAACATTTCGGGAGTTGTTGCCGACGATCTTCTGTCACATATCAGTTGTAAACGACGGACTTGTGAAACATCTTCTTTCCCGTCATGAATCCGATATTCGTTACGATCTGCAACACTCATTGCAAGATCATGCACAAGATCATGCATCTTACATGATAAGATGACACCATTTTCATCCTCCTTTGTGTCCTGAAAAAATGAGTTCCACAACAAAAACTCAAAATAATCATTTCCAACATCTTCAAAGGACCTATTATTTACCTCATTGGATAACTGAAGGAATCCCTCTGCCAACCACATACGGATCAATGTATTTCTTTTGATTTCCCAGTCTTTGGGAAATAAACAGCAGTAGGTAAAACATTGTTTCAAAGGTGACGGCAAGTTGTCATAGCTCAACTTTAAGATTGATATGACTTTTGTTATTGCCGGCGAATCCCATAAGCTCTTGTCGTCATTGATTGAAACCCAGTCGCTCTTCGAGTTTAATAAATTCCCAAGAAAGTTGGCCGCAAGTGGTAAGCCATCGCATTTCATCGCAATGTCTCTCCCAATAGTTATCATATTTTGAGAAAGTGGAAATGAAACTTTTTTCTGGATGATAGACCAACAAACAGCATCAGATAATTTTTGTAAGTTATGGACCTTACCCCCAATAACAGATGCAACTGTTTGGCTGCGTGTGGTGACCAATAATTTGCTGCCTTCAACACCATTGACAAGGGCGCCCTTTAGATTTTCCCAATCTCCGGCATCTTCGTTCCAGAGATCATCAAGTACTAACAGGTATCTTTTACCAATCAATTTTTCTTTAACCTGTCTCGCCAACACATCGACATTTGATACATCTCCGAACGAACCATTAGTAACGGACTCTATAATTTCTTTTAAAATCCGATAGACATCAAAGTTGTCGGATACGCATACCCAGATTCTTGGTTCAAAGTGTGATTTTATTGACTCGTCTTTGTACACCAATTGCGCTAATGAAGTCTTACCCAGACCCCCCATACCCACAATGGACACGACCGGAAGTTGTTGAGAGGAAGAATTGTGCAATGATGTTGATGATGATGGAGATGATGAAGACAACGAAATGGTAGTCAGCATCTTTACTATGTCTAATCTTGCATCCTCTCTGCCTATAAGTGCCGAATCATCTACAACTGATGTAGTTAGCCGGTTACGTTGCTTTCTGATTTGATCGACTTGAGAACTACCACTAGTAGTAGCATTCAACGAATATCTGACGTGATCATTGCAGATCTCATCTAAGCTTTTATTTAAGGCTCGGATTTTACCAGCCATCTTAGAGTGAAACACAAATGGATTGGAGGATTTATGAATAAAATCGTGAAATTTGTTTGTGAGATGACTTCCTCTTTCGCGTCGACGCATGGTCTCGTAACAGAATTCATCCATAACATCATCGGCATCGTAAACCACGTCCTTGAGCCTTCTCAGCCAAAGTCTGACAGTAGCATCAGTTATCTGTTTCTCCTCGGCATCTGAAATTAAAGCTTGTATTGACTCCAAGGTTTTCCCAAGTTTCCTCAGGTCATCTTTGACACCCCATGCTTGACTGACCTGCTGAGAAATAACGGGGAGCAGTTTCTTCAAGATCTCCGTCACACCGTTAACAAGAATCCCTTCCACAGCCATTACGAAAAGAGAACAAGTATGAATCTGATAAGCCAAAAAATACGAGGTTACGAAGATGCTTGTACGAAGAAACAATATGGAAAAGATAATGAAGATTTCAAAATGAGTGATCAGAGAAAAGATGAGATGCTAGTCGTCCTTATTATTTTTTTTTCAGTTTCTAATTTTCTTTTTAACACCTGGAGGCCTTCAATATGGTCACTTAAAACTGCATTTGTTTGTCACGTTTTTTGTACCAAAAAAAAAAAAATTGCAACACAATTAAACAAATTGATCAAAAGAAAGTTCTTCATATGTAAGCATACAAACATACTTCTAGTTTAAACTTGCTAAGAAAAACCATTACATCGATCAACTGAATCGGACTCTACAGTAGCAGGGAATCGGGTGAAGAAGTTAGCCCATATTCAGACTCAACACGGTGAGTCACCACTGTTCTCAAAATCTTATCATCTACTTGAGTTGATCAAATCTCCTCCCCATACACAGTATGGATAATTACTCAAAAAAATTGATCAAAACTGGAGAGATTTATTTATACTCACCAAAATCAAAGAACCCAAAACTGGACAACTAACTCAGGAAATGAGAACATGAAACTGATTTTACAACAATTAATGAATACCCATATCCAAGGTTTTACTCACCAAACCAAAGAGCCACTTGTTTGCGGATAACACCCCTTGGTGACTCTGGATCCGAATCAATTACCTGTGACAATTGACAAGCTTTGTCGAAGAAAAGAGATGTCTTGATTTATGGGTGTTGAAATATCAGTAAGATCAATGGAGTTGGTTTGTTTATTTATGGGTGTTGAAATATCAGTGGAAAAAAAAGAAAGAAGGGTTGGTGAAGAAGGAAACAGCCGGAGGAGAAGAGAAAAAATGTTAAAGCTATTATTTTAGGTTTGTTTTCTACAACACTGATTTTACGAAAATATCCCTCACTTTTTTTCTATGATAAACTAGCGACATACTACTTTTTTTTTTTTTTTTGATGGGGACTAGCGACATACTTGAAAAAAGAAAAAGAGATAAAAAGTTGAAAACGCGTCTGCTTTTGTCTGTTGAACCGGAGCCGTTGATCTAAATAAAATATTAGGGAAAAATTGGGACCATCGGATTGATACCTTGGTTTCTCTTTTTAACTATTACAGTTTCTCCCTCTATCTCGGATTTTTATCCTTGCGTCTTTAGTGGCGACCCAAAAAGAATTACGGGCGACACAAAAGACAAAATAGGTTGGAAATACTTATATGCTCCTTCATAATCGGTAGTTTAGGTTTTTTTAGCTACTGATTGCAAAATCTCATTTTTGGGAAAACTTTATATTCGGTAGTTAAATGAACTATTTTTACTACCGATTATAGGCTCAACCAAATAAGAAAAATAGAGGAGTTTTGCAAAATCTCATTTTGGGGCAACTCTATATTCGGTAGTTATATAACTATCTTGACTACCGATTATGCTAGGATTTCGGTAAAGATACCTTAATCGGAAGTCAGGATACCTTAATTTACTACCGATTATAGGCTCAACTAAAATTCAAAAAATAGAGAATTTTTGCAAAATCTCATTTTGGAGCTGCTCTATATTCGGTAGTTATATGTGTTGTATATTTTCAAGATTATTTGTCGCTATCCGTGCCCTTCCAGGAAGACAAATTTGGAAATTTTCAATCTAAATGTTTCAAACCCTTCTCCATATTCAGCTCAAATAGCCTGTTATTCCATCAAATTAAACATTTACTCATATTCCAAAAACCCAATGTAACGTTTTAGGGTTCGAAATTGAACAAATTTTACCTCTTCTCCTCTAAAAAAAACCTACTGGGTGAAGGTGAAAATCCATTATTATCAAACCCAGAAGAAGAAGAAGTTCTAGTGATGATTCAATGACATTTTATGTTGTAATTTTTCGGTTTAATTTCTGAAAGAAAACAGAGAAATTTCAATCAGAGGAACTGAAGAAAAAGAATCCGCAAAGTGGACTAAGAGATGAAGGATTAACGAACCAGTGATTTGTGTTTAGTTGTAGTTGGGAATTTCGGGAGTCGGAGCTTTGGAATTGGAAATGAAGAGATGATAATGCATGATTCCATGGGATTTTGGAGAAAACTCCAGAGCTGAGCCACAAATCGGATTTTGTAAACAGCGAAATGAAATCCAATCGGAGATACTGCCGGGGATACGAAACAAAACACCTCAGCACTCAGCGGGCCTAAGCCCTGTTAGTTTTTTCGGATTCAATTGACCCAACAGTATGATGAATTGATATACGTCCACCATTTTTCTCTCTCTCCTCTCAAAATGAGCTCTGCCCTCTCTCCTCTCACCTCGCCTGAATTCTCCCCTCCGGCCATCTAAAGCTCTCGTTTTTTCTCTGTCTTGTTCCTCCAACGGTCGCCCCAACAACTCTTTCATGCTGGATGTTCTAGCCGGAATACTCAAATGGATAGAAAATCTCACACACTCATCTGCGAATGCAACTACATTGAGCACAATCACATCTCTACCTGCAACTCTATAATCACTGACCTAAAAAATCACAATTACATCAACCCAATCACTCAAGTCACTCAAATCATCATTCTCTTTGAATCCTGTAAGTTTTTGAACTTAATAACTCTCACAAACAATTCGCTCATCAGTTACAATACCAACTCATTAACTCTCTCTGGATTTGTATCGGATTTACATGTTCTGCAATTTATAAAGGGATTCAAGTCTACCCATCTCAATACCAGCTCTGTTTTTGCTATTTCTATTCCTGCAAATCTCCAGACCGCCTTTAATCAGAAAACTAGGGGAAATCCGTCGATTAAGAATAGCATAATCTATCTGAGACCCTACCTGTTCAATCCTAAAAGGTCCTATAATTGCTCGATCTTATATGCTGATACAACCACTTCTCAATCACCTCTGTACAACTCTGGTAAGAACATTCAATCCTATCATGTATATTCATGTAATCACTTGCTATACTATCTCTTTGTCACAAATTTTAACTGTGATACAAGTTGGATTGGCTTTATTGAAAACCCTGTTAAAAATATGAACTTCATAAAACTATTTCAAGTCTTCCTGACAACCATCCCTCAAAATCCATATGTTGACCTATACGGTTTCTATGTCAAGCCCAACACCAAATTCAAACACAACAAACTCTCAACCAAGCATGAAATCAACATCCAGAACTACCTAAACATTCATTTAATCATCATTGTTCTTGGAACCATTGTCTTTAAAACAAATACATTTAAACCCACATTCAAGTATTCTTCTGTTGATCTTGGTAACTAATCTCTAATGAATAAGAGTTCTCATTCTTCTGTTGTTCCATATTCTATTTCTACTACAACATTAATTTTTAGCTTCATATGGCTGATTAGTCAGTAATTTGGCAACTGCTTTACCGTGCCTTAATGGGATAATGAGCTTCTCAAAAGATTACTAAAATTACAATATACAAATATACATAGATTTATAGCTACAACATGTAAAAACTGTCGAGTGGCGGGATGTTTCCTTGGATTTTGTTCCCGATAAACATGAAATTAGTGAAAAAAATAAGTAGAAACTACCTGTTGATGGTGGTTTTTAAACAAATGGTAAAATCGTAAAACCCCAAATAACCTAATGTCACCAGTGACACATTTATTAGAACATTTAATGCATGTAGTCAGTAATTAATAGGGGGTATTTTTTTCAAATTAGGGTTACAACGAACAAAACCCTAATTCCCCTCCGTGCCAATGGCAAATCATGCCAGCCACACCTAGCCCAAGCTAGCCGCACCTCTATGCCAATGGCAAAGCATGCCAGCCATACCAAACGCGCTAAAGCATGCCAACCATGCTAGCCGCACCTCCGTGCCGATGGCAAATCATGCCAGCCACACCTAGCCCAATCTAGCCGCACCTCTATGCCAATGACAAAGCATGCCAGCCATACCAAACGCGCCGAAGCATGCCAACCATGCTAGCCGCACCTCCGTGCCGATGGAAAATCATGCCAGCCACACCTAGCCCAAGCTAGTCGCACCTCTATGCCAATGGCAAAGCATGCCAGCCATACCAAACGCGCCGAAGCATGCCAACCATGCTAGCCGCACCTCCGTGCCGATGGCAAATCATGCCAGCCACACCTAACCCGAGCTAGCCGCGCCATGCCAAACACACTCTGCCTTGGCCCTAGCTACGCTGGTCACGCCTCGCCAAGCCCAAACACCCTTACAGCCCACGCCATGCCAAAGTAACGCCCGCACCTAGGCTTGCAAACCATGCAACCTGACCAAATTGGCCACGCATGACATTGGCACATGCCAACACGCTCGCTGGTAGCTTTTTCTACCAAGGCGCGACCCAAATTGGCCACGCATGCCATTGGCACATGCCAACACGCTCGCTGGTAGCTTTTTCTACCAAGGCGCGACCCAAATTGGCCACGCATGCCATTGGCACATGCCAACACGCTTGTTGGTAGCTTTTTCTACCAAGGCGCGACCCAAATTGGCCACGCATGCCATTGGCACATGCCAATGCGCTCACCGGTAGCTTTTTCTACCGGGGCGGCCCAAATTGGCCACGCATGCCATTGGCACATGCCAACACGCTCATTGGTAGCTTTTTCTACCAAGGCGCGACCCAAATTGGCCATGCATGCCATTGGCACATGCCAACATGCTCATTGGTAGCTTTTTCTACCAAGACGCGACCCAAATTGGCCACGCATGCCATTGGCACATGCCAACACGCATCATTTGGTAGCTTTCTTACCAAACCGTGGCCCTAATGGCGAGCATGCCATTGGCATATGCCAACATGCTCGGCCGGTAGCTTTTCTCACCAGGCATGGCCCTAATGGCCGAGCATGCCATTGGCACATGCCAACACGCATCACGGTAGCTTTCTTACCAAACCGTGGCCCTAAAGGCCGAGCATGCCATTGGCACATGCCAACATGCTCACCGGGTAGCTTTCTCACCGGGCGTGGCCCTAATGGCCGAGCATGCCATTGGCACATGCCAACATGCGTCCACCGGTAGCTTTTCTTACTGGTAGTGACCACTAATGGCCACGCATGCCATTAGCACATGCCAACACGCTCACCGGTAGCTTTCATTACCTAGCCGTGGCCCTAATACACGCCGGTAGCCTAACTTGCAAGCCGTGCAACCTAGGCCAACTTGGCCGTGCGCGCCGTTGGCACATGCCAAAACCCACGCCGGTAGCCACTTACACCCAACGTGCAACCTACTACCAAGGCATTCCGCACATGCCATTGGCACATGCCACACGCGCCACTAGCAAACTCTATGCATTGCCACTTACACTCAACGTACAACCTACCACCAAGGCATTCCATACATGCCATTGGCACATGCCACACATGCCACTAGCATCTCTGGCATTGCCACTTGCGCTCGAGGTGCAACTCGCTACAAAGTCATTCCGCACATGCCATTGGCACATGTCACATGCGCCTCTAGCAGCACCACTTGCACTCAAGACGCAACCAACACTCGAGACATCAACACAAACTGGGGGATGCTTTCCGGGGTCTTGGTTTGGCGGTCACATGCTTTGCGGCGTACACTACGCTCACATTAAGAAAGCGTGAAAAGGAATAAAGCGGTCAAATAAATGTGGAAATAATGGTGAAAACGTTTTCACCCATTAACACCATGCGGTTACCACCTCCTCCCATTATTTCACCCTTTACTCTCTTCCTTCATGAGGCCAGGGTACCTTTCAATCTCGACTTGTATAAATAGGTCTTACCTATTTCCATCAGACAACAAGTCTCGGTCACGAGGAAAATCCTACACTCTCAGAAAAGGCAACTTTGCAAGATCTCCAAAAAGCTTTCATCTCTTGCAAGCTTCCGAAGCTTTCACTTTCTGATATAAGTCGAGACACTACTCTCCCGGAATTATTCTGGTCTCAACACCTTTCTTTGCTTTCCTCCCCAAATCAACCCTTCTCCTCTACTTTGTGACCGAAGCAAGTCTGGAACGGCCATTTCTTGGTTTAGGCCAGACTTGTACAGATTGATCTCTCGAATCTATAAAGTGCTCACGTGAAGCACATTTGTTTAGGGTTTAAACCAGTTTCTCACTCACCTACCGAATTTACCGAAATCGGCAGAAACGATTTTCACCTATAAACAATTGGCGACCACAGCGGGAGGATTAATCTATCGGCTACAATGTCAGACTGTCGATCTCGTTCTTCGACCCAGATGTCAAGATGGTAGGGGAAGACCACTCGATCCAACTCAATTGCCATACGACCCGGTTACCAGTTGTAAAAACTACACGAGAAAACTGGGGACTTGCCGAAGATGCTACCACTCGATCCGACTCAACTACCAGACGACCCGGTTACCAGCTGTAAAAACTACACGAGAAAACTAGGGACTCGCCGAAGATGCTACCAGCGATTGGGGACTTGATGGCGATACTACCAGCAAAGCCGCCTTTTACATGGAGAGGGGCGTGTTCACAAAAACCTATGAAGTGAGTAAATTTAGACTGCAAGATATAACGATCTGTTTTTAGGTTCTTAGTAAAACCGTCATACTACTGAGTCTTGTGCCTATGGCTAGCACACACTTTCATAAAAGCAATATTCCTTTCCCAAAACATAGCCAGAGTCATATTATCAAAACCATTCATCCCAGAAATAATCCAATATCCTCAAAAGCTACCAGCTGTCTACCAAGACCGGTCAAACTTTGAACCAGACATCCAATATGTCTTTCAAAAAAAAAAAAAAAGAACCTAAATGAAAGTTTAACAGAGAAACATTCAAGGAAAATCATCCAACAGAGGTTTGTTCTTCTTGGAGAAAGTCAACTTTGCATCTTCAAGAGCCGCTCTCTTCATAGTCAACATCTTGGAAAGCTTTTCGAGTTCCACCTCCTGTCGTGCAATCTCCTCGGCGAAAAGGCTTTCGATTGCTGCATCTTTCAACTTTTGGATCTCAGCAAGGCCTTCAATAAACCAGAAGTGTTAAACTCCTTTTCTACGCACACATCGCGATGGTGCTCCCAGTCGGCAATAACGTCTTCAGAAACGGTGTGACCAGTCACCTCACGCATATCCTCGATGGAAGATAAAGCCTCTTCCACATGCTTAACCAGTATGCAAATCGACTAGTGACTTTCTTGGTTGTGGCCACATGTCCGTACTTCTCTCGGATTCTGGTGTACAACGCCTCATACTTAGCCGGCAAGCACGGCCAGCCGCCAACCCAGACACATGACCTGGATAAGGAACCAAGTACGGGGGATCAAAAATGGCGACTTCATCTGGCCTCATGACTCGCAGAGGGTCTTTTTCCATGTCCACGACAGCAACCGTCAGAGAATCATCCACCGTTTGAACCACATCTGTGCCCGGCAATTGGCTAACTCCCATCTCAAGTCACCGGCGGTGGTCACCAAAGGCAAGTTTTCGTGTGGCTCCACCCCAGAATCGTCCTCCGAACCGGATTCCTCCTGCGAACTTGAGTTAGACATTTTTCAAAAGAAGAAACGGAAGAAGGAAGAAAAGAGGCGCGAAACTCACCGAACCACTTCCCGAAAAAGAACCGGTCTTTGCCGGAGGAATCACTCTCACTTGTCGAACTTTCTTCTTTCTCGACTCATCACCGCTATGAGTAGGCTCGGTGTCGCCAGGAATTCTTGAAGAAATTGCCGTCTCCCTGGCAACGTGCAAGGGCGGCCAAAGCATTAACACTACTAAACCCTGGAAGAAACGAGACACATGTTTTCAACGAAATTCATGTGTTTTGAGACAAACCAGACAAGGAGGCGACACATACAGTTATTGGAAGAAACGAAAGACACGAGAGCTGCGGGAGGATCTTTTGAAATCGCCGGAACCCGCCAAAGACGATTCTTCGTTCTCCGTTCCTTGGCCTGGGACTTTCCGAGTTGCTAGGCGACTTTCGCTTGAGATCTCTCAACATTGGATACTTCTTCAAAGCTGGCTCGGGCAGGTTTACAACGAACATTCTCCACCACGCTGTTTACAAAATCTTGGATCATAATAAACTCATCGCACCAGAACTCATTATATCCAAAGGTCATCGAAGTTACTCTTCCCGTTTGAAAGAATGGAAGACGGATACCCGGCTCGAGGGCACTGGCATTGAGGGCAGCACGCAATGAATCCTTAGGAATCACCGGCTGGTAAGCAAGAGGCACCCCTTGATCGAAACCCATGTGACGAGCCGCACGGTCAATATTGTAAGCAGCTATCTGGAAAGACCCCATGAAGAAAGACGGCATATAACCGGACATGCAACTTTGAATGAACAAGTTTTCACCAACGCTCAAATTGCTATCAGAGGACAAAGACATGACCGGAGCAGAAGCAAAGGTGTCAATTTGAGTCATCGACCTGTGGACCGGCTCCCATGGGCGAAAACTGATTTCATATGACTTATCGAGAAGACTAACCAAGCTCATGCCAACCCTTGGGCGCTTTGTTCACCCATCGAAGAATTCGGAACCCCCAACTCGCGGGAATCGAAGACAACGGTTTGGGGCATACTTCTCAAAGTGTTCCCATAACCAAGCTTGCAGGAAAGCAACGTGCACATATGAATCCACTTTCATAAAACCATTCAAAACTCGCATGTTCGCAACTAGGTGACCAGATGCACATACAGGGAACCAAGAAATAGCTTGCCAATGGGAAGAACTTCGCCCTTTGCCAACTTCACATCAATCGCTAGCAACTCTGGTCTTATCTCCTTCTTACCATAACCGTCATCAAAAATGTCTCTAGACAACCAGAGAGCCAAAAATGCTGCAACGTGAAGATCACTGCTTTTCTGTTTAGGTTCCAGCTCGTCCGGAAACCATTGAGATATCCACCAGCTGTAAAGGCGCCTTTCATCCTCTTTCCGGACAGAATTCTTTGACTTCGCAGTGGAGTCTTTCCGAGCGAAATCTCCCAACTTAGCGGCAAGGTCATCCCGCATCTTCACCTCACTTTCAAATAATTGGATGTTAAGATTCCCGATTCTGGGAAGATTCGACAAAGAGTGCCACACTCTCCAAGGAGAAAGTTATCTCACCCCATCTACATATAATTGTATGGGTTTCCGAACACCATCCTGGAGATGAAAGCAACCAAGCCCTGGATATCCTTCCTAATCCGGAGATTTTCAAGCTCGACAATATCAATAATCTGCGCTCGAGTCAAGTTGGTGTTTATGTGCTCCTTACTCACCATGAACTCAACCCATATATCAAAAGAACGCATAGCGGGCTTTGACACATCCTAAAATCAATGTTGGAAGAGGAATATACCCCTTTATGAAGACAAGAACGTATGGTGTTCTGCAGGCGAACCAAACGTGTCTTCTTTTCATCTTCACCACCGGTTAACAAAATTGGCACGAAACCTGGGTGATTTTTCCGAGCAGAGGCAAGTTTTTTGGCGAAGAATTCATCATCCGTGTTTGGTTGGAACTATGGACATCATTCGATGAGGCGAAATTTTGTTCAGGTAACATCTTGTCGGATTTCTTCATAACAACTTAGTAACAAGATATCTGCACACGGAGAGAAAACAAAATTATCTCCCTGACACATAACCGCGCCCAACAAAAGGAAAACCTGAAATACAAAAAAAAAAGAGGGCGTATTCTTTACTGGCTCAAAACTGCACACGCAGTATTTTCTTCAGTGTTCAAAATTATGTAGGCAGTACGTATTTTATATGGGATCAAGTACGTCTGCAATATCATTCTTCGGGTTCAAAATTATATAGGGAGCATTTTTCTACGGGTTCAAAATCGCACGCCTGTGATATTTCTTTCAGGACCGAAAATTCATATATGCAATATTTCCTGCGGGTTCGAAGTCATATGAAGCATATATACAGTATTCTTCTTCGGGATTCATATACAGTATTCTCTATGGGTTCAAAACTGCACACGCAGTATTTTCTTCAGGGTTCAAAATTATATACGCAGTATTTTATACGGGCTCAAGTGCGTCTGCGGTATCCTTCTTCGGGTTCAAAATTATATATGGAGCACTTTCCTACGGGTTCGAATAATATATGCAGTATTTCCCTTGGTTGCATACATACAATATTTTCTACAAGAGACACGCCAAGAAATTATATGCGCAATATCATTGCAAGGATTATAAAGAAAAACACCTACTCTTAGGGTTTGCACCTACATGAAAAGGGAAACAAGAGAAGTACTGGAAGACATACCTGGAAGCCGGTTTTTATTTGTGACTCTGCCGCTAGTAGGAAAGGATGAAAGGAATAAGGTGCAAGATGAGAGAAAGGGATTTTATATATATATGGGCGTGAAGATTCTAAAATAGGCAAGGATTTCCCTTTACCAAAAATCGTGCGGGCTCACAAGAACGCCCAACTTCCCAATGACGCCCAAGTTGCGCTGGTTCCGCCAGCAAGCACGCTCAGCTTCCCTACCTTGCGCCGGTCCCACCAGCTAGCACGCTTAGTTTCCCAACTCGCAACAACTTCCCAATGCCGCCCAAGTTGCACCGGTCCCACAAATTGCGCCAACTTCCCAATGCCGCCCAAGTTGCACCGGTCCCACCAATTGTGCCAACTTCCCAATGACCGCCCAAGTCCCGCCAGCAAGCACGCACAACTTCCCCACCTTGCGCCGGTCCCACCAGCTAGCACGCTCAGTTTCCTAACTCGCGTCAACTTCTCAAATGCCGCCCAACTTCCTGTCTCTCAATGATGCTTGACTTCCCAATTGCGCCCGACCTCCCGATTTATGCAAATCGCCGGAGGCAAGGATTCCAAATCCTATTTATAAAAAGGTCAGACAAACCTCCTCAATTCTCTTTACGATTTGCTGCTGATAGTTTGTCACCATCTTATGCTTACCTCACAACAAAGCTCATGTTCCGAGCTAAGCAGGGGACTTAATGTTGATGGTGGTTTTAAACAAAGGATAAATCGTAAAACCCCAAATAACCTAATGTCACCAGTGACACATTTATTAGAACATTTAATGCATGTAGTCAGTAATTAATAGGGGGTATTTTTTCAAATTAGGGTTACAACGAACAAAACCTAATTCCCCTCCGTGTGCCAATGGCAAATCATGCCACCACACCTAGCCCAAGCTAGCCGCACCTCTATGCTAATGGCAAAGCATGCCGACCATACCAAACGCGGGCGAAGCATGCCAACCATGCTAGCTACCTCTATGCCAATGGCAAAGCATGCCCGACCATACCAAACACGCCGAAGCATGCCAACCATGCTAGCCGCACCTCGTCCGATGGCGAATCATGCCCGACCACACCTAGCCCAAGCTAGCCGCACCTCTATGCCAATGGCAAAGCATGCCGACCATACCAAACGCGCCGAAGCATGCCAACCATGCTAGCCGCACCTACGTGCCGATGGCAAATCATGCTAGCCACACCTAGCCCGAGCTAGCCGCGCTATGCCAAACACACTCTGCCTTGGCCCTAGCTACGCTGGTCACGCCACGCCAAGCCCAAACACCCTTACAGCCGCGCCATGCCAAAGTAACGCCCGCACCTAGGCTTGCAAACCATGCAACCCAGGCCAAATTGGCCACGCATGCCATTGGCACATGCCAACACGCTTCATTGGTAGCTTTTTCTACCAAGGCGCGACCCAAATTGGCCACGCATGCCATTGGCACATGCCAACACGCTCACTCGGTAGCTTTTTCTACCAAGGCGCGACCCAAATTGGCCATGCATGCCATTGGCACATGCCAACACGCTCACTGGTAGCTTTTTCTACCAAGGCGCGACCCAAATTGGCCACGCATGCCATTGGCACATGCCAACGCGCTCGCTGGTAGCTTTTTCTACCAGGGCGCGGCCCAAATTGGCCACGCATGCCATTGACACATGCCAACACGCTCGCTGGTAGCTTTTTCTACCAAGGCGCGACCCAAATTGGCCACGCATGCCATTGGCACATGCCAACATGCTCGCTGGTAGCTTTTTCTACCAAGACGCGAGCCAAATTGGCCACGCATGCCATTAGCACATGCCAACACGCATCACTGGTAGCTTTCTTACCAAACCGTGGCCCTAATGGCCGAGCATGCCATTGGCACATGCCAACATGCTCGCTGGTAGCTTTTCTCACCAGGGCATGGCCCTAATGGCCGAGCATGCCATTGGCACATGCCAACACGCATCACTGGTAGCTTTCTTACCAAACCGTGGCCCTAACGGCCGAGCATGCCATTGGCACATGCCAACATGCTCACTGGTAGCTTTTCTCACCAGGGCGTGGCCCTAATGGCCGAGCATGCCATTGGCACATGCCAACAAGCGTCACTGGTAGCTTTTCTTACCAGGCCGTGACCCTAATAGCCACGCATGCCATTGGCACATGCCAACACGCTCGCTGGTAGCTTTCATTACCTAGCCGTGGCCCTAATACACGCTGGTAGCCTAACTTGCAAGCCGTGCAACCTAGGCCAACTTGGCCGTACGCGCCATTGGCACATGCCAAAACCCACGCTGGTAGCCACTTACACCCAATGTGCAACCTACTACCAAGGCATTCCGCACATGCCATTGGCACATGCCGCACGCGCCACTAGCAGCTATATGCATTGCCACTTACACTCAACGTACAACCTACCACCAAGGCATTCCTCACATGCCATTGGCACATGCCACACATGCCACTAGCGGCTCGGCATTGCCACTTCCGCTCGAGTGCAACTCGCAACAAAGGCAATCCGCACATGCCATTGGCACATGCCACATGCGCCCTAAGCAAGCACCACTTGCACTCAAGACGCAACCAACACTCGAGACATCAACACAAACTGGGGATGCTTTCCGGTCTTGGTTTGGCGGTCACGACTTATGGCGTACACTACGCTCACATTAAGAAAGCGTGAAAAGGAACAAATCAGTCAAATAAATGAGGAAATAATGGTGAAAACGTTTTCACCCATTAACACCATGCGGTTACCACCTCCTCCCATTATTTCACCCTTTACTCTCTTCCTTCATGAGGCCAGGGTACGTTTCAAACCTACCACCAAGGCATTCCGCACATGCCATTGGCACACGCCAAACACACACGCTGGTAGCCTAACTTGCAAACCGTGCAACCTACCACCAAGGCATTCCGCACATGCCATTGGCACACGCCAAACACACACACGGTAACCTAACTTGCAAACCGTGCAACCTACCACCAAGGCATTCCGCACATGCCATTGGCACATGCCAAACACACACGCTAGGTAGCCTAACTTGAAAACCGTGCAACCTACCACCAAGGCATTCCGCACATGCCATTGGCACATGCCAAACACACACTTGGTAACCTAACTTGCAAACCGTGCAACCTACCACCAAGGCATTCCGCACATGCCATTGGCACATGCCACACGCGCCACTAGCAGCGCCACTTGCACTCAAGATGCAACCAACACTCGAGACATTGACACAAACTGGGGGATGCTTCTTTAGGGTTTTGGTTTGGCGGTCACAGCATGCAGCGTACACTACGCTCACATTAAGAAAGCGTGAAAAGGAAAAAAGCGGTCAAATAAAAGAGGAAATAATGGTGAAAAACGTTTTCGCCCATTAAACCATGCGGTTACCACCTCCTCCCATTATTTCACCCTTTACTCTCTTCCTTCATGAGGCCAGGGTACGTTTCAATCTCGACTTGTATAAATAGGTCTTACCTATTTCCACCAGACAACAAGTCTCGGTCAGGAGAAAAATACTACACTCTCAAAAAAGGCAACTTTGCAAGCTCTCCAAAAAGCTTTCATCTCTTGCAAGCTTCAGAAGCTTTCACTTTTTGATATAAGTCGAGACATTACTCTCCCGGAATTATTCTGGTCTCAACACCTTTCTTTGCTTCCCTCCCCAAATCAACCCTTCTCCTCCACTTTGTGACCGAAGCAAGTCTGGAACGACAATTTCTTGGTTTAGGCCGGACTTGTACAGATTAATCTCTCGAATCTATAAAGTGCTCACATGCAGCACATTTGTTTAGGGTTTAAACCAGTTTCTCACTCACTTACCGAATTTACCGAAATCGGCAGAAACGATTTTCACCTATAAACACTACCATATAGTTCTGGATATAATATAATAGGGTTTGTTGGCCTAGTCAACTGTATGTTTGGTCCTTTTTTAAAATATAGATTGTTGTTTGGTCCTAGGTAGACAATACCCACACGAGATGACGTTGATGATGTAATTGTCTTTTGGTAGTGGCAGAAATACCCTTTTGGGACCATATATATACTCAATTATTAACAGACAAGTGATTCATTTTAAGATTTTTTTCTCTCTCTCCTCTCTTTTCAGATCTACTTTCTCTTTTTTTTTTCTTCTTTTTTCTTTTTTCAACTTCTGTTAGGGTCCCATTAACAGAAATGAAGTCCATATAAAAACATAAAAAAAAACAGACTTCATTTCTGGAATGAAGTCCATATAAAAACAGACTTCATTTCTGGAATGAAGTCCATATAAAAACATCAGCAACATCATCTTCATCTTCTTGACGTCTTCAACGATGAGCAGCAACATCGTCGTCTTCAAAAACACCAGCATCAAACATTATCTTCCATCGTCTTCATCAAAACATATCGGGTTCATCTTCATTGTCGTCGTCGTCTTTAAAACAGATCGTCGCCGTCATCATCAAATAGATCAGGTTCATCGTCGTCTTCATCATCAACAGCAGCAACAAACAAAAGATCTTCATCTTCTTCATCGTCAACAGCAGCAGCAGCAGATTTTGGTCGTTTTTTTGATGAACTTCATCGTCTTCATCGTTATTCTTCTCGTCTTCATCATAATTGCAGCAACAGAAAAGAAGAAAACCATAAAAATCGTTAGAGCAGGAAGAGAAAAGGAGAAAAATCTAGAGGAGAGAGAAAGTAGATCTGAGAAATGATTTTTCTCTCTTACCTTTTGACTATATATATGGTCCTTATCCAAAAGGGTATTTATGCCACTATAAGGTGACATTTACATCATCCATGACATCAGCCTAGGACCAAACAATAATTTTTAGGACCAAACTATAATTTATATTACCAAATAGGACCAAACAGACATTTGACTGGGTCAAATGGACTAGACTCTCTCTAATATATTATTCCTAAGACCTAATGGTATTTCCTACATTTAACATTTATGTCATTTTATGAACAAGAACATCAAAAAGAAAGCGTTTCATATCCAACAATCAAAATTAGTAGGGCATCCTGTCCATACCCAACACATGCATGTCAAGACTACCTAACATTCCTGGAAATTCCTTATCCTGGTTTTGCTTTAATATTTCTCTAACATCTGCCTCAGTTGGTTTTGATATATATGTTGGACAAAAATGATCAATTATTATTTCGCAAAATAATAAAAGCTACATGAAGTTGTTTTTTCCATAAGCAGGTACTCATCCTTCGAATCCTCTTTACTGTGACCTCTAATATTTAGTGCAACAAACCGATAATGAATAAATCTGTAATCATAACACAATAATTATGAATATGAAAATGTGACAACAATCGCTTTTAAAGTTCAATTTGGACACGATGTACTATTGGGATGCATTCCCTGGTCAGTTCTGTTTCTTTGCATTTGCATGTAGTTGTACGCTGGAGATATATTATGTATGTTCCAGAATAAAGGCTTGCCCACTAATATGTTCAACGAATCATGTCAAGAAACAATGGCAACTCTGCAACTATCCAAACAAGGTAACAGGAACACAACTAAATACCACAATAACAATGACAGCCCATGTGATCTCTCTCTCCAAGAAGGCGATAAGTATTGATGCACCAAAAGCAATAGTGGCAATATATTTAATGTTACAATGCGGAAACATGGTAAAAAAAAAAAAATAGCGAGGAAATATACTACGTATACTAAAACCCAAAAAGAGAAATCTGCCTAAGTAGGAACTAACAATGAAACACATTGATAATGGAAAGCTCAAAAACCTAGCTTAGATAAGCGTCCTCCCAAGATATCTGGGTGAAAAAAATTTCTTCCCTTCTTAGCCATCAAGCCACCTTGTTACCAATCCCTATGAAAAACAACCCATAAACTCTGTTACGTACAGTAAAACTTCGATAAATTAGTGTTGGGACCAAAGAAAATTATTAATTTAGCGAAGTTATTAATTTATCGAAAGCTAGTTGGGACTTTTATTATTTTAGCGAAGTAATTAATTTATCGAGGATTAATTTATCGAAGTTCTACTGTACTAAGGTCCTAGCTACATGCTTTAAAATGTCTTGCATTGTCACATGACCCTATTCTGATCACCATTTAAATAATTATTAATCACTTACGATCTCCTTCCACAGAAAATTGTTGCATATTAATTGTTGTTTCCAGCAAAGCTATATCCTCTGTGTCCTTAGCAGCGGCTGCAGAGGGTTTTACAGCTCTCTTGCAAAATGTCGTTAAAAATCAACCGAGTGTAGGTAAACGTTGAAACTTTCTAGGAACGAACTTTTCAAAATAGTTTCCAAAACCCTCGACAAATATCAGTAATTTATTGTAGTGGTTCTCCAGGTTATCTTTCTTTGAATTTAGCTGCAGGCTAGAGATATATGTATGTTCTCGAAACAAGCTTCCCCGGTATGTGGAATGAATCATGTCAAAAAACAATGGTAACTGCAACCATGCAAACAAGATCACGGGAACACAAGTAAACACCACAATAGGAATCAAAACCCTCCGGAATCTCGTCCCAAGCACGATAAATAGTGATGCTCCAAAAGCTACCAATACACTTGCAATTGCTATGACCAGAGTTGCAAGTCCTATTACCATCTTATTTGGCAAGGATGTAAGAAAATCAGCTTCTGCATACCGGGAAGTATAAATGGCCAAAAACATTAATACTGATGTGATCGAGGAGAACAGAGCCAGGGCATCTGCTAGTGCGAAGACGATAAATGAACTCTGTCCTAAGAAAACTGGGATGCCGTTGTTACTGATGTTACTATCACCACTAATATTGCCTCCAGGAACAGTAAACGCCGAAGCAAATGCTACAGTAGCAATGAGAGCAGCTACTACCATGCACGATCCAGATGTATCCTTAAGCCACTTCTCTCCACTTTCCTTTAACTCTTTGTGTTCGTTTGTAAATATATTATGTGCAGTCTCCCCATTGTTATTTCTCTTATACCTATCTTTCTCCGGAATCATGTTCTCCACCCCCTGAACGAATTTTTTTTTTTTTTTACATAGAAGTTAAAGTACTCGACAATGATGAAGTAATTCACAAAGAAATACGCACAATTGAAACGCATTTGCGATTATAAAATTAATATACAAACTGCGTAGATTTTTTAATTTTTTAATTAAGATTAAGTAGTCAGTCAGTATACCCTTACCTGAAACCACTGCTTTTCGCGTTGCATCTGAAGATATGCACCAGAGACCAAATTAAGTCGAACAGAGGGCGCTAACTTGGCAGCATAATGCAAGATAGTGTTATTCTTTTCATCACATCTAGAAACTAGATCTATTTTATTTTTTCCACTTTCGTCACATAAAAGATCCACAATTGTTTCATTTCGTTCAGCGATAGCCATTTGCATCATATTTTGTCCCGCTAATTGAGTCCAAATTATGTATGGAAAGAGTTTTATACACACCTCCACAATCTCTACACTTCCGTGCCTTATAGCCATCTTCATGACATTAGATCGTCCAAAAAAATCTAATACTTCAACCTTATTCATTCTTTCTTTAAGTGTCGTAAATATAATTTCAACCAAGGCTTTGGCTTCTTTGTGCTTCACCTTGTCGTCATATAATTGTTTGTGTAACTGTTTGATACGAGTCACTGAAATAAACAATCACAACTCAATTAGAAAGTATTTTTCTTCAGAAAAATAATCGCATGCTTGATCATATATGGTGCAGCTAGAGGTGTAAACGTCTTGCCAACAAGACAACCCACGAAATCACGTGCTTAGCGTGCTAGGTGTCATGCTGTGCTGTGCCAGAGTTTATAATGTGTCGTGCAGTGTAGTGCTAGAAGGCGTCTTTGTCTTTGTGCAGCTAAACGTGTTGTCTTAAAACAGTGCCGACACGTTTATTTTATATTTTCCAATATAAATGTTTTCCAAATATTTAGGTATTATATGTGTTATTATGAAAATAAGTCAACATAACGATAGTAAAATGTCAACAATTTGCTAGAATAAAGACTATTTTGTGAAATATACACAAAATGAGATGTATTGTGCCATGTTTTGTAGTAATTTATACATATTATGCCGTGCTTTCTTAACGAGTTGTGCTGTGCCGTGCCACGTGCAAATCATTGCTGCATGCTGTGCTGGGCTACTGTGCCGATTAGTAAAACCCAGCACTTCCCATTTAACTAACGTGTTGTGCCGTGATGGGCGAAGTCACGTGCTGTGCTGGGATGTACTCAAATTTTAGCGTGCTGTGCTGGGATGTGCTCGTGCTGGCACAACCCAATTTACACCTCTAGGTGCAGCCATGGTGCAACTTATAGATATCTAACTTACGATTCATGTGTGCATGGTATTTTCGTGATACTACATGTTGATATCTAACTTGAAAAGTTCATATTAAATAGATTAGTTTCTTCTCAAAAAGTTCAGTGGTGCAATAACTTACCAAATGCATAGGAGAAAAAAGAAAAAAGAAAAATCAATTAAATTGTTAAAAGAAAAAAAATAAAAAATAAAAAGATCAGAGGGTTGCATTTTATAAATTTCAAATCATAATGGTTTTTCTTCCGTAAGCCTAATTAACATAAATAAAATAAAAAAGACAAAAACAAATTAAGTTCATGTTGCTCTGTGAAGGGTAGGAAAAAAACCTGGTGACCAGATAAAGCGCAAGGAGAAACAGATTATGAGACAGATTAGGTAGGGAACTATGCATATGGCGATCAGTAGACTATCTTTAATTTTTTCCCGTTTGGACGCCTTCGATTCGTCTTCTTTAGTGTTTTCTGAATTCCCGGGTGGTTCTTTTTTGTCTCTGTATGAACCTTCTAATCTTTCAACAGGATTCTCTTCGTCTCCATTGGTGCCTTCTGATTCTCGGGGAAGGCTTTCTTTTGAACTTTTTTCTACAGTAACCATTGTATGTAATATATATGATGTCACTCGCATATAGATAAATATATGAGCATACGGACGTAATATATTAATTATAAGAAATTTCTATATATATTAAAGGTTTTGGAACAAAATTGGGGTGCTTAAACAGGAACCAAAAAACATGTTAATAAATGGGGTGCTTAAACATTTTAAAATAAAACTCAGTTGCTTTGTTTAACTTAAAAAAATCATATTAAGTTCTTAAATTCTTCGCAAAAATTAATGTGCATGCAATAACTTACCAAAGATGTCTAAAAAAACCACTTGTATGTACCTCTAAAAAGCCAGAGGTACATACATTTTTAAAACGTGGTTCAAATGGACGAGTAAAAATTAATATGGTTGAAATGGACACCAAAAAAAAATAGCAAGAATGAAACTGGTTTCATCATGGCTTAAACATAAAAAAATAGCAAGGAGAAAACTGGATATATCCTATGTAAGTTAAAAATAAAAAAAAAATACTTTTAAATAGTTAGGATGAAACTGTTTACATCCTGACTATCTTTACATTTTTGTCCATTTAAACAGTATCAAAATTCACGTGTATTTTTCACCAAGAAATTATTGATTTTGGCATTTAACCAATTTTGTGTTTTATAAATTGCCAATTTTTGTCCTTCAGCAAAAAGTGAATTAATATAATTAGAAAAGAGAAAAAGATAGAAACAAAACTCGGGCTGTTCGAAGGGAAAGAAAGAAAAACCTGGTGACCATGTTAAGATGCAGCGCTTGAGGAAATCCATGAAATTACAAACGGGCTCGATCATGAGATAAATTGGGAAGCAGCAAACGCTGAATATGATGTGGCAAACGATGGTGTAGTGGCAAACGATGATTATGATGTAGCCAACGATGAATATGATGTAGAATATAATAGCTCCTACGAGCATGATAGTTCCAAAAATAGCTCCAAGGATTATCTGAGTTCCTATAATTTCCCATTCGATCGGTTCCTCTTCTTCTCCTTCCGTGTCTTCTGATTTCTCGGTTGGATTTTTCCCGGCTGTCATGTCCACCTTAACCACTGCATGTCATGTTCAGCGCATATAATTAATTATATGAGCATATGATGAATTATTTATAAAAAAAATTGCAATAAAAAGGGGTTTGGGAAAAATTAGGGTTCGATATTTGTCTCTACTGTCGATCAAAAACATTGATCTCAACTAACACGAATAGACCTTTGTTCCTATGTAGTGCAAAGTTAGGATAGTCAACTAACACGAATAGATGCGGCGTTGCCAGAATGTATGCTTAGCTCCGCTTGCAAATGCAAACGGCCTTTCTGCCATGCTATTCATTACACTAGTTTGTACTTTATTTATCTGATCAATAACCAGTTCTGGAAATCGCTGGACGAGAGATGCTGCAATATCTGCAAGTAACGAGTTTAATTGGTGACGTTAGAAATCAATGCTATGGGTTATATTAGTACTGACATGTTTTAGAATTTAGTAGACAAGTCTCCTTTCAAGTTAACCGCATAGTTCAATCTCAAATGATTCGAGGATTTGTACACATACCGTAATAGCCAGCATCAATCGTGTGATGCAACAAAGAATCACCACGGTTACCAGAGAAAGGACTTGGGTATTGGTGTTTAGTTACGGAATAAAGATACTCAACTGTCCCTCTTTGTCTACCTGTAGCTGATATTATAGCTAAGAAAAGTGGTATCCTTCTAGAGCTATCTTCTATCTGAGTCAGGTTACTGTTTCTGTTTACCAACGCCTTAGCAGCTTTAGCGTATCCACACAAAGCAGCATAATGAAGCGCTGTATAACCGGTAACGCCTGTTTTATACTCAAGGATTTCAGCGGGCATAAGTTTCAAAATCTCTTTTGTAAACTTGAGATTCCCATTACATATAGCTACATGCAAAACTGTTCTTGAATCACTAGTAATCACTTTTGTAATCGCTTCGGGATACTTCTCCAAGAACTTACTAGCCACATTCCAGTCACCCTTCATTGCTGCCTCGTATAGCTCTTTGTATCCATCCAAAACATCTGTGCTCATCACCTGACCACCATCTTCAGCTTAAACATACACAACAGTAACAACACAATTTTTGTTATTTACCAGAGTAAAATTGTATTGTAATACGTACGATGATAGTATCAGCTTACCAGATTTCTCCATCTGATTATGATCACCAGTTATCACCTCGGAGATTTCCTGATTATGAGATGACGGCGTCCTTTCCGTGTTTGCTGCTAGAATCTCTGTAGCAGCAGTAGTAGTGATAGTAGCATCTTCTTCTGGCGCCAATAAGAAATGTTGGATCACATGCATGATCAGAACTCAGCAATACAGGTAATTAATAATTTCGAGAAATCAACCAAAAATTTTCAATATATATACACACGAACAAATACTAACCTGGATGATGAAGAGGATTAGTTGATGAAGATGATGATGGGTTTGGCGCAGCTTCAAGTTTTTGTTCGTCGCTTACTAATTCTCTAGCAGCAGCCATGGTTATGAGATATTATAATTTACTGAGTGAGAGGGATGAGATGAGATGAAATTAAAGTGTGGTATCCTGGTGTATACTGTATATATATATAGTCCTAGAGTAGAGAAACTTACCTGAAAAGCCTTATTCTTTCTCTCTAATAAAAAAAATAAAAGAATAACCCTATTGGCAAGCCAAGAATTTCCTTGATTTATTTATTAAAGCTTCTTTTTTCTGTTACAAGCCACTTGAACTGCCCTCCTCGCGAAACACACAAAACAGGCAAACTTATTTCTGACTCCCTCCCAATTCATGTCTTATTGACGACGTTTCAAAATTTTCAGACCAATCTACCCGGATAACATATATAATCAAGTACAGTTAAAGTGAGCGCTCGACATATTGCAAGTATGCCTGGCAAGCAAGAGTTGTTTTCAAAAAAATATATTATAATATCACCATTGACTCATGGATCTCTTGACAGTTCAGATTATTCAACCTTTACAACCAAACCAACCATATAAAATATATTATATATTATAAATATATTAGCCCTTAACCCGTGCCGTAACGGCACGGGCCATGATGTTCGTTCATTTTTAATATATCGTATAATTTGTGTCCCGAATACTTATCAACTCCTTATGATTTAATATGTGTTTGTCATTAAAATAGTTGGGATTTTCCTCTCTTTTTACTTTGTTTTTTCCTTTAATATTTTACCGAAGATTTGCTCAAACGAAAGAAATATAATCTTAACTTCCAGACACTTTTTTATTTAGGTTCATTGCTTATAATGAGATAATGCTCTACATGAACATGGAAGTTTAAATATTTTTTGGAAATATGTCATCAGTAGCGCTCATCTCAGTGAAATCAACTAATCAATATCGTCTATAAAAGTCTCCACATGCTTCTATTTCGCTCAAGGTGACTCATCTATCATGGTCATGTTGTCGATCCTCCAAATAGGCATAGAATAATATTTTTTTGTATCAAACGAATGATACAAACTATCCAATGTGACATGATTTTCCTGTAATTTTTCAACACCCATTAGATGACAATGTTTAAAATGTGTACCGATTACCTTTTCGAAGGGATTGTATATATGCGAAGCTCTGCCATAAATCAACAAATTATTGTGCCCAACAATTCGTCTTAACGAAGGCTTTGGTAACTTCAAAAGTCTTGGACATTTTGTCCGTATGTTCCTCTTCACTTGGAATACAATCTGGCGACACATTACCTCATAAAGAACCTTGAACACATATTGTACTCCATGATCCTATTTCAAATTAATAGATTGTCAATAGATCCTTTACCAAAAGTTGACATATTCTACGTTGAATATTTATAAAAAAAATTTTATGGTATAGTGGATCGTTGCTTTCTAAGATTGTAGTTTTCAAAATTGGCCTCTTCAAGTCCCACGACTTTCTAAGTTTATATATCTTGTTTGTTTTTAACATTTTAGTTAGCCATATTATGTTTTTTATTAACTTTAAAATTGATGTCATCTTCTACTGTGAACTTTATGTGATTTCAGAATCAAAATAGTTATAACTCTTTCATTCGTATCAAGTAATCCGTTGTATATCCCAACAATTCTTCTACAACAATTCCTTTCTTTTGCCGTTTCCAGACCATCAGTAGCCATTATTGTCAAACGCAATCTGTCTAATTTTTGTTGATGTTATGTATTTGCAATGTTCATTTTTCTTAAATAAATAGATTGTGGAAAAACAAAAAAAAAAGGAACATAAGTATTACATCGGGTCTAAGTTACTATATCCAAAATACTCCGTACACTGCTTCTGGTGCCTTGTTTCCTCAAATTCCTCGTTGCATTCTAGACAGTACATGCAACACCAATCATTTGCGAAGTGAGCTATTTGCGCAAGTGTGGTCAATGTATCATTTGCCTGTAATAATAATAACAACACGTCAATTTTTTTTAAAGGCATCCAGTTGTAAATGGTATGAATCTAATAGATTTGAATTATACCTCAATCTTAGATATCACCTTCTTCTCACATAACATAGCAATTGAGGAATGACAAATCTTGACCACTCTTTACATAGGCAGAGTTAGCCAAACTATGTTTTGCAATTGTCTTACGTGAAAATTATTATTAATCCATATTTTAGTCACATGACAATTGATTGCACCAATTTTTTTAAATGGACATGTGTTTTATCGAGTTTATTTTAACATTAGAATGATCAACCACGTTTTATACTTTATAATATAACGTTACACATTTTGTGGTGTTACAAAATTAATTAGCATAATATGTTTTTGTTCACCAATACCCGCCACCACCATAAAACCATATGAATCCACTTGTTTTATCCACCACCACCTAGTGGCGGAGCCAAGGGTTGACTAACTTGGCTCTAATCCCTTAAAATTTTAATAACTACATAAATTTTTTAGTTTATTTTATAAATAGTACTTTGTCCATATATATTTATGGTTTAGTCCACCAAAGTTTACATGTTTTTTTTTTTTTTTTTTTTTTTAAAATAGACCTCCTCAATGTCAATTTTTGACTCCACCACTGCCACCATCACTGCCGTGCATCCCATGTAGGTTGTTGGACGCAATTCTAATTTTCAATCACAAATGCCATGTATGAGGTTTATATTGAACAAAATTTCGTCAATTGATTAGTTTCATTATTTTTTTTTTCTGTGTATATATGCTTTTTTTGTATTGCAATCAATTTTATTTTAACATTAAAAAATCATGATTTATACGATATAGTACCAAAGATAACAGGGGTACCATTTGGGTGATCCAACTACGATCATGAAAATATTGTCTTGTATGATATCATCCCTGAAATATATGGTACCTTCCCTTATCAAAAGTGTTAAAAACAAACAACCACATCTTCCACACTATGATGTTATCGGTGTTATAACGACAACATAAAATTAATATTGTCCATCACTACTGACCAGCACCGTCACTACTTCTTCCACCACAAACCAGGGACGGAGCAAGGATTTTGAGGAGAGAGGATAAAAAATTCTTGGCAAGTTGGATACATGTGAAAAATGGACTTTGTATCCCATTTTACGATAAAAGAATAAAAATAAATATAATTGTGCTTGGCTCTGCCCTTAACCACCACTAATCTTTCGGCCTCCACCTCTTCTACTACTCATTGTCGTAGAAAATGTCTATTGATTCTATTTATCAAAATAACTTATTAATATAAATAAATATTATAATTAATTAAGAAAACATTTATAATTAAAAAATGATTAGTCATTTATTATGAGCAATTAGTGAAACACTACTTAATAAAACACTTTATAATGAATAGATTATTTATTATGTGCAATTAGTGAAACACTTAATTAATAAAACAATTATGGTATTTAAGTTGAACAAACCACCACTGTTGATTTATCTTTTCTATCAATTCCAACCAAGGTGGAACATTGGTTAGAGGCCACTCTTATGACACGATAGGTCATGAGTTCGAACCTCCCCAATATAATTTTTGAAATTCCATATCTTGACTTGAGTATTCATTTTTCATTCATAATATTGGAATTAATGCCACGTGTGCGAGTTGTAGGGGGTGGTCAGGAGAACCACATCCCTTGATTTATCTTTTCCACGGAAAAATCCTGACCACCACTCAGACAGGCAAACTTAGCCTAACTTTGTTTTGTACTCTTGATTATAATATCACCATTGACTCAAAAAATATATTATAAATAGCCATGTTTCGGCTGTAAAAAACAAAACAATCTAACATGACTGCGCGAGGCAGAGATATTAGGAACACCAATTGATCCAACCATTTTCGAGCTTTTTCATCGGTAAGTCAAATGGCCATGAGGGAAATGGAGACAAAAGGGTCCGCCAACCCCACTTGATTTTACAACTTGACCAAATTTGGCTTGACATTTTTGTAAATTATGTGTCATGTGGGGGCAAATATGTAACATAAAATTAAAACTTTACTTAATGGGGGAAAAATTATAAACTAAATCGATAAAAATGTATCAAATACATGCATAAATATGAAAAACAATAAAAATTACTTTCTTTAGTTTAATTAAAATATTTTATAACTTACATCTTTACTTAAAAACCGATACAAAATCAATTAAAATGTGGAAAAAAAAATTGTGCGGCCTTCGGCCGCCTACACACTGATATGGCCGAACTTTATTATATGAATTTGCCCCTACTTGAGAAAATGTCTGGCTCCGTCACTGGTCATGTTTGAGCTGTGTTGAGGACAACACAGAGCAATTTAACAACATTGCACTGCAAACAATGAAAACAAGAGCTAAATTTATTGGCCAAGGATATTTTTAAGAAGAAACAAACAAGTGAACCTCTCTCTTTTTAGAAATGAAGCTCCTTCACATAATGGATTAATTAATTAGATTTTCGTTTGCCAATAAAAACAAGATGCGATAATCTACATCATCCGATACCAAATCAATGCTTCCAACGGATTTTAATCTTTAGTCTTGTTTAAGTGGCTTAGGCCAAGTTGTCATGAGTAGAAATTCGGTTACTTATGTACATGCTAACATCATGGTATTTTTCTCTTAAAATCAAATACTACGGTCCAAGCAAATTTAGTTGTGTAAGTTTACAGGAATCAGTAATAAGGAACAACCTTTGGTGATATAGCACAGCGGACGAAAAATAGAAAAGTAACCGGAACTAGGAGAATCCACTCCAAATCAATAAGAACAACTCTAATCCAAGAGTTACAACTATGATAACAATCAATAATTCAAGATAATCAATAATAATAAGGTTTGATAACCAAAAGACTTACTTGTCTGCAAGCGATAATCCTAAATGAGCTAATCCAAGCTACCTTACAATGACAAGAATAATGAATACTTATAGTTTAACTAAACCCTAACAAACCCTTGACTGAACAAAACTTCACATACGTGTGAAGTTTATCCTAACCATCTAACAAAATTGTAGCAAATCCTAACAAATGATATGACTGAACAGACAATCACTACGCCAAAACTGGTAGATTTTGATGGGGCCATTTGAGAAAATTGACAGGGAAGGCATGTCAACTCATTTTTGATAGGCAAGGCTATCGAAATAATATAATGTAATGAAGTATTTACTGGGCTTCATTTTTGACAGGCATAAATGGAACCCATCCAGCGAAGAGAAAAAATCTAAAATCATTTTTTCAGATTCATTCATCTCTCTTCTCGAGCTCCTCCAGAAAGAAAAAAATATGAAACCTAGATTTTAATTTCTTTACTCGTGGTGGGATTTGATTTCGTTCTGAGAGCTTTATTTCAATCTGAATTTCAGTTAGAACCTACCGTATTTGGTATGAAGATAAGCTTAATCTCTCCTTATGATTTTAGCTTTTTCTACTTGTTAAGTTACCGTTTTATGAAAACCTAATTTTTTTGATTTCGATGAGAGTCTCTTTTCTGATTCGTAATTACGGATCAAATATATAACAATTTGATCATTGTCTTCATTTTGATTAAAAAGTTTCTCAAAAATCTCGACTAGATTTTCTCAATTATTTTTAAAACTCATCTATGAATATCAATCTATCACTCTATTCTTAATCTTGGTTAGAAATCCAATTTTAGATTTGTAATCTGAACATCTTAATCTCTATTACCCATGAAATCTTTTCATATTTGATACACTTTCGATTTTGACCTAAATTGAACTCATACTGGTTCTCTGTTTCTTGTTGAAGATATTAAATAGCTCGAGTTATGTTGCAGATTTATTTCTAGAGTCTACGGACGATATTAAACTTTTTGTTATGTTGTACATGGGTTCTCTTTGGCATTTTTTTAGGTCACACTAACATATTATTGTTTTTATCTTCAAGGCATTTTAAACTGTAGGTATGCCAGATTACATAGCTCTAGAAATTGTTGTTGATGAAAGGTTATGGCATGGATTATGACTGGTTGGTAGAACTTGGTACTTGTAGCTTTACCATCAGAATCATTTAAAGATACCCGAAGAGGCAAGGTTGACACCTGAAGCAAGGAATCTCATTATGTAACTTTACCATCAGGTGAATTAATCTGCACATTCCTTGGGTTATAATATCCTATTCTATTTTTCCTGCTCATGTTCTTACAAGAGCTTCAGTTTTCATCATGTTATTCTATGACAGCTGTGTGGTTTCCAGCAGAAGCCCATTTATGAATCGTTACCTTATATGCGGTTATTTCACTTCACATAGTTTGGTCAGATGACCTTGGTTCTCATAGTATGTTCATTTCAGCTGCATAATTTCTTGTGTTTTCTCAACATATTTGTTTGAGTCAGAATCCACTAATGAGGTCTACTAAATATTTCCAAGCATGTTGGTAGTTTCAAAGGGAAGTACGCTGAGCAGGTAAAGCTATGCCTTCTCTATTAAAGTTGCATTGTCTGTTAACCTACTATTTTGTCTATTCATCAACTACTCACATTGCATATCTTGCTGAAGCGTGATGTCGTTGCTTTATATTATTATTTTTGTCTTACAGGAGTTCCATGCTTTGAAAAAGCGTTGTTTACTATGGGATGAAAACTCATTGAAGTGCTTTTGCCTTGTTTCGGTATGTACATTCGTAGTATATATTACTGTTATTCATAGTTTGGTTGTTACATTCTGTGGATATATTTATAACAGGTAAAACATGTTAAGCTTACCCAGTTGATAGTCGTTTTCCTGCATATTTTTTCTTATCTGCATATAGATTACGGTATAACATAATCTTGTTTGTTGTTCCTTCTTTTTTTTTTTTGATTTCTTCAATCCCCATAATGTTTTGGTTGATAAAGAAAAGTTTATACTCAAGATTGTTGATCTTGGTTTCTTTGCAGGTTGATGGAGTTCAATCTTATATAACTAGAAGAGGATTATGGGGTCAGCCTAGTTTCATCTTACTATGGAATGAGGAACCAATAAGAGGAAACCGTGGGAACATTAGCAAAAGCCTGAGAAGAAAATATGAAGAGGTAAAATATCTTATAAATGTGTTGCGTCTTCTATGTTATTACATACTGAATCTGCAAATGGTTTTTTCCTTCCAAACGGTGGTGGTTTCATATCATTAAAGAAATTATTGTTCTTTGCAAGGTCATATAATGTGTGTTGCTAGTATCCTCACTTCTCTATTTCTCTAGTTGGATCTTGATTTTTTTTTTCCATTATGTACTCGTATCAGTGTGTTTGTTCTCTTGTTATGCTTGTATACTTAACTAAGTGCTCAAAGTTTTGGTTGCAGAAATATTTGCAGGATCTTCTCCGAAAGCAAGAAGGTGATCGATCTATGTGGGAGTACCCATTTGAAGTAGCTATGAGTGTTGTTTATAAATGTTAAAGCAGATAATGGTGAGTATCCAAACTCTTGATGCATGATAACATCAAATATTCTTTAGCTATCAAATGATGAATATCTGTCATGTGAAACATCTTAACTTGTAAGTTGTAACTTTCTGAATGATTCCAACTTTCAACTATGGATCCCTAAAAAATCAAAATTACCAAATTCTGAGAATTGTAAGAGTGTAAGTTATTGTGATGTTGAAGGCTTGGTATTCTATGGGGAGTCGGAGATATTGCTTCTCAGAGAATCACTCATTCTAGAAGGATAAAAGTAGAAGTAGAACCACATCAAAAAACCCATGTAAGTATTTCTTCTGATTTTGTGCTTTCAATTGGTCAACTGGGTTTTTTTGGCCTTTGTTTTTGATGTTTGATTGATTTTATAACAGGATGATGACGATGAGGATGAAAAATTCAAGGTCAATTGGAAAAGATCAGCTCTCACAAGTGGGTTTGGTTTTGGATTTGTTAGTCCAATTGGCCATTACTGGTATGTACGTTGTTCTTCCCCAATTTCGCATACTTAGTTTAACAAGTTTTATTCAACTTTATCTAAGTTGGGGGATGGATGGACGTAACTCATAGATTCATATGAATTGGTCTTACTTGATACCCATTATGAAAATATGATAATGTGTTTGTTTTTCGCCAATTTTTTCCCGACTTGATTTTGCGCTAATTGGTCAATTTCATCAAACACATACTAAATGTTAAGTTTCTATGGATATTCTTAATTGGGGTTACATATGGAGATTAACATAGCTTAGTTACATATCTAGATAGAGTTTCTCTGGTATCACAACTTAGAAAACTGTGGATGTTCTTGATGTTCGCATCCTATAGGTATTGCCATCGAAGAACAAACACTTAGTTGTCGACTTTTCGTAGTAAATTTAATTTGTTCCTCTTGTTATGTCATCCTCAGAATATATTCGGGCAGTTGAAAAACGCCAACTGAATGTTGTAAGTCTTTGGTCGTATGTTAGTCTTTGGTTGTATGTAATTGTGCATTGTATTCTTTCAATTTGTGTTTGTTTAGTACGGATTTTCAACAAACTCAGGCATTGGGTATCATGAAGCAGGAGCAACCAGAAAGGTATTTACGAATAGAGCATCTCCTATTGGAAGGGTTTGACTGAGTTACTGGAATGTCAGGGGTTTATCCTATCTCGCAGAGAACTGTGGTGGTGAGGCTCAACTCACCAAGTCGAAGAAATAGAAGAACTGACTGAAGGATACCAACATTGCAGCTGCTTGAGACATCTGTTGTCTTTGGCGTCTTTTTTTTTATCCTTGAATGTTGTCTCCTTTCTTTTATGTTACTTGAAAAAAGAATACTCATGATATTGGGTTTTCATTATATATGATGATTTTTTTTGAATTTAGAATGTTCTTAGTTTTTTAGATGACTTCTATTTACAATTAAAGCAATGAGAATTTTGTATACGATTGAAGATGAATACTGGCAATTCAATATTTGAATTTATTGACAAGTGAAGCCCGTCAATAATTCTTGACGGTTAAAGTTCGTCGTTCGTTATTTACAGTAGTTTACCATCATAAAAGGTTTTTGACACCTTAAATAACGACAGGCCGTCTGACGGGCAGGGTCTGTCAATAATCTCTATTATTGACAGATCTGGTCCGTCGAAAATGGTTAATTCTGGCGTAGTAAATATGGACCAGGTCCAAGACTCATGATATACATCCTATATACGTCCCGTATCAGGCTCCCCTGCTGCGACAAAAATTCGTCTCGAGTTTATATTGGAAGTGACAAGTGGAAGAAATGATCTTGAGATTCCCACATCCTTTGAAACGGCTTGATCTAGAATTGTGCATTTTAATCACCAAGTGCTCACAAAACGAATTGAAATTCACATAAGAACTTGGCGATTGCTCCCCTTATTGCCCAGTGTCTGGATTCAAATGTATAAACTCCGATAAAGAAATTGGTTGCACTTCACAATACTTAGCAAATGGATCTATATAATGATTGCCAATAGATAAAGCATCAACCAGTAAGTTCTTTCGTTTGACTGTCTGACCTTGCAAGCCCCTTTTGTCAACTGTTTGACATGTATTTTCAATCTTGATGGGTATTGAATCTTCAGCTGGTTTAGGACATGGTATTAAAATAACCTTGTCCTTCCCCCAACTAAACTCATAAGCATTTTCTAGACTTCTACGAACCGCACCAACATCAGACAACCATGGTCTCCCCAACATAATATTACATGTATTCATGTCAACTACTTCACAAATAATTGAATCGTAATATACCTTACCGAATGACAACGAAAACCTGCAAACACCGATGCAAGAAATCGGTCCCCTGTTGACATAATTATTCTGATCCGGATGCGGGTACCAATCCATGTCCAGACCCAACGATTCCACCATTTGTACGGACACCAAATTTTCTTCGCAACCACCATCGATAATAAAAATGCAGACAGTACTTCCATCAATAATTCCACAGAACAAATTCTTTCTCTGGTCGTTAAAACTAGGGTTCCCGTCCATTCTGAATATTCAATTAGAAGTTCTGATGGCTAAACATGGTTACTACTCAAATAGTAACAATAACGGTACTCTTACTGGTATTGCAATTGAGTGGGCCAAAGTTAATCTTGACAGTTCAAAGATCAAGCAACAGAAGAACGAAAATTCTTTGCAACTTGGATATTGATTTGGGTTTTCGTCCGTACAAAGAAAAAAAAAAGGGTTAACGATAATCAAATCTGATAATAATTGAGAAGCAGCAAATACCCCTGTTCTTTAAGTATATCCAAAATGGTTCAGAGAACAACAAATGTGTAGTAGAAGATACTTTCCCAAACTGAAGTACGCATACAACTATGAAGATGAGATTTAAGGAACTTCTTATGTTCAACTTTGTAAACGAAGATCAAACGAAAAGATTTTCTTATTTCTTAACGACCTCCTTTCTTTCGCGCTAGTAACAAACTAGGTTCCTGAACCAAATAAAATTGAACAGCAGAAGTGTGTAAGAGATACTTACTGAAGGAGACAAGAATCAAAATCTTCAACTGCATTTTTTTTTTTTTTGTTAATTTTTTTTTTATAGAAACCTAGAGATCACAGGAATCCTAGACCGATTCTTCTAGGCGGCCTCACAGACGCAGGAAAACCTGCTCTGAATACCACCTGAATATCACAGCGTAAGTAAAATAGAAAAGTAACTTGAACTAGTAGAATCCACTCCAAATCAATAAGAAAACAACTCTAATCCAAGAGTTACAACTATGATAACAATCAATAATAATAAGGTTTGATAACCAAAAGACTTACTTGTCTGCAAACGATAATCATAAATGAGCCAAGCTACCTTATAATGACAAGAACAATGAATACTTATATTTTAACTAAACCCTAACAAACCCTTGACTGAACAGAACTTTACATACGTGTGAAGTTTATCCTAACCATCTAACAAAATTGTAGCAAATCCTAACAAATGATATGTCTGAACAGATAATATGGACCGGGTCCAAGACTCATGATAGACATCCTATATACGTCCCGTATCATTTGGTAGTGAGAATTGAGAGTTTTTTTCTACACGACTCACGTCTGTCAAGTGATATATGTAATATCACTTTCCTAATCTATGCAAGATATTATATGCCTTAATACTAGAGCAAAAATAGAATGCAAGATCCATTGGACAAAATGTTGTCATTGACACCAATGTACTAAAGACAGAGATGAACACGATCAAAAATATGATTCCAAAATGATAAACATATTATTCTCTGTCTTTTTTTATCAGTACCTTTGCCGTCCTAGTGCATGATTTGCAAATTTATCTATGTCTTCTTTATCGAAGTAAACTGCACGAGTACAACACTACCAATTACATTTAAGGGGAACATACCGATGCTTTACCTACGTATTAAGTGGATGGAGACAAATCACATATATGCATCAATTTCATATTCCACATGACTATATGTACATATATTCAGCTTTAGCGAATCACTTTTGCATACTAGAAAACAAATGATTTATGCATATTTTTTGCTTATGGAAGGAGAAATATCAACAATTAGTACATTACCGAAAGTAAGTAGTAATTAGAGAAACGAAAAACACAAATTAATGTAAGAATTTCTTATTTAGTCGCTCAACTTCTCTAGAAAGACGCAAAGCCTCCTGTTTAGCAGTTTCTTTGAGTACTGGTGGTGTCTGAGGCTGCTAGTGAAAACAACAATGAAAAAAAGAACATACCATGTCAAAAAGTATCACCCTGTATAAATGCAAATGGTAGTCTTGCAGAGAACAAAAAAAAGAGTGATACTCCGGAAAAGGTTGAGAACCTCCATAACATGTATCAAGTAACAAGATGTCTAAGCGCCATGCATGGAAGAGAAAGATATATTGAAGTCTTATTTCTATGGAATATATCACTATGCAATATGTTTGTCCAAATCCTGAACAATATAATACACACACTGATAAAGAAATAGTGATATAACTTCAAAGATCCTTCTGTCAAGATTCCGAACACTGATATAAGAAATTGCACATGATTTTGCATAACAAGACTGCAAGAGATAACAACAACAACAACACCGAATATATGCAAAGACAAAACTCTTTGCGGATATTTAACTAACTAGTTATCTCAACTACTCTCTCTTTTTATCTCGTATCTATAGATATAATAATAATTAACCAAGCAATTGAGGCATGTAATAATTCATTACATAAACCGTTTGCTCTCTGAATAAGGAACCCATACATGGTTTTGTACTGTACTCGGTACAATTTGGTTATCAAGAGATGAAAAAATGTAAATCTGGTTCCTAATATACACTTTTTGTAGCTGCCATTGGTAAGAAGGAGGTTCTTACATATTTAAGAGAAGAGGATTAACCTCACAACAACGATCAGATAGTGCACACATGTCACTATCTGATCGGATAACAAATGCCTTATCACTCAGCAGTTATAACAGCACCTAGTTTACTAATACAGGTAGACACGGTGCCAGACAACCAATAACACTATGATATTGCCTACTGCTGGAAATCATCCTTGTCCTCAAGGATAAAGTTGTGGTAGTGAGACTTGATGGTAGCAATGTCCTCCCAATTAGCATCTTTAGGTGAAAAATTTGTCCACTGGATGATATCACCTGTCTAACTAGTCTTTTTCCAAGAAGAATAGTTCTGCTGTTTAACTTTTGCAGGTACCATGATCACCTCACTTTTATGATCAACAATAGGTAGAGTAGGATACCAATGTGTTGCTTTAGTTGGAACACATGAAAGATAGGGTGACTCCTAGCCTGAGCTGGTAGCTACAACTTGTAAGTCACTAGTCCAACTTTTTGTAAAATAGGAAGTGGTCCATAGAATTTTGCAGATAGCTTGAAGTTCTTTCTCAGTGTAACTGAAGCTTGTCTGTAAGGTTGGAGTTTAAGATATACCGTGTCTCATACTTCAAAGGTTCTGTCTTTCCTTGACTTTTCTGCAAAGAATTTCATCCTTTCTTGAGCTTTGTGCAGTGATTCCTTAAGAATATCCACCATTGCTTCTCTTTCTTTGAGGTAGGTCTTTACAACAGTTACAGAAGTTGTACAGAGTTTTCTCCATATGTCAGTTAAAGATCTAAGAGGTTCCCTGAACCTTCTCGCCAGATTGAACAGTTTGTTTACCCTTGGCCTAGCGATGTTGTTGTGCATATAGGTTTTGAGAAAGGTTTCTACTAGGCCTCCATAATTTCCGATCGAACCTTCAGGTAAAGTGTGGATTCAATTCTTAGCTTCGCCTTCCAGGCTATCCGGGAAAAATTTTCACATAACAATGTCAATGCTCTTCCATTGCAGTAGTGACATCATATACATCTTGACATGCTCCACAACATCTCCAGTGCTATCAAACCAGGATGGGAAAGTCGGTAGGGTGCATTTTGGAGGAAAAGGCGCTTGCTCCAGTTCTTGGGTGAAGGGGGTCTTTTCAGCCTCATTGATGACTTCCGCAAATTTGTCATCCTCACCATCTCCAGCCAGCTTCTTAACCATTTCCTCAAATCGCATAAGCTTAGCTTCAGTTTCATTATGAGGTTCTCCGTTATGTTGCTGTGTTTCTTCTTCAGTTGATGAATCTTCGGGAGGACCGTACCCCATATTCGGGTTTGTGGGTTCGGGCACGGATCGGGTCCTTGATTGGGTATGATCGCTTGATGCTCCTCGGCTGGACGATCCTCGCGATCTCGGCCCTTGATTGGGTATGATCGCTTGATGCTCCTCGGCTGGACGATCCTCGCGATCTCGGCCCTTGATTTCTAATTCGATGGTTTTCTTGCTCAAGTACTATATTCCTCATTTGTAACTATCTCATGAATTCCTCCTGTCTCCTTTGGTTCGCCAAAATTTCCAATAAGGTCGGGTATTTGATCTCTGACTAAAAGGATCGTGCTAATGATTCCCTGGTGCAGTCGGTGGTTCCTATGGTGGTTGTACTGGTGGTGCTCGGGTTTCATTCCTCTCCCGTAACCGAATTCGTCGGAGTCGTTCCTCTTCGCGGTCTATAGATGCTTGGTGTTCTGCGTGCAGCCTGGCCCGTCGGCGTTCTTCCTATTCCAGCAGAACTTCATCATCGTCTTCAGTGTCCGATGCGGTCAGCCCATCTATCATGTTCTCGGGTCTTGTCTGACTTGGCTCGATGCGTCCTAAGAAAGTGTGGTTATCATCTTGGCCCAAATTGACTTCCTCGTTGACTGTTGTCATTCTCGCAGCTGGTGCTTGGTTCTCCTCAGGTCGTGGTCGATGACTACTCTCTTATCGTGAGTCAGTAACTCCTTCTTGGATGCTGGTCCCTACCACAGTTCGGTTCCTCAGAATCCTGACAGTCCCCAATGTGCTAGCCATCGAGTTGTGTCTGCTTTTTTCCCCGAGAATCACACCTACATCACCAAACAGATAATACCTCACTTTGAACTGTTTTCAAAATGGTTTTATTAAGAAAGTACAATAAAAAGGTTCTGTTAGCCTGACAATACTTAGACTTAAGTACGATTCTTCTATTTTTATCGCGCTGAACTCATCAAAACTGGTTTGTTTGATTGCCATGTCATTTTGTAGAGTAGGTTATTGATCTTTCGCTATGGGTACTTTCCCTATGCATTAATCATTATTTGTCCTAACATTCCCTCTAACAGGTGCTGTTCCTCAGCTGTACGGGGGTCGGAAAAGTGACTCTACACAAGTTTTGATGCAGTGACTTCCTTCATTGAATTTCGACGGAATCACCATTCTCAAGATGTGATTAATTGTGGTGTGACTTAATTACGATTCGCCCCTCTCTATGGTTTCCTTAAAGTTCACCAAGGATAATCTTAACTTGGAACTTTTTTGGTTTTCCATTCGACTCCAAACTTGCATAAAATCAGGAGATGAAGTTTTTTAACAAGACACTTAAGGTAATCTAACTCATTGATGTTGAGCCAATTTACCGGCGAAGGTACGATTCGATGACATCGCTTTCTCGTATTCAAGGATTTTAAAATGAAACATAAACCCTTTTTGCTTTCTATTATCTAGTGAGATAAAGTTTCCTGTAGCTTCTACCAAACATCATAGATGTCATTTTGGGAGCTTACTAATCTTTCTAACAACTCACATATCAAAAGAAACTTAAAAATACACATCTTTTGGGTAGTATAAACATGAACTTAAGAGCCAAAATCAAAGCAACTTAATCATTAAAGAACTAGAAACGATGGTTTTTCAGGAATAACAAAACAAACCCATGAGTTTAGCAAACTCATGGCTAGAAGTATGTAACATATCCACAAACAAAATCTTTAAAACTAACAACAAGTTTAGCTTCAACTATTATTATAGATGATTAGGAGCTTTAGATTCTACTCTGTTAATCATTTCCAAGGTATCTAAAGATGTTACTCGTCCCCTTAGTCGGCGCAAAAATGTAGTTGTAAGAATTTATACATCCTACATCTAACATTCACAATGAAGAGATAGCAAGATATGAAGAGATAGCAAGATAAGTAAGTAAGAGACTCATACGAACACAAGATATATGTGGTTCGTCATGATTACCTACGTCCACGGGGTATAAAGGATGATCTTATTACTTCTCTCAAGATACAATAAGATTTCTATCAACAATACTTAGTCTCTCTCCTTACTTTCAAATCACTTGCCTTTCTCTCAATACAAGGGTCTATACTTATAGGCTAAGATGTCCATACAATGAAGTTACAGTGTGGGTCACATTCGATCCGTTTTGATGGTCATATCGGGTGGTTGGTAATGTATTCTCCCGATACTTACTACTCAATCTCGTACCATTCCGATGAGTATACTTCACGATACGTCTCGTCAAGCCTGATCATGTTTCTTCCCGATATTGATGGTCCAATATTCCTTGATCCGATATCGCCATTCTACCCGACCTAAATCTGTTATCCTCTGCTCCTGGCCCCACTCTGATTGGACTCTTTTGCTCCTTATGCGTTCCTTGTTAGTGCATTTAATGCCTTTATTCCTGATACACATATTTCCATCATATTCCGATTCTCCACTTTACACGTGCTTGTCCCACGCACACTTGGTAGATATATATTTTCTTGCGCTGGTGTTGTAGAGGATGATTCGGTGCTTCGTTCTGCACCGTCTCTAGTGGGTCGTCGTCCGAGATCGTGCCACGTATATTTGGCATTTATTTGCTACTACAGGGGGCATGTGGCAGATCCGTTCCTCCATAGTCCATCGAGGGTAACAACGTAAACTAACAATAATAATAAGGGAACATTATCTATATACCCCTACTATGAGACCCATTGCAAATATACCCTTTTGAACTTTAAAAATACCCCTAAGCATAATACATTACTAAGATAACCTCTACTGTCCGCCATCACCACTGTCCACCACCGCCAACAACCTCCACCACCAACCACCACCAACGACCACCACAACCACCACCACCGATCACCACTACCACCATCGCCAACCACCACCACTGTCCACCACCGCCAACTGCCACCACCACCGCCGCCCACCACCACTAGCGACCCCCACCACAACCACCGCCGCCGCCAACCACCACAACTGTCCACCACCACCAACCACCACCACCGCCAACCAGCACCGCCATTTTCCTCCACCACCGCCGCTAACCACCACCGACAACTACCACCACCGACAACCAGCGACACTGTACACCAGCGACAACCACCACCACTACCCACCACCGCCACCAACCACCACCACTTTCATCCACCACTACCAATCACCACCAGCAACCACCAATTCCACCACCATCATCTAGAGGAAACTTGCTGAAAGTTGTCTCCAAATCTGGAGGCAACTTGCTGAAGTTTTCTTCAATAATGGAGGCAACTAGCTCAAGTTGTCTCCACATATGGAAGCAACTAGCACAAGTTGTCTCCAAAAAAATAAACATTATACACAAATAAGTGAACCTAGTGTGAGTCGAACACACATGTTCTGATATATAGTCAGTTGTGCTACCATTGCACTACAGGTTCACCACACCATCAGTGTTTAAGAAAAATTCAAACCACCACCATACAACAACACATCCTCCATCTCTGCTACTGCAACTCTACCTGCAACAGCTTCATGACCACAACCGTCTATGCAAACTTGCAACATGAGCCGATAAATGCAGTCACTTCCATGCCCCTACTCAAACACCATCAACAACACATAAGCAGTAACAACTTCTTGTTCTGCTTTCAATTCATGGACACATATTGAGTTCCTTCTCAACTTCCTAAGCATTCATATACCCTCTTGACTTTAAATAATGAGCATTAGCAGCACAACCATCATCAGCAACTCAACACAACCCTATGTTACCATTGCACCACAAATTCGTCACAACTACTCTAAGATATAGGTATAAGATAATTTCCGATGAATGAATGGACCCAAAAACATAACCAAGTTGCCTCGGAACTAGAATCAACTAGCTGAAGTTGCCTCCAAAAGTGAAAAAAACAACTTTCTCAAGTTGTCTCCAGAAAAAGGAAGCAACTAGCTCAAGTTGTCTCCAATAGTGGAAGCAACTTCGTCAAGTTGTTTCCAAAGTTGGAAGAAACTTGATGAGGTTGTAATGGGTTGCAATTACTTTACCTTCCCGACGGAACAATTGTGATCAGTCAAGCATCTAACCACCAATTCCAACAACACCAACAGACATATACCAAGTTGCACGCACACAAGCAAAAAGCAAAAAGACAACCACAATCCCTTCACTTCGATTAACAACATATCTTCTGAACATCCCTGCATCTACCAACAGACTTGACCTCTCAAAGATCAAAACAACATGTCCCATTTCATTTGCCTAGCATTCATCTACTCCATTTCATCTTCAGGCCGACTGCAGCGCCACACACAAACTGCAGCTTTTCACTTCACCTGCAATATCATTTTCTTGTATACATCTATCGCATTACATTCAGTAGCTCATAACCATCAATCTGCTAACACCTGCAATTTGTATTTGAAACTTAGGCATTCATATAAACATTATCGAGCAAACACATCATCCATTATTTTTTCATTTCTCCTTAGCTTCAGAACTATCTCAGATTCCTACTTCAATGAATACCAACAACAACATAATTAACCCATCAGTGAAACCAGTTTCATTTCATTGCAGCTTCATATCTGTCTCACAATACCATCATCATTTCTACAAACCTCGTATTCATTTCATTACTATAACCACCAAACCGAGGCATACACTCATTCCTTGTTCTTGCTAAGTTATGCCTGCAATTCAAACTTGAAAATCTCTAGTTTTGCAATCAACACAACCCACAAAATCCATCATATCTCTCTGAATCATCAGTCCCAAATCTCCTTCTCATCTCTGGAATTGATCAATGCCCTTGAACTCTGTATGTAATCAAAAGCAGATTCAAGATAACGCATTAACATCAACATCACCTGCATCTTCACTAACCACCGCCACAGCCGCTGCCACCAGAATCCAATTATAACACCACCAACAACCACCTAAAAAACACAAGCATCTCTTCATACCACCTGCAATCTCACATACAACCACCACATAAACCATTTCAACCGCCAAACAAACTTCAACCCATAAACCCTAGATTCAGTTCTTCAATTTCATCTTCTATGTTTAACATTCACCAAAACACCATTGTTGAAACTTCCACCACTAACGCTGCAACAACACCAACACCACCATCCAACACCAATACACGACCAAAACATTAACCCACCACCGTTATTGACCCTATGAATTCAATAATAAAATTCGCTGGATCGAATCTTCAACTCAAATCCACACGAAATCTGAATCTCGATTCGAAATTATCAAATTGAAAACCAAAAATCAAATTAATCTTTGAATCTGTTTGAAATCATAATAGGAAGAATAACTAAATCATAATTAAGTTTCAATGGTTCAAACACACAAATCTTTGAATTCAAAAATTACCTGAAACCGAAATCTGGAACTTTAAATCTCTGAATCTATAAACCTTACTTTATGAGATCTAATTATGGAGATATTCGAGTAAAGATGATTCTGGAATTTTGGCAGAAGTAAAGATGGTGATGTAGTGGAGGTGGTGTTGCGACGACGACGACGATGAAGATGGTGGTGGTGGCTGTAGTGGCGACGGAGATGGAGATGGAGAGAGTTTCATTGGTTTTTCTCGAGTGAGAATAAAGAAGAAGATGAAGTATAAGAAGTAAAGGTTAAAAATGGGATTATGTGAATTATTTATCTATTCATAATTTCAATTATGCCATTAGGGGTATTTGTAAAGACTCATAAGGGTATTTGTGATAGACCCATGGATAGTAGGGGCATAAATAACATTCCCACTAATAATAAGCCTTGTCATCATAAAACAAACAAAAGTCAGTTTTGATCACTGAAGCTGATAGTTTTGCCCAACTTCAACGGCCACATTGTGTTAAAACTGTACTATTTTTTGTTTTGTATAAAGAAGAGGGATAAAGGGGACTTCTTACGTTTTGATGAAAAAGAAGATTCAATAGAAGAGGGAGAATGAGAATGTACAAAGGGGCAACTTACTAGACGTAAGAAGCCACAAAAAGAAAAGGAAAACAATTTTTAGATAACAGAGTAGATTTTATGCTAGGAACCTCATTTTGGGTGGGTAGGAAGAAACGTGATGTAGGACATCTGTTAGATTTATGATTAGTATTTTTATTATTATTTCTAGATTTTAATTAATTTAAAGTAGTATTTCTTATTTTTAGAATTACTTATTTTTAGAAGTCATTTAATTCTAGAACTTTATTTATTTTAGGGATTTCTTATTTTCCAAATTTGAATCTTAAAGTTATTTAAATATGAGACAAGTCTTATGTACAATACACATTATTATTAAAAACCAATATTGAGATTTGTCAACAATTCTTCTACTTTTATTATCAAATTTCTTTATTCACGCTTCCGTTCTGCATTAAGTGGCATCACGAGCTTCGGCTTCGATCCTCTTATTCTTTTCTTCTAAATTTCCTTTACCCTTTCGTCACCTTTACTTATCGAGATCTCCGCATCTCTTCTTCTAAACCCTATCCTTTTAATTTCAATTACCAGAAAAAAAAACAAAACAAAAAAAAACAAACGCGTCTGTTTTCTACCAAACCCTTAAGTTCCTCACCACCACCACCGTCTCTCCTTTGTAATTCTTTCTTCTACAGTCCGGCGTCCAGGTTATTCCGTGCTCAATTTCTTAAACCCAAGAATTAGCTAATTCCACAATCTCATAATCATTATCACCCTGTTGGACCCTCTTTCCCACGTAGTCTATCATTCCTATCACTAATCAATTAATTCTTTCTGCAACCTCCAGTACTCGCTTACCTGCCACCAGATCTCTTTCTTTCTTTTCCATCTCATTACGTACAGCAGCCCTACTGTCCTCTTACTCATTAATTAAATCCCATCTATTACCTTTTCCTCCTCCAATTCCTTTCCTATTATTATTCCACCTATACCACGTCCATACTTCACCTTCTTAACCATTCACGATCAATACTAAGTTTGAAGCTTTTTATCATGTTTAATTTCGACGACGTATTTCGTGAAATTGCCGAATTACACGAGGCAAGTCTTCAACATAATGCAAAAGCAAAGCTTATTTTGGATCAAATAGATTGGTCACAGTTTGATACCCTTCATGAGGTTACTCCTTAAACGATACATGTTCCGACACCAACACTATCTTCACCGATAATAGAATCACCATCAATAGCTTCTTTACAGGTTTCGAAAGTTAATCAAGTTGAAGTACCAGTTGTTCCTATTGTTGGAGGTCAAAAACCAATCACAAAGATGTCTGTTGATCTAACATACTCCGAGAAAATTACCATAAAAGATATACCGTGCAACATCGACGACAGTTTTAGTGTTAAACGATCTATTACGTGGTGCTACACTTTACTTTCATTGATGTACTCGAAGTATATTATTTGTTGGACGGGTCGTTTACAATATTTAGTGAACTCGAAGTCGACTTCTTTTCAAGATGGCGGGCATGATGTAGGACATGTTCTGAGAAAAATTTTGATGGGGGCGTTTTTTGAAGGGGGCATGGGGGACAAATGATATGTTGACACATGTTTTTGATTCCCATGAATTCTGCTTCCAAAAATACCAACACCAATTAAGAAAACAACATTTCTCTCCAAAAATACACTTCTTTTGTATATTTGGAAACATAATCCATAGGAATCAAAGACATGTGTCAATATATCATTTGTCCCCCATGCCCCCTTCAAAAAACGCCCCCATCAAAAATTTTCTCACATGTTCTTCAGTACTTTGTTAATTCGAGACGAATTCTTTTCAACATGGTGGGCCTGATGTAGGACATCCATTAGATTTATGATTAGTATTTTTCTTATTATTTCTAGAGTTTAATTAATTTAGAGTAGTATTTCTTACTTTTAGAATTACTTATTTTTAGAAGTCATTTAATTCTAGAACTTTATTTATTTTAGGGATTTCTTATTTTTCAAATTTGAGTCTTAGAGTTATTTAAATATGAGACAAGTCCTATGTACAATACACATTATTATTAAAAACCAATATTGAGATTTCTCAACAATTCTTCGACTTTTATTATCAAATTTCTTTATTCACGCTTCCGTTCTGCATTAAAACGGGGCACACAAACAATATAAACCCGATGGATACATATCCAATCCACCAGTTACACTGAGACATCGCAACAGTCTGCCTGCGGAAGAACAAAAGAAAATTGGGTTTCGAACACTAACTAGCTAGAAAGGAAGGGATGAAAATGCTGAAAGTTCATCCGGAAATGGTAAAGGGATTTGGAAACTGCAAATATTCTCAAAACTTACAATAAATATGAATTGGCTGTGAGTCGAGAGAAATTTTATTTTCTATGAACTCAACGACCCTATAATGTATGTATTCTCAATTCAGTCTTCTTTCCTTGCATTTAGTTGTAGGCTAGAGATATACCTATGTTCTCGAAACAGGCTTCCCTGGTATGTGGAATGAACCATGTCAAAAAACAACGGTAACTGCAACCATGCAAACAAGGTCACAGGTACACTACTAAACACCACAATAGGAACGAGAGCCCAAGCAAGTCTTTCTCCAAGCACGATATATATTGATGCTCCAAAAGCTACCAACACGCTGGCCATAGATATGAACAGAGTTGCAAGTCCTAACATCAATTTATTTGGCAAGGACTTCAGAAAATCAATTTCAGCGTACCGCGAAGTATATACGGCCAAGAACATGAGTACTGATGTGACAGAAGAGAATAAAGCAATGGCATCCGCTAATGCGAAGACTATAAACGAATTCTTTCCTAAGAAAACAGGAATGCCGTTTTTACTGCTATTGGTACTATCACTAATATTGCCTCCGGGAACAGTAAAAGCAGAGGCGAATGCTACAGTAGCAATGAGAGCAGCTACTAACATGCACGATCCAGATGTATCCTTGAGCCACTTTTCTCCATTTTCCTTCAGCTCTTTGTGTTCTTTTGTAAATATATTATGTGCTGTTTCTCCTCTTTTGTTTCTCTTAAATTTCATTTGCTCTGAGATCATGTTCTCCACCCCCTAATATAGCAAACATTTTTTACAAAGAAGTTAAAGTACTTGACTACACATTGAAGCTCACTAATGCATAAGATAAATGCTTGGAAATATCAAAAAGATACTCCCTCTATCCCGAGAAGGCTAACATGAAATAGAACTCCATTTATAACCTAATTACTTGATCTTTATTTTTTTTGGTAAGTCCAAGAACCTAATTATTTACTTGATCACGTTAAAAGAAGCCAGTGTTCTTTTGTTAATTGTTCTTAATTTGAAAGAGTTAAAAATGTTACTCATGGAATACTATAGCTTCTATTGATCCACAATAAAAACTACACTAAGTAATAATGGCAGTTGAAATAACACCCCTCACCTTAAACCACTGCACTTCTCGTTGCATCTGAAGATATGCACCACGGACCAAATTAAGTTGAGCGGAAGGGGCTAACTTGGCAGCATAATGCAAGATAGTGTTACCCTCGATATCTGCTCTGCAAATTACGTCGATTTTCTCTTTTCCACTGTGTTTACATAAAAGATTCAAAATTGTTTCATTTCGTTCTTCAATAGACATTTGTATCATAGTTTGTCCACCCATTTTATTCCGAATTATGTATGGAAAGAGTTGGATACACACATCTACAAACTCAACACTTCCATGCCTTATTGCCATCTTCATTACGTTAGATCCTGCAAAAAAATATTTTACCTCTCGGGGGTTCATTTTTTCTTTGATTGGTGTAAATATACTTTTAACCAAGTCTTCGGCTTGCTTGTGCTTTACTTTTTCGTCATATAACTGTTTGTGAAATTCTTCAATAGGAGTCACTGAAATAAACAACCACAACCAACTCACAACTAAATTATTCTTGTTACTTAGGCTAAAGGAATGATTTCAAAATTTTATCGCATACATGATACAAACCTGGTGTCCATGGTATGATGCGCAGGAGTAAAACAAAGAATAATTTGATCTTGCAATACATTTGGAGGCAAATCATGAATATGGAGGCACAAATACCAACTCCAGCGGCTTCCCATTTGAATGGTTTCGCTTTGCCTCCTTCCATGTTTTTTGAATTCTCGGAAGGGAATTTTTTGTCTCTGCAGGAACCTTCAATTCTTTCAACAGGGTTCTCTTCGTCTGGCTTGATGCCTTCAGAGCATTGGGGAAGGCTATCTTCTGACCTACGTGAAAATTTATTTTCGTTTGCTTGTGTGTGAAGCTCGTATGTGGTGATTGTGTTCACTTTAACCACTGCATATTTCATGTCACCGGCATTTAAATATAAAATTAAATATATGAGCATGTGGCGAATTACTTGTAACAACGTTGCTATCGAAAAGGTTTTTGGAAAATATATTAAACGCATGTCAATAGAACTTTGTTCATATATATCAGTGAGTATACGAAATGCAAAGTGGATAACTAACATGAATAGATGCAGCGTTGCCAGAACGTATGCTTAGCTCCACTAACAAATGCAAACGGCCTTTCTGCCATGTAATTCATTGCATTTGTTTGTACTTTCTTTGTCTGATCAATAACCAGTTCTGGAAATCGCTGAACAATAGATGATGCAATATCTACAAATAACGAGTTTGGTCATGTTAAAAACCAATGCTATGAAACGTACAAAATAACATAACTTCAGATATCTCTTAGAATTTAGCGGACAACTCTCTGTAGAATATAAATCTCCAAATATTTAAGGATTTGTGGACATACCGTAGAAACCAGCATCAATCATGTGACGCAATAGAGAATCACCTTGGTCACCAGAGAAAGGACCTGGGTGTTCGTGTTTAGTCACGGAATAAAGATACTCAACTGTCTCTCTTTGTCCAGCTGTAACTGATGTTAGAGCCCTTTCAAGTGGTACCATTCCGCTGCGATTTACTATCTGAGTCAATCGAGGGTTTTTGTTTACAATCATCTTAGCGGCTTTAGCATGTCCACATATGGCAGCATAATGAAGCGTTGTATTTTCACTGACGTTTGTTCTATGCTCAAGAGTATGTGGGGGCATGAGTTTCAAAATCTCCTCTATAAACATCAGATTCCATTTCTTCCCATACCTTATAGCTACATGCAACACTGTTTGTGATTCATTAGTGATCCCTTTTGTAATCCCTTCTGGATGCTTCTCCAAAAACTTACTTGCCACTTTCCAGTCACCCTCTATTGCTGCGTCATATAGCTCCTTGTATTCATCCAAAACATCTTTATTCGTCGCTTGACCACCATCTTCAACTGAAACATATAGGAGCAAAACCTCAATAACATATGGGTCAAACACTAACAAAAAAATTAAAAAAAAATCTAGCAACACCTTAATAACATATTAGCATCCTCCTTTTCTGTTCTTTCTCTATCAGAATGAAATTCGTAAAGTAGGATGTATGCATGTATCAGCTTACCAAGAGGATTAATTGATGAAGATGACGGGTTTGGGACAGCTTTATGATTTTGTTCGTCATTTTTACTTGTGTTTCTTACAATCTGTGATGTATTTACTTTCAATTCAGCAAGTACTGTAAGTAACACATCAAACTTTGCTTCAAGCCTCCTATGAGATTCAACTTGTTGCGGACCTAAAGACACCATTTCTTGATGATCATCACTTAATACTATTTCTTTAGCAGCATAGCCTAATGACTTCATAGACTGGTCATCGCTTACTAATTCTCTAGTAGCAGCCATGGAAGTATGAGATATTATAATTTATTGAGTGAGAGAGAGATGAGATGATATGGAATACAAGTGTGGTATCCTGGTGTCAAATATATAATCCTAGAGTAGAGACTTCACTGAAAAGCCTTATTCTTTCTAATAAAAAAAGAAAAGAATAACCCTATTGGCAAGCCAAGAAGTTCCTTGATTTATTTATTAAAGCTTCTTTTTTATGTAACAAGCCACTTGAACTTCCCTCCCCGCGAAACACACAAAACAGACAAACTTATTTTTGACTCCCTCCCAATTCATGTCTTATTGACGACATTTAGAAATTTCCAGACCAATCTACCCAGATAACATATAATCAAGTACAGTTAAATTACCCAAGTTGCAAGCAACGACGGAACCAGGAATTTATGTTTGGGTGGGCTAATTTTTTTTTTTCTCGAACTCTCAACTGCAAGAATGACAACTGCGGTAATATACTTAAAGTTGAGTATCGGAATGCCACACGATCTCTTTTCCTTGACGCATAAAGCTTTGAATCAATTTTTTTCACCTTGTAACTAATATTAGGGAGGAATAATCTGCGTATCGAAAATAATAATCTTGATTTGTTTAGCGGCCGAAGGCCGCCCAATTTTTTTCTAGTTTTAAAGGTTATTATACGGATGCAAAAATATTTGGAGTTTGTACATCTACGCATAATAAGTCATGACATATTGTATTTTTGTCTCATGAATACACTGCATTTTTAGATTATACATAGATACACATAAAATTGTAGTCACTTCATAGAAGAAAATGAATTTTTGGACAAACACTTGTTTTTTTTCTTTTTTTAAAGGTGGACAAAAGCTTGCTTAGTTAAGGACAAGACACCCCATTTGACACACAGTTTTATTTTATCAAACTAACACGTAACAGGTGAGCCCATTCAATACCTGATTTTAAGAAACATCATGAATACTTGTTTTTCCCTATAGCCTTTGAACGGTTGAGATGCTATTCAAAAATTAATCCATGCAAGACCGGGTTCTAAAATCTTCTGATTTCTTCCACGCAGAATCATATCTTAACAATTAATGGGCTAATTAAAATTTACACCTGTGCTAAATTTTACAAATGTTAAAAATTACACTAACAAAACATCTTTTTAGAAATTTTGGGGTGGGCTTCATCCTGGGTAAGCCACTCCCTAATACCGTCCCTGGTTGCAAGTATGCTTGGCAAGCCGGAGTTGTTTTAAAATAAAAAATTATAAGAAAAAGAGGTGCACCTCCAACATTACAACTCAGACAAGCATTTACAATTAAGAAGAGATGTTTGGTGAAATCTTCCACACCTGTCTCGGTGGAGAAAGTTTTTATTTATATGAAGTACATTACCCTAAATATGGAATATATTACATGAATGAGAATAACAAAAATATTGCGCAAATCATGCCTTTGATACAGGCCGTACAACTGTGATTGAAGAGTGAGTCTCTGGTAGCTGGCACATTAGAGGATCGGGCGCTAATCAAGCCACTGATATAGGCTTTAGCTGATGTATCCTTAACATTCTCCCTCAAGTTGAGCGTGAGTTGACGAATGCTCAACTTGTCTCTGAGATATTGAAACCTTGATGAAGCTAGGCCCTTAGTAAAGATGTCTGCTAGTTGATCTTTAGAAGAAATAAACTTTACTTCTAATTGTTTGCTAGCCACTCTCTCTCTGACAAAATGGTAGTCAATTTCTATGTGTTTAGTACGTGCATGAAACACTGGATTGACTGTAAGATATGTTGCTCCAAGGCTGTCGCACCATAACGAAGGAGTAGACATAGGAATTCCTAGTTCTTTGAGTAATGACACCGGTTTTGATGTAGCAATTGCAATGCCTCGATACTCAGCTTCAATGCTTGATTTAAATACAGTCCGTTGTTTCCTTGCACTCCATGATATCAAATTGCCACCAAAGTAGATACAATATCCACTTGTTGACCTTCTGTCATCTAAATTGCATGCCCAGTCGTTATCAGAATAAGCATGTAGTGATAAATCTGTTGATTTACGTATTGCCAGACCACATTCAACTGTGTGCTTCAGATAATGAAGAATTCGCTTCACTAATTCCCAAAGTTCCTCATAAGGATCATGCATATATTGGGAAACTTTTGCAACTGCAACGGCGATATCTGGTCGAGTAAGATGAAGGTACTGAAGAGCTCCTACAACACTTATGTACAAGGTTGTATTATCAAACTTGTTGCTGCCAACTCGCAGTACCTTTGCATTAGCTGCAAAAGGAGTAAAGACATGCTTTGCACCATCCATGGTTGTACGTTTAAGCAAATCAGCAATGTACTTGCGTTGACTGAGTATTATTGCACCACCTTGTTGGATTACCTCAATACCCAAAAAATAATTGAGATTACCCAAATCACAAACTGCAAACTTTGTACCCAAGTCATTGGTGTGTTTATTGATACGTAGTGAACTAGAGCCTGTGACTATGATGTCATCGACATAGACAATTACATAAGTAATACCTTGTTTTGATTATTGCACAAATAAGGAGGAATCAGGAATCGAGCCCTTGAACCCCAAATCCATTAGATAAGAGCTGAGTTTGGAGTACCATGTACGTGGATCTTGTTTTAAGGTGTATATCGACTTATTAAGTTTACACACATATGTTGGGTTCTCAGGATCAACATATCCCGGAGGTTGTTTCATGTAAACTTCTTCTTAAAGCACATCGTGAAGAAACGCATTTTGAACATCCAATTGTTTCATAACCCAATTATGTGCTTCTACTATAGATAGAACCAATCTTATAGTGCAAGGCTTGATCACCGGTGAACGTTTCACCATAGTCATCACCTGCTTTCTGATGAAAAACATTTGTAACTAGCCATGCTTTTCTTCTATCCAGTTCTCCATTTGTCTTTTTCTTAACTCGAAACACCCACTTGGAACCTATCACATTCATTCCATTAACATATGGTACTCCATGTACCATTACGTATATGAGCATTGATTTCTGCATCCATGGGTGGTCTACAGTTTGGATCTTTAGATGCTTCTGTATATGACTTTGGCTTAAAAAATTCATCAGTTTGTAACGGATGTTTGGTAGCTGCTAAACACAATCTGTTGACAGGCTTTCTGATACCATCTTTGGCTCTAGTCACCATAGAATGCTGTTGTTGTTGCTGTGTTGTTGAACCCAAAACTGTTGCACAAGTTGTACTAGCATTTTTGTTATGTTGTGTATTGTTAACAGATGGTTGAACTGAGGATTCTGGTAATGCAGACGATGATGGTGCTGATGTTTCAGTAGCAACAGTTTGCTCAACTAGTGGCACGGTCTGCATAGGAGACATTGGTATCTGAGAAAGAGGATAAGAAGATAAAACTCTAGTACATAATTGACTCTATAGTGTATCAACTGAAGTTACATGCTGCTTGGCAGAGAATGGGAAGATGTCATCTTCAAATTTGACGTGGCGAGAGACATATAGACGATTGGATGGAAGATGTAAGCACATATAGCCTTTGTGAGCACTATTATAGCCTACAAACGCACAAGCTTTTGACCTTGGTTCTAATTTGTTAGAGACATATGGTCGTGATCAGCGATAGTAAAGACATCCAAAGACTTTTAACATACTGTAATCAGGTAGTTTATTAAACAGTAGTTCTAAAGGAGTTTTGAGTTTATTTTGAGAAGCTGGGAGCGTATTAATTAGATAACAGGCAGTAGAGAAAGCTTCTGACCAGTAGGAAGTTGGCATTGAGGCTTGAAATAATGGAGCTAACCAGATTCTGTGATATGTCTAATGCGACGTTCGGCTATGCCATTCTGTGCAAAATTGTGAGGACAAGTGAACCTATGTATTACCCCTGACTCATTGAGAAAAGATGTGAACTTTTTATACTCTCCCCCATTGTCTGACTGGAATATTTTCATTTGATGCTCGGTTTGGTTTTCTATCATTCTTTTGAACTGAACAAAGACAGGCAATGCATCAGATTTACGATGAATTGGATATATCCAGGTGTAATGAGAAAATACATCAAGGAAGAGAATGTAATAAAGAAACCCATGATTAGATAAGTTTGGGGAAACCCATAAATCAAAAACAAACAAGCTCAATGGCTTGTCAATAATAGTAGTACTACTAAAAAAGGGGAGTTTACGACTCTTGCTAACATGACAAGAATGGGAGAACTAAAACTCTTTATTGCAAACTGGAAGGGAAAACTGTATAACGACTTTAAGAACTGTTTTTAGCATCGGATGTCCTAGACGTTGATGCCAAATAGGAATAGTTTCTGCAACAAAGGTAGATGGATTTGATTGATGTATCTCTCGTACTCCATCAAAGATGTAGAGCCCATTCTTACTCATGCCTCGCCGCAATATTGTCCTCGTGTGGATGTCCTTTACAACAAAGAAATCAGAGTGAAACTCAAAGCATACAGAATTATCTTTGCAAAACTATGAAACTGATAACAAATTAACTTTAATTTGAGGAACATGAAGTATGTTATTTAGATTGAAAGAGCGGCTATTGACTTTGAAAGAAGCTTTACCAATATTCTCGATTGGGAATGCATTACCATTATCAACATGAACACGTTTGGTTCGGTGGTTGGAATGCCATCATATTCATGATGAATATTTTGTGTGAGTTAGATGTAATCGGATTGTTGAGATTTACGGTGAGATGGTGAGTAGCACCGAATCATTGATCCAATCGATGTCAACACCTTCTCCCAGCAATGCAAGAAAAGCAACTTGTCTAGGATTTCTAGGAAAAAGTCATGTTTGAAGCGAAACCAAATTATCTGCAATGTAAAGCATCATGACAACTATGTTGGTAGTTTTAACTTCTTACGGTTCCTTCTTTGTTTTGGTCGATTAGGTGGTTGGTGTCTTCTCGTGTTTTATTTGGCGATCCGACCTTCTAGCACTTGAGGATGCGGCTACATGTGCTACTGGCTGTTGAAAGCAAAGACATATGCTTGATAGCTCCAATCGCATATCAAAATCGGCACATTATGTAAGCACGGGCGGTTGAAATCCATATCAACCTTTTCCATTGTGCTTAGAGATGTCACGATGGAATCATATGCTTATTTGAAATTCTTCAAAACAAGCTATTGACTTTGAAAGAAGCTTTACAATATTCTCGATTGGGAATGCATTACCATTATCAACATGAACACGTTCGGGATTTTCTACCAAAGCCACGGCCCTACATGCCATTGGCCATCATATTCATGATGAATATTGATTGATCCAAGCCGCTCAAGATGGCTTGTTTCATATCCTCATCTGATACGGCATTGCCTGATGCTGCAAGAACATCAATTTAGATTTGTAAAAAAATACTCTTGCTTTTCGAAGACTATGAAGCTGTCTTATGAGATTCATATGATGAGCTCGATTCTTGGGTGCATATCGTTTTTCAAGTGCATCCCAGACCTCTTTTGCAGATCCAAGTCCTGAAACACGACCAAGAACTCCTTCTGTGAGTGATGATAGCAACCAACCAAGCAGGATTTGATCTTGCTCTTCATATTTGGTGTAAGCAACATTAACAATTTCAGTGTTGGGCAGGGTTCTTGCTGGTTTTGGATAGGTTCCATCAATATAACCCATCAATCGATAACCTTTTTGGAAGTGGGCTAAACTGAGTTTTCCATAGAAAATAGTTTGTTTCATTGAGCTTGACATTGATAAGGTGATTAACATGAATCTGTTGGAGTATTGTAGTTTCTGCTGCTGACATGATGATGATGAAGATGAAGTATTTCTGGTTTTAAGCGTGGCTTACAGATCATTGTCGAGATAGCAAGTTAAGAAGAGATGTTTGGTGAAATCTTCCACACCTTTCACGGTGGAGAAAGTTCTTTATTTATATGAATTACATTACCCTAAATAGGGCATATATTACATAAATGAGAATAACAAAAATATTGCGCAAATCATGCCTTTGATACAGTCCGTACAACTGTGATTGAAGAGTGAGTCTCTGGTAGCTGGCATACTAGAGGATCAGCGCTAATCAAGCCCCTGATATAGGCTTTAGCTGCTGTATCCTTAACATTTACAAGGCTGGTTTTTAAGATTACAACTAATTTATCACTGTCGACTCTTGGATCTCTTGACAGTTCAGATTATTCAACCTTTACAATCAAACCAACCATGTAAGTGTACAGACCAGGGTAAATAGCCATGTTTAGGCTGTTAAAAGGAAAACTAGACAATCTAACAAGACTGCACAGTAGGACACTATAAACTAGCGCGAGACCATATTCTCTTACTAGGGAAAGACTGTTGCTATAACTTCTTTGAATTAATATTTTGATACAGGGGAGAAAGAAAATAGAAGCTATCACAGTACTAATCAAATTTGAACCGTAGGTGGTATGTCATACTACGACTCACTAATCAAATTATAAGTCAGTGTCACGAGCCAAGTTTTAAATACCAATGTAGATATTTGGTGAAAATGCAGATTTAAGGTCGTTTAGGAAATTTTTTGACCCACAGAACATTGAACTCATAACAATTTTTAGATGACAGAGTACATTTTATGCTAGGAAGCTCATTTTGGGTGGGGAGGAAGAAACGGGGCACACAAAAAACTGAAAATATAAACCTGATAGATACATATCCAATCCACCAGTTATACCGAGACATGTGTCAACAGTCTGCCTGCGGAAGTACTAGCTAACTAGCTAGAAAGGAAGGGATGAAAATGCTGAATATTTATCCGGAAGTGGTAATGGGATTTGGAAACCATAAATATTCAGAATAATTACAATAAATATGAATTGGCTGTGAGTCGAGAGAATTTTCACACCTCAACAACCCTATAATGTATGTATTCTAAAATCAATCTTCTTTCCTTGCATTTAGTTGTAGGCTGGAGATATATGTATGTTCTCGAAACAGGCTTCCCCAGTATGTGGAACAAATCATCTCAAATAATAATGGTAACTGCAAGCACACAAACAAGGTCACAGGAACACAACCTAACACCACAATAGGAATGAGAGCCCATGTGAATCTCTTTCCAAGCATGATAAATATTGATGCACCAAAAGCTACCAATACACTGGCCATAGATATTAGCAGAGTTGCAAGTCCTAATATCATCTTTTGAGGCAAGGACTTGAGAAAATCAACCTCGGCATACCGGGAAGTGTATATGGCCAAGAACATAAGTACTGATGTGATAGAAGATGATAAAGCCAACGCATCTGCTACTGCGAAGACTATAAATGAACTCTCTTTCAAGAAAACAGGGATGCCGTTCTTACTGCTGTTACTATCATTAATATTACCTCCAGGGACAGTAAAAGCAGAAGCGAATGCTACAGTAGCAATGAGAGCAGCTACTACCATGCACGATCCAGATGTATCTTTGAGCCACTTCTCTCCACTTTCCTTTAACTCTTTGTGTTCTTTTGTAAATATATCATGTGCTGTATCACCATTTTTGTTTCTCTTAAATTTCATTTGTTCCGAAATCATGTTCTCCACACCCTGAGTGAATAGAAGTTACAAAGAAGTAAAAGTATTTAAAAACTAGAAACTAGATACTTTTACTTCTTTGTGATGATACCGTTGGTAAACAATTAATAAATTATGATTTTTAAAGTTTTAATAAAAATTATAATTTATTGTTTTTTTGTGAATGAAAAACTTATTAGTCGTGTGAAGTTTCCACTTTTAGTTGTTTTAATAGACTATATAAGCTTTTTAGCCCCACATCGGGGAGTTCATCTTTTTAAGTTGTACTCCCTCTGTTTTTGAAAAAAAGATACTTTCACTTTTTCATTTTAGCCTAAAAATAGGCAAAATTGAAAAAGTGAAAGTATCTCTTTTCCAGAAACGGGGGGAGTATTATTCCATTATATAAAGAAAATTCACTACTTTTGTAAAATAAATGGGAAAGGGGATTCTCTATTTTTAGAGAGACCCCCAAGGGAAGATATTTTATATGTTTTCTTTTGCGTTCGCGATTTTCCTTAAGGGTTTTTTCGGAGTTGCCAAGCTCAAGTTGAGCATCTACTACATATGCTAATAGTAGGTGTATTAGCGTGTTTTATCCTGGAGATATTCGTCATGTGAGGGCTATAGCATCACTCTTGAGTGTAGCCGGGCGCCAATGTCTAAAGGGCAATGTGTTGAGCATGTAACTCACTCTGTTTTTCCAAAGTTTTGTCTTATTGTTGTTGCGAAGATCTGGGGAGCTCGTCCATTTTATCAAATCGATCACTTCCATTATAAAGGAGCTAAGTATCAATAACTTTTGATTGTTTGATTTTGTCCTTGTTTTTGATTATTGCACCCAACAATCTTAAGACCTTATCGTTTGTAATAATCATGGATGTTACTGTGAAGTGAAAAAAAAAAAAAAAAAAAAAAAAAAAAAAAAAAAAAAAACTATGTTTTGGTCAGCTGTAGAGTTTCGAATTTATCTCTTAACCTAAAAGGAATTTCGGTGAAAACTTTTGACATAACGTAGAAGACATCCCCATAATTAACCACACAAAATTTCAGAATTTTTGGAGTTGTAAAAGTATTTTTTTGCTATTTTACAAAACAGGGAAACGTTCCTGAAAAATTCCGACGAGCATAAATTATTTGTTGACTAAATTAGTTTTTATGGGGTAACCATGAGTTTTTTGAATGGTGATCCAAACAAAGTTTGTATATTTAGATATTATCTTCAAAACTCATATTTTATTTTCCGATTCGGAACTAAGGTTTGTGAGATGTGGTGTTTTAGGTGATTAGGAAATTACCGTCTCCCTAGTCAGAGTATAAACGAAGATTGTGACATGAAACTGGAAAGGGACATGGCTAACAAGCACATGTGGATGAACACAATTTTTCCAAAGGTGACAAAGGTGGGAACATCAAACGCAACTCTAAGCGTAGTCTTCTTAAGAAAGGTATGTTTCGTAAACGTGAATCTAGCATTACTTTAATTAAGGGTGATTTTTATGTGTGTCAAATCCTAGCCATACGGCAGTAAATTGTAGGCAACATAAAAACCTTAATTAGTAGATAGTTAATGCTAATTTAGTTGAAACAAACTAGTACGAGTTCAGTGGCATGATGATGGAAGTTATTTTAATAACCAATGTGAGAGACCAGTAGGTGGACTCTGGAGCCACCAAGTATGTTTGTTGAAACAGAGACTTGTTCACCTCCTATCAGAGGATAGGACATGTTGAGAAACTCTATATGAGTAAATCACCTGCGACAGAGGTTGCATAAAAGGGAAAGGTCGAGCAGAAGCTCATATCTGTAATATTCTCACATTGAATGAAGTTTTCATGTTCCAGGCATATGCAAGAATCTTGTATCTTGTTCTGCTGGAGATGATAAAAGACTTAAGATATTAATTGAATTTGGAAAACTTGTCGTACCTAAGGGCAGTGATTTTGAAGGCAAAGTTATAATACTTAAGGTCAATATAAGATTAACTAAAAGATTGATGAAGTAGTTGATTCTTGTGTTTTCTTTTGTGTGATTGAAGTAGTTTAGTCCATGCACAAACTGGCCAGCATAGGCTGCGTACCCAAATTTAGTTTTGATTTTGAACATAAAAGTGGAACCTGTGTAGAATCAAAATATGCTATAAAATCTTTTAGCACAAATGTTCAGAGTAATTCTAAGCCCTTAGAATTAATTCAGTTAGGCCTAGTTGACATGAGTTCAACCCAAAACCAATGTGGTAAAAATGGTTTATAACTTTCGTAGATGATTGTACGAGGTACTATCTTGTATACTTGCTTAGGGATAAGGATGATGCCTTAGAATCCTTAAGATGTATAAACTTGAAGTTCATAACCAATTAGAAGCCTTGAAATTAACAACTAAGGAGATGAAATTTCCAAGTTGGTTATTTCAGGATTACCTGCGGCCTTGTGGGGGGAGGCAGTCCTCTTAACTAGTATATCCTGAATAGAGTACCCTTTTAAGGATCAGATGAAATTTTTATTTATGGAAAGGTAGATGACCTTCTTATGAATGCGTCAAAGTGTGGGGGTGTTTAACTAAGATTAGCATTCCTCTTCCTAAAAGAACTAGATAGAAACCAAAAATGTTGATTGTGTTTTCATATAAGGTATGTTGAGTATACTTCTACATATAAATTTTTGGTTGCGCAATCTGATTTTTTCTGACTTTGGTGTGAATATTATTACGGAATCTAGGGATGCTGAGTTCTTTGAACATGTTTATTCTTAATCATGTACCTCATTAGATATGTGATGTTGATCCCCTAGATTTATTTTCAAATAGTCAGAACTTATCTTATAGGAAGATGAAGCTGAGGTTTAGCCTAAGAGAAGTGAAACAATTAGACTTGAGACTTCTTATGAAGCCGATTTAATAACATACCTATCTTAGTCTGAGCCCAAACTTGTAAAGAATCCTTGACATCTACTGAAACTCTATTCTGGTAAGAAGCTTCATTTAGTGAAATGGACTCAGTCCGTCGGAACCCGACTTGACCATGGGATGTAAATGAGTTTCTAAGAGGAAACGTTAGGTAGATGGAACTGTGGAAAAATATTAAGCTAAGTGGTAGCTAAAGGCTATAAACTAAAGAAGGTGTAGATTTGCTTGATTCTTATTCACCTGTGACGAGAATTACTTCCGTAGAGATGCTAATTGTTATTGTTTCCATAAACAACTTGGAGATATATCAGATGGATGTTAAGACAACTTTTCTAAAATAGTGAATTAGATAAAGAAATTTACATAGATCAACCTGAGGACTTTGTAGTGAAAGGTTATGAACACAAAGTTTGTAAGTTTAACAAATCGTTGAATGGTTTTCAAATAAGCATGTAAACAGTGACATGGAAAATTTGATCATGTGATAATGTGTAGTGGATTTAAGTTAATGAATCTGACAAGTTTATTTACAAGTAACTTGTTATGGATGCATGTGTGATTGTATGCTTGTATGTTTGTGATATGATTATACTTGATACAAACGTAGATGTGATTAATTCCACTAAAATCATGCACTGAATGAGAATGTTGACTTGAAAGATACTTGGGAAATTTTGATGTAATCTTAGGGATGAGGATTAGAAGATAATCAAACATTTATAGTCTTAGTCATTTTCATTATGTTGAATTTGTGCTTAAGAGATACAATCATCCTGATTGTAAGCCTGCTTGTACTCCATACGATTCTTCTTTTAGACTCGAGAAAAATATGGGTAATGGAGTATCTTAACTTGAATACTCAAAAGTTATAGAATGTATGATGAATTTAATGAACTATAAGAGTCCAGACATTGCCTATATTATGAGTAAGTTAAGTTGATATACTTTTAGTCCAGAGCAAGAGCATTGGGATGCACTTAGTAGAGTATTATGGTACCTAAAGTACTTTATTACCTTTTGTTTGATTTATGAAAGGTATCTTGTTGTCCTTGAGGGACTTTGTGATGCAAACTGGACAGGTGACTCAGAGGAGTCTAAGTCTACGATTGGATATGTTTTCACTCTAGCAGGTGGGTTTGTTTTTGGATTATTTCCAAACAGACATATATTGCTCAATTCATTATGGAATCTGAGAGTATTGCGTTAGATAAAGAACGAGAGGGGGCCGAGTGCCTAAGATGCTTTTTAGAAGACATTCCTCTCTGGCATAGGCTTGTTCCATCTATATATATATACATTGTGTTAGCGAAGATATAATAGCTAAATATACTCAATCGGCGTTATTTCCATTGATTGGATAAAGTCCAAGGAGAAGATCGCACAACCTTTGACGAAAGGTTTATACAAAGAGATAGTTAAAAGTGCATCGAGAGGGATGGGGATTTAAGCTCATAAACTAAACTTTCCATGAAGGATACTCAACCTTACTGACTGGAGATTCCAAGATCAAGGTTTCGAATGAGACAACTAATTTGTGGTGGGTAAAGGTAAACACTATCAGATAATTTCACTCTCTGTCCCTTCCCTATGGTGTAGACGTGATAGTGTGACTACATGTGAAGGATGACTTTTAAGAAGTCTTAATGAGTTCTATAGTTTCAATTTAAGATTGAAGTGGCGTGTAGCAGTAACACTCTTTATGGAAACTTACCTATCTGAATGAGGAGGTGGGGCCGCTTCCTATGAGTATATGAGATTTGATTCTTTAGAGCATTCTGAGAAACAGGATATGTCCAGGGCCAAATTGGACAAAACGGCACGAGCTTGGCAGCAACCTTGGAGATATCATCCGTGGTTGTTATCGCGAATTACAACAAACACTAGTAGTTCAAGACATAGTTCACTGTCTCTAGCAAGTAATTCTGGTAATATCTCACTAAGCAAAGGTTCAAGACCTCATGGACACCTCTGCCTAAAATGGTATTTCCTGCGCTTTTATATGATTTTCGTTTTTGATGGTTTTGGTATTACTGGAACTTAGGACCTAAGGGTCACTAAGGGTTCACTAGTTCACGCTTTTTCACTTTGGTGAAAGATACCTTTAGTCTCGCCATGTGAGAACTAAAGATGAAAGCTCTCTATACTATTATGATTTGTGCAATCCATAGTATGACCCTGGGGTCAACACACTTTTGTGTGAGGGAGAGGACGTAGAAATGACTAGTACGATTTCAACACTTGCACGATCCGTCTATCTGTTCAGTCTGTTTGGGTCGTGAGATTGGGATGTTGTATTACCAAGATCTATCTTTGTTTTCATGTTTTATTGAGTTTTCATTCATGTGGGGGATTGTTGGAAAACGATTAATAAAATATGATTTTTAAAGTTTTAATAAAAATTATAATTTATTGTTTTCTTTTGTGAATGAAAAACTTATTAGTCCCACCAGTGAGTTTCCACTTTTAGTTGTTTTAAGAGACTATATAAGCTTTTTAGCCCTACATCGGGAGTTCATCTTTTTAAGTTGTATTATTCTATTATATAAAGAAATTAACTACTTTTGTAAAATAAATGGGAAAGGGGATTCTCTATTTTTAGAGAGACCCCCAAGGGAAGATATCTTCAGGGGGTTAGTCAATTAAGATTTCTAGTGATATTGAAAGAATTTTAGAGACTTCTAAAAGCTCTTGTTAGTCAATAGAGAGTTCTTCAAAATCTCAAACAATCTCTGTTATTGGATCATGACTTTCTAAAAGTCTTCAAAATTCTCTGTTATTGGATTTGGAATTTGAAATCAATGACTTATGATTTTGAGAGACTTGTAGAGACTTTTATTACAAAACATACCATAAATGGCTAAAACAAAATTTCTCCTTAGTAGGTGATATTTTGAGAGACTTTGTTCTCTCTCTTTTCTTTAAGGATTAAATATCAAAATATATATTAAAAAAAAAAAACAAAAAAAAAAAAAAAACCCTACAATTAAATCCATAAAAAATGTAAAAAAGATTGTAGTCTTCCAAAACTCAATAATTTTAATAGAGATTCAAATCCCTTATGTTCGTCTCGTTTTGATTTTATTGGCAAAATGTTTACATTTTTTGTTAGCCATGCATGGACTAATACATTTTCATTAATTCATTTTGTAAAATTCATAAATGTTTTATTGTCTCAATAAATCCCCATAATTCCTTGAAAATCATTCAGAGAGTCTCTCAAAATCTCTAAACTCACGGAGAGTCACCCAAAATCTCTTATATGAAAAGTCTTTGAATGTATCTACTAGTCCAATTGACTAACCCCTTGTTTATATGTTTTCTTTGCGTTCGCGATTTTCCTTAAGGGTTTTTTCTGAGTTTCAAGCTCAAGTTAAGCATCTACCATATGCTAGTAGTAGGTGTATTAGGGTATTTTATCATGGAGATATCCGTCCTGTGAGAGCTATAGCATCACTTTTGAGTGTAGCCGGGCGCTAATGTCTTAAGGGAAACGTGTTGAACACGTGAGTCACTTTGTTTTTCCAAAGTTTTATCTTGTTGCTGTTGCGGAGATCTGGGGAGCTCGTCCGTTTTATCAAATCGATTACTTCCATTATAAAGGAGCTAAGTATCAATAAATTTTGTTTATTTGATTTTTTCCTTGTTTTTGTTTATTGCACCAACAGATACCAGTTACCTAAATTTGATACTCGTCATTAGATGTCGTTTTATATCAAATATAATAAGGATAGACAAATACTTCAATTATGAAACAAACTATGGAAATAGAATTTAATTTGTCGCCTAATTACTACTTGATTAAGTTAAGAAAGAAAGCCAGTGTGCTTTTTGTTGTTTTTAGTTTGAAATAGTTAAAAATGGTTAATCATGGAATACTTTAGTTTACATTGCTCCAAAAAAAACATCAAGTAGATGGCAGTTGAAATTACCTTGAGCCATTGAATTTCTCGCTGCATCTGAAGGTATGCCCCAGAGACTGAATTTAGTTGAGCGGAAGGCGCTAATTTGGCAGCATAATGCAAGACATTGTTACCCTTGTCATCATCTCTGGAAACTATGTCGATTTTATTTTTTCCACATTTTTTACATATAAGGTTCAAAATCGTTTCATTTCGTTCAGCGATAGCCATTTGCACCATATATTGCCCCCCCATTTTATACCAAATTAGGTATGGAAAGAGTTGAATACACACCTCAACAAACTCTACGCTTCCGTGCTTTATAGCCATCTTCATGACGTTAGATCCTACAAAAACTCTTTTTACTTTCCGCTTGTTCAATCTTTTTTGGAGCAGTTTAAATATATTTCTAACCAAGGCTTTGGCTTGTTTGTGCTTCGCCTTGTCGTTATATATGTGTTTGTGCAACTGTATGATACGAGGTTCTGAAATAAATAACCAAAACCAAGTCACCATTAAATTAGAAAGTAGATGAAGTGCTCTATGCCCACAATTTTTGCTACATAAGAGTATTTAAAGAGTTTTTTTTTTTTTTTTCTTCTAATGAATAACAGAGAATTAAGCTAAAGAACTGATGTGTAAGTACGCTTGGGAACATTGGTTTGGTAGGTAAGTAATTAGCAATATTTAGGGTGTTATGGCAACATATATGTACACGTACGATTGTTTGAATGGGTGGACATAGAAAAAATGCTTGGAATCGAGTGCAAATCTGTTCACACTCCTCTAACGAGTGTATATTTCACATATTTTTCTGATTGGTTGATTATTTAATTAACAGATGACTTCAGTACCTTCCATGTTTAGAATCACGACCCTCGTTACATAACTCCCTAAATTAATTCAAGGGTAGAGATTAAAATGTGAAATATACACCTGTTAAGGAGTGTGCACGAATTCGGATTCGTTGGAATGGTGGATCAGGTGGTTTTTGTTTGTGTAATTAGTGTTTTAAGTTGTTTTGGAGGTTAATGGAAGGGTAGTTACAACAAGGATTTTGAAGCTAGACACACACACTGAAGACCTGAAAACTATATATATAACTCAAACAAATTAAGCCCGCGTGGGTTCTCTTTAAGGGAAGGAAAAAAACCTGGTGTCCATGGTATGATGAAGCGCACAAGGAAAACCAGGAGAACAGAGAAGAACTTGATCATATGATAAATTAAGTACCAAATGATTTCCCATTTGAACGGTTTCGTCTCGTCTCCTTTCGTGTTTTCTGAGTTCTCGGGTGGGCATTTTTCGTCTTCGCAGGACTCTTCAAATCTTTCAACAGGATTCTCTTCGTCTACATTGGTGTCTTCCAAGATTTGGGGAAGACTTTCTTCTGAGCTACGTGAAGAACTTCTTTTGTTTGTTTGAGTATTAAGCTCATATGTCGTATTTATGTCCACTTTAACCACTGCAAATATCATGGCACCCGCATTTAGATAAATATAAGATCATATGGGGATTCACTTATAATGGTGTCATATATTTCTGTCCTAGCTGAATGTAATGTAAATATTAGGATGGTCAACTGACATGGATAGATACGGCGTTGCCAGAATGTTAATTTAGCTCCACTAGCAAACGCAAACGGCCTTTCTGCCATGTAATTCATTACACTTATTTGTATTTTCTTTCTTTGATCAATAACCAGTTCTGGAAATCGCTGGACAAGAGATGATGCAATATCTGCAAGTAAGGACTTTAGTGATGTTAAAAACAATGCTCTTGCAAAATTACGTAATTATGTTTTGGTGTCTTCATATGGACTTGCTATAATTTATTTATCACTTTCTGCATATGTTTTAAATTTAGCACATAACTTTCCCTAGAAAATGTGCGGTTCAATCTCCCAAGATTCAAGTATTTTATACACATACCGTAGAAACCTGCATCAATCATACGACGCAATATAGTACCACCTCGGTGACCGGAGAAAGGACTTGGGTGTTCGTGTCTAGTTACGGAATAAAGATACTCAACTGTCTCTCTTTGTCCAGCTGTGGCTGAGTTTAGAGCACCATGAAGTGGTATAATTTTGTTCCTGGATAGTATCTGAGTCAATCTAGGATTTCGGTCTACCATCACCTTAGCAGCTTTAACGAATCCAAACATAGCAGCATAATGAAGCGCTGTATAACCACTAGTCCCAGTTTTATATTCAAGGATTTCTGGAGGCATCATTTTCACAATCTCCTCTGTAAACATCTGATTCGCATCAGTTATAGCTACATGCAACACTGTTCGTGAATCACTAGCGATCACTTTTGTAATGGCTTCCGGATTCTTCTCCAAAAATTTACGAGCCACTTCCCAGTCACTGTTTCTTGCTGCATTGTATAGCTCTTTATATTCATCTTTACCCATCACCTGACCACCATCTTCAGCTGAAACATACCGAAGCAACACATCAATCACGTAACAAAAATTATACAAAACAACTCGACACCTAATCCAGTATTTAATTTTCTGTTCTTTCTTCACCAGAATGGAATTTGCAAAGTAGGACGTATATATGTACCCGCTTACCTGCAAATTTCTCAACCAGATCATTATGATCATCAGATATCACCTGGGTGATCTCCTGATTATCATTCACTGTTGATGGCCTTTCCATGTTTACAGCTAAATTATCTGTAACAGCAGTAGTAGTGATTGTATCTCCTTCCGGTGTCAATATAGGTGTTGACGTTGATGCTAAAGCTACAAAATACGCACCAGATTGAAGAACACATGAAACAGACGTTGAATACATATCATGTAATTAGAACTCAGTAATATAGGGGATAATCTGGATAAATCACCGCAAATTTTTTATGCTCATACACAAGAATAAATACGAACCTAGATGATCAAGAGGATTGATTTTTAATGAAGATGATAGGTTCACGGAAGCTTTATGTTTTCGCTCCTCATTCTTGTAGTTAGCACCAGTGGTTATACTAGTGTTATTCACAATCTGTGACAGTTGAAGTTGAGTATTTACTTGCGATTCCACGAGTACTTTGAGTAATGCTTCAACCTTATCAAGAGATTCAATTTGCAGTAGACCTAATGACTTCATTTCCTGAAGATATTCGACTACTTGCTGCAGACCTAATGGCATTATTTCCCGCTGAAATCGACTATCCCTATCATCGCATACAAGTGTCGTATCCTGGTGTCAAATATATAATCCCAGAGTAGAGACTTACATGCAGAAAAGCCTTATTCTCTCTAATGAAAAAAGAAAAGAATAACCCTATTGGCAAGCCAAGAATTTCCTTGATTTATTTATTAAAGCTTCTCTAATAAAAAAAAGAAAAGAATAACCCTATTGGCAAGCCAAGAATTTCCTTGATTTATTTATTAAAGCTTCTCTTTTCTGTAACAAGCCACTTGAACTGCCCTCCCCGCGAAACACACAAAACAGACAAACTTATTTTTGGCTCCCTCCCAACTCATGTCTTATTGACGACATTTAGAAATTTCCAGACCAATCCACCCGGATAACATATATTCAAGGACAGAGCGCTCGACATATTGGACCCAGGTTCAAAGTATGCCTGGCAAGCAAGAGCTGTTTCAAAAAATATATATTATAAGAAAAAGAGGTGCACCTCAATCATTACAACTGAGACAAGCTTTTACAAGGCTGGTATTCAAGATTACAACTAATTTATCACCGTCGACTCTTGGATCTCTTGACAGTTCAGATGACAACAAAGGTAGAGGTAGCAAACATATCTCAGCAGACACAACAGAAATCAAATGATACCAGAACTAGATACTACAACTAAACCCAGCCATGTCTTAGGTGTTTTATCGTGGAACAACCAACCAAAACTTTAAAAGAAAATAGGAGTAGAGAAGAAAAAGCAAGCAAAGTTGAGAATAACATCAACTCTAAGCCAGAAGTGAAACACCGTTTGGTGTTGAGATTTTAAACCACATGGGAGAAGTAAACGAACTCTGTAGAGGAGTTTGTTAAGCTCACTGATGTTTATGATTATTACACCCTCTGTCCCTAAAATGTAACCGGAGAAAATGAAATCACTTAGATTAAAAAATGGTTGGGCTTTTATAAATTTATTCTTGGCAGGACTGGCTGCATACACAAGTCCGGAAATGCTAAAAATACCGAGAAAATATCCCTATAGAATTCCCATAAAGAATGCCCATAAAAGTCACTCCTTTCCTTATCTCCAAAAAAATATGTGCCCCCTACGTAATAACCCAAAATTAAAAGCTTAACCTGTAGCAGAAATTTCAACCACCAAACTAAGTAGGGTACAGGGAGTTATAAGTCTTGATTGTTGTGTTTTGTACATTTTGTTTGGAAGTAAATATGCCCAATTGCCATCACTAGATATTTTAGATAGAAGAACAGAGATTTGAACAGAGATTTGATTAGTGGTGAGAGATTTCTTGGGAATTTCTACAAATACCTCAAACTCCTTGTTAGTGGTGAGAGATTTGATTAGAATCTCTTAAACTCCCTGTTAGTCATAAAACACTAGCAGTGGCGGAACAAGAAAATGAATGTTGGGGTGGCTTGAAAACAAATCGGCTTGACTTGGGCTGGCTTAAGCCTAGTCTTTAGGTTTGACTTTTTGTAACCAAACATAATTACACTACAAAATGAAAGTTTTTTTTGGACTTTGGGCTGGCTTAATCCAGCCCAAGTCACTACATAGATCCTCCACTGAACACTAGAAGTATAGGGAGTTTACAATTTGGGGGAGTTTCAATGTTTCATGATGTTTTTGTGCTTGAACAAAATCTCTCAAAAAACAAAAAATTTCTGGGGAGTTGGGGTTAAACTCCCCCAAATTGTCTAGACTCTCATACACTCCCTCTAAATCCTTAGGGATTTAAATACGTTAAAATCTCTCAAACTCTCTCACGACTAACCCCTGGAAGCTTCTCCACAAAATGGATTAGTTAATTTCCGGTAGCCAACAAGAACAAGAAATCTTCAAGTTCTGACTTATGGATTTATGGTCATTGGTTAAAATTCATTTAATTAGCAAACACTTCATCCAAAACCAATTAATTATGTAGTTATCTTAGCAACATGGTCAAATATTCATCATACCAAATACAAAATGAGTACTGCCAACGAATTCCGACTCTTTTTTAGGTGGCGTAGGCCAAGTTGTGTCATGAGTTGAGTTGGTTAACTACGTGCGCGCTACATAATGATTATAACTCTTAAAATCAAATATAATCTAAGCAAATTTAGTTGTTATCGATTTGTAGGGATCAGCAATGTGCAACATTTGCATAGAGAGTTATTGTTTCATGAATATGATCTATATGACGCCTACCAAATGAAATATCAGTTTCCTAATCAGTGCAACAAGGCAGTAAGAATGAAGAATGCTACAGTCTCGGATATGATTCTAAATGGGGAATGGGTATTTCAAGAGGTCATTAAATATGAACGACCAATGAGAATGGGATTTACTAAAACGTGATTTACGTAAACCACGCATGATTTTTGTGCAGGTTTGTGTTTGGAGTATGGGAACACCCAAATCACCTTTTTCCTCCAAGCTTTCTCCCCAAATTTTCCCCGTGCACGTCAATCATTCATCAGTTTTGTATAACTTTTGTGTGAGTTTATTATTCTCATAATTTTTATCATTCTTTGAAACGGAATTCAGAGTATTGCGACACTCATGTAACTTTCATACTTTTGAAGAATGCCCACTTCATCATAACTTTTGAAGACTTTGCATGTGGTGGAGTGGAGTCCACACCACATGGACCAGCATATGGTAAGCCGCATCTGTGTGGACCATAATAAGGCAGCACACTGTAAAGGGAAACGGTGTTCTGTCAAAGCCGGAAAGGTAACACGCAAGTAATAACATCTAGAAAATAAATAAATCCAACGTGATTAATTTTATTTTTCCACGTACACATCCTATTACCACATCGTATGGCCTCATCTAAATTTTGAAATATTTTCGTTGTGGAGGGTAAACAACGTAAACTAAAAATAATAATTAGCCTTGTCATAATAAAATAAACAATTAAGAGTGTTGAAAGCAATTAACGGATCTAAAGGAATAGTGAATTCGATCAATGCAGGCATCAAAAGAGATGTGATTTGTCTTTTAAACAGTTTTAGCATATGGAAATATACTTTTGTCCATCGTGAAGGCATCAACATAATCTGCCAACTTGGTTGAGTTCAGTTATTGCAGCTTATGAGTCTTTGTTGCTTTTCCTTTTTTTCTTTTTGAACAAGGAGTCTTTGTTACTTTCAAATTCTTGATTCTAAATAAAATTTATTTTCTTTCATATTAAAAAAAATATAATAATAATAAAATAAACAAAAGTCGGTTCTGATCACTGAAGCTGACATTACTGCCTAACTTCTAACGACTACATTATGTACAGGTGGTTAACAAACCTTTTAAAGGGAAATTACTTTTTGTTTGTATATAATCAAGAGGAATGAAGGGGACTCCTTAGTCCTTACCACCAAAACACAAGTAAACAAGAAAAAATCTACTCCATTGCTGGATGAAAGAAAAACATCACATATTCCTAGAAAGAGTCTAGGATCAAATCCACTTCTATATTTTGAGAAGCTATGAAAACTGACTTGGTTAATCATTTTTGCTATAAGAAATGAACTAAAGTAATTATAGAGATCTTGAAGGAGGGTAGTTGATAGCTGGGACGGATCGAGCTGGATGTTAAGCTTCACCACTCGGTCAGTGTGTTTTGGCTTTGTTATGACATCACAGTTACTAAATATTGATTGTGTAATCATATGGATGAACCGGTGGATCAACTACTTCTCCCATGCTCTTTTTTATTTGGAGATATATATGGAAGTAATTCTCCTCAAAGATGAACTCCAATTGAAAATTTTGTGTCAAAGAACATTAGAACAATTACAAGAATGGAAAGTTGTCAGGGGTAAGAAACTGATAAGGAAAGTACGGAAAATCTTCCCAAAGGGGATAGAAATATGATAATCATTGAAGTCAAAAGGCTGATATTTTCCTGGAGTTCTGCCTACAACTGGTTTCTTTTTGTTTGTTTCAGAGATTTAATCTCTAACTGGGATTGTAATTATATAGAGACAGTTAAACGCAACTTGTACTTGAGCCTGAATTTTATCTTGGTGTTGTATATTTGTTCTTTCTCTCAAAAAAAAAAAATTTACCCCTTTTATGTCAAAAAAAAAAAAAAAAAAAAAAGGAACATTTGTTAGATGAAAAACTTGTATCTTCCATAACTAAAAATCGACAATCAAATGTGAATATCAGAAAATATTGTGTACAAAAGTATATTCCATAAAAGAAAAGAGTACACGAAACATTTCGTCTTATTTCTTGAAATTAGACATGTTAATGAGATTGGTAACCCCATGATATTCATGTTATATATACGCGGTGATGATATTCATGCATATAAAAATCACCCTTTCATCGTCTCGAAAACTTGTGTGCCCCCTGTATACATAACCCAATGATTCAAATGTAGCAGGAACTTCAGCCACTAATTCGTACTAATGACCCCTAACTCAGCTAAGATTTTACTTCAAGCCCTGATAGCTGCATTTCTAACATTTTGTCTTGCAAGTAGATACATGCCCATTTCAGATGAATGGACAAAGACTGTGACAAGTGCACCTCTCTCTTTTTGGGTCGGCTAAATTTCTGTCTAAATGAAACTTCTCCTCATATATAATGGATTAGTTGAAATGTGTGGTTGGTGCGCAACGCCAAAGTTTTCAGTGGTAGAAAGCGCAAAATAGATTTCGTAATCACTGACTCGAAAGTTAATGCGTTGTATTGTGCTTCTACTTCTCATAATCTGTCAGGGATTCATCTTGATGACGTCATTGTTAATTGGAAAGGGTTATTCTTTGATCCTCCTTAGTTTTTTTCTTAGCTTGTGGATTTCTTTGTTTGTTTTTCTTTTCCTGTCCGTGTTGGGTGGCAGTAGCTTTGCTACTTTGTAAATTGCCTTTCTTCTTAATATATTTTCTTTACCGATCAAAAAATAATAATAATAATAATAATAATAATGGATTAGTTAGATTTTTTTGGTAGCCAACAAGAACAAGGAATCTTCAAACTCATGCAAAAGGAATACTTAACTTAAAGATTAGGCTCATTGTTAAATTTTCAATTAATTGGTAAACTAAACACTATAACCAAAACCAATTTACTAGTACAAGTTATCAACAATGCGGTCAAAATCATACCAATAGGTGTAAAGATCTTCTATACTACCAAATACAGTTGAATGAAGGCGTAGGCCAAGTTGTCATGAGTATTGAGTTACTATGTACACGCTAAAGAATAATATTTTTCTCTTAAAAATCAAAACCTAAGTATCTTTTTCACCCAGGAATTATTGATTTTGGTCTTTTTGACCAATTTTGTGTAAAATTTTACCCCTTTTATGTCAAAAAAAAAAAAAAAAAAAAAAAAAAGGAACATTTGTTAGATGAAAAACTTATATCTTCCATAACTAAAAATTAACAATCAAATGTGAATATCAGAAAATATTGTGTACAAAAGTATATTCCATAAAAGAAAAGAGTACACGAAACATTTCGTCTTATTTCTTGAACTTAGACATGTTAATGAGATTTGGTAACCCCATGATATTCATGTTATACGCGGTGATGATATTCATGCATATAAAAATCACCCTTTCATCGTCTGGAAAACTTGTGTGCCCCATGTATACATAACCCAATGATTCAAATGTAGCAGGAACTTCAGCCACTAATTCGTACTAATGACCCCTAACTCAGCTAAGATTGAGAAAATGGGTCATTTGTCCAAAAAAATTTAAAACACGGTTCAAATGGACGAGTAAAAAAAGTACGGGTGAAATAGCCAAAAAAAAATAGCAAGGATGAAACTGGATTCATCCTGGCTTATACTTAAAAAATAGCAAGGATGAAACTGGATGCATCCTGCATAAAAATAAAAATAAGAAAAAAATATTTGAAAATGGACGGGATGAAAGCTGGTTACATCCCGCCTATTTTTAAATTTTTGTCCATTTAAACATATCTTTTTAATTTTTAATTTATTTAAACAGTATCAAAACCTAAGTGTCTTTTTCACCCAGGAATTATTGATTTTGGTCTTTTTGACCAATTTTGTGGCTAAGATTTTACTTCAAGCCCTGATAGCTGCATTTCTAACATTTTGTCTTGCAAGTAGATACATGCCCATTTTAGATGAAGGGACAAAGACTGTGACAAGTGCACCTCTCTCTTTTTGGGTCGGCTAAATTTCTGTCTGAATGAAACTTCTCCACATATATAATGGATTAGTTAGATTTTTTGGTAGCCAACAAGAACAAGGAATCTTCGAATTCATGCAAAATGAATACTTAACTTAAAGATTAGGCTCATTGTTAAATTTTTAATTAATTGGTAAACTAAACACTATAACCAAAACCAATTTACTAGTACAAGTTATCAACAATGCGGTCAAAATCATACCAATAGGTGTAAAGATCTTCTATACTACCAAATACAATTGAATGAACCAAGTTGTCATGAGTATTAAGTTAAATACGTACACGCTAAAGAATGATAATTTTCTCTCAAAAATCAAATACAATCCAAGCAAATTAATTTAGTTGTGTCAGTTTGTACGTAGGAATCAACGAAAAGCAACAACCTTTTATTGTGAAAATTATTATTTCAATGAATATGATCTACACGAACTCATCAAATATTAACATAATATGTTTTTGACAGTTTATTTTTCAATGCAGGTAGGTACATACACCAAGAAAAATACTGCTTCAAAAAAAAAAAAAAAAAAAAAATACGTAGGTACGTACACTACAAGAAAACTTGGCTTTAACGACTATTTTCTTACCAACTGCAGTGAGTGGAACTTTTCAGCAACAATTGTTTGCAACTAATAACAGCTCCGGCTGGCAGAAAACTCTAACCACCAGTTTTCTAGCAACTACAGTTGTTGGAAGTCTTCAGTGACAATAGTTTAACAACCGAAATATCGTATTTGTTGTTATTAGCCTTTTGACACAAATATTAGATAACCAAAATGTACCCTAGAAGGTATATATTTTTTGACACTTGTCTTGCCCACCAAAAGGATATGCTGGTAGACACCTGAACCAACCATAAAGTTATTGTCGTTGGTAGTAGCTTTTAGCGACGAAAGTTGGCAACCATAAAGTACAGCAGAAATTAAATACTTCAACCCACTGTGTTTAGCCTCATAGTGAATTTGTTGGTAGGCACTTATAACATCTCACCAATTTATTGGTGTCGTTAGTAGCTTTCAGCCACTATGATATGACGACTACTAAGGTTGATCGCTTATTGAGCCTGCAAAGACATTAAAGTCCAAAAAGTTTTTTGTCTCGTGCATGGTGTCTACAACGTAGCCACGACAAATACGAGTCAATCCCACATAAAGTTAGATGGGTGAAACTAAATTGTTAAGTTCTATTGATTTTAATTTTGAACAAATCGGGAGCTGAATGACCAAAAAATAGATGATTATATTAGAGAAACAAGATTAAAACATATATAGAAAAACTAAGGTTACAAAATCACCTCCTAAATGCATTTAAATTCCTAGATTGATCAACAAATTCTCTTTTTAATCAAGTAGTTGTAGAGATGTTATTAGCATCGACTTCCTCAAAGATTGATCAACTAATTGTTTTTTTAATCAAGTAGTTGTAGAGATGTTATTGGCATCAACTTCCTCAAAGATATGATACACTCACATGTACATATTGATGAACTAAAGCATGATATGTCGATTCCTAACTTTACTTATCTGTTTAAGGCATAAGTATTGAACTAAATCTATCAACATATATAGTTAGGCTTCTAACAACTCGGATGCTTGAAATAAATCAGTTAACATTCATAGATAGGCTTTTAGCTAGCTAGGCATAAGTCAAAATGGATTGAATTTCTAGTTTCTACAATTCTACACGAATTCGTTCAAATTCTACATGAAAATAGTTGTTCAAGCAGAGAATGTGAATTCATTATATTGTTTTTTCTAAGGACATGAACCTATACAAAATAGTGTCACATGGTTCACCAAATCATTAAATTGCACCGTCGTTATAAATCCAGGGGACCGCACGTCACCCATAGTTGCTCTACATCAATTTTGTTTTCACATTTCTTCGGCTTTGATTGCATTGCATAAGCGCAACAACAAACAAGTTTACATCATTATCGATTAGTTGGAAGCGACAACACAATTTATTTGCATCTCGATTATCTATTTAATATTTCTTCTTGAAATTTACGTAATATATTTTGTCAAAAAGTGATTTTTTTGTTGTGGTGCACGACTGACATTATATGGTATAAAAAAACATAATTTTTGCAAATACATTCATCTTCAGCTACAGGAAATCAACGACCCCGAACTTGCGCCATATTGAACTTGCAAAGTGAAATAATAAAAATTAGGGTGGGAGAATGAAAATTAGAGTGAATGTATAAGTTGAAATGTAATAAAAATTGGGTATCTTAATTAGGTGTTGAATTTAAGATCGTTGGATGAGATATATCTTTGGGTGATCGAGTCTTCATCGATGACTTATCGTATCTTGATATCTCGTTCTAATTTCAAGGCGTAGTATTATCGTGTGACCTCTTCTTCTAAGTCAGAATCTTGATAAAACCATAAACTTGTAGATGTTAGTCATATTATCCTTGGTGAACTCTTACCTCTAAGTATGAATCTCCAAATGTAACCCTAATTCTACCTTCATTTTGACTTCAAAACTTTGTCTAGGTAAAAGTCGAATTTAATTATCAAACTCATTTCTCGATCACTTTATGATTCATTCTTATATATACTGGAATTTGCGTATAATTTGAACCTCGATATCAATATCAAAATTCATCCTAATTTATATATGTTTTTTGGATTTTATCTGATGATAATGATACCGAATGCACAAGTTCGTTTTAACACAAAGAAGTAGACAAAAACACAAAGAAGTATACAAAAACACAGAAGAAAACACAAAGGAAAACACATTCCTCACATGTCCTTTTCAATCCGTATGAGGCTTCCAAATTAAATCTTCGCCGTCTAAATGTTTTCTCAATCCTTATGAGGCTTCCAAACTCAATCTATGCCGTCCAAAAATTTATACAAAACCTGAAGATTTTTTCACCTCACTTTCCTCTTTCCGTTTCCCTTCTTCTCATTTTCCTCTTCTCTCTCTAGCTGCGTCTATCTTCTTCCCTCATCCTCCTTCATTCACCAGATCTACGGGATGACTTTCAGTTCACTCCCAACAACTGTGGCTGTAACTTCCGATTAGTATTAACAAATCGTCATATCTGCTAGATGCATCCCGATTCGACTAGGATAATAGATCTGTTGATTGGTTTTTTTAACAGAATAAAACCCAATTTTTCTTATCTTCGGAGATTTTCTCTATTATCCCATCCAAGATGAGTAACTTCCGTTTATCTCTTTTCAATTTTTGTTGTATCTTTCAATATTTGTTGAGAAATTACGAGTTTCTTCCCCTAATCTATTCTTTAGGTTTTGATGTATCTTTTAATATTTGCTGAGAAATTGATTTGGTTTAGATAATCTTTTTTTTTGCTTGGATGTCTTTGGTTCTTTTTTGTATTGATTACTTGTGAAATTTGTGATTGATTTTGTAGAAGATTAAAGAAATCCTTCGCATCTCGGTAACCTGAATCGGATCTAATTTTGGGAGGTGGTTTGTGATGAGCATGGTATTGATTCTACTGGAAAGTACGTCGGAACATCAGATTTTCCTTCTAGAGAGTTGATGTTTACTACAGTGAAGCTTTTCCTCATGCTATACTCATGGATGTTGAGCTTGGGACTATGTACACTGTTCGAACTGGTCTTTATATGGTCAAATCTTTCATCCTGATAACTTCGTTTTTTTTTGGACAATCTGGTGCTGGTAACAACTGGGCTAAAGGACATTATCTGAGCTCATTGATTCAGTTCTTGATGTTGCCGAAAGAAGGCTGAGAACTGTGACCGTCTTCAAGGTGAAAATTACATTTTATAGGGCTAAATTTTAACTTCTCAATTGCGAATCGGGGCTTATTTTTACATTTTTGGTGAATTTTGAAGGTTTGTGGAGCTGTGGTTGATAACAATTGTTCATACTTTGTTAATTTTATTTTTAAATTGTAGGTTTTCAAGTATGCCACTCATTAGGTGGAGGAAGCTGGTTTTGGGATTGGGATCGTATTGATCTCCAAGATCGAGAGATGAGTACCACGACCGAATGATGTTCACATTCTCCGTATTTCCTTCGCCTAAGGTTTCGGCGAGATACGATAGTGAGCCTTATAATGCATCCTTCACCATCTTGTTAGTTGAAAATGCCGATGAGTGCATGGTCTTGGATAATAAGGCTTCGTTTGACATTCGGGCGCAAGACTCTCAAGCTAACAACTCTTAGGCCCTAGTTGTAAGTATTCCAATCCCAAGATCTTAATATCGATTTTTCACATGTGGATGTTTGAAGTTCAGATATCACGTTGTTTAAATTGATTACCTATTTCTGTTAATTAGAGACCTACATTTTTTGAATAACTATAGAATGCCTAGGCAAATTGGATGTTTGCTTTCTCGAAAGGATTATGTGTATCTTGGTTTTACAATTGGTTGATCTATCAAAAGAAATATGATTTCCCGTGATTGTAAATTATGATGTCTTGAAAGACCTGGATTCCTTCCTATGAACAAAAGAAATAGGTGATACATTCCCCAAACCCCAAAATCTATCATATAATGTGAGACCAAACATTGTGGGTTTGTGCTAATTTATGTGATATTCTTTGCTACCATATGCCATCACCGAATCGTTTATGTGCTCTTATAGGTTATCACCGAGGCAATCGGAGTTTGTTGGATCACGACTTATTGGGAAGATTTTTTTACTTCCCTTCTACCTATTTCTAGTGAGTCTCGGTGAACCCTGGATTATGTAGGGCCGTGGACAGACCTCTATTTAAGGCCAAGTTAAAAGAACTCGGGCCCAGGAGAAGATTGGGTGCGAGAGAAGGTATTAAGAGATTAAAGCTCTTACTTTCTTTAGATGTATTCTTAATTTGTTCATAACTTTATAACCAAAGTCATTTATTGGTTTATGACAGTTCTTAGATGTGCATATGCGGGGGTTGCGGGGGCATTGTAGGACACGTATATGGGCATTGTAAAAAAGGAGTTGCGAGAGGGAGATGCGGGCTGGAACTGCATTCCAGAAGTGGTTACTTAAACCTCTTTAAAGCAAGGTAGTTTACAGTTTACTCAATAATTGCATTGAATATGTTATACGGTTGGCTGTTGATGGGTGGGAACAATACTTGTCACTGATTAGATATTGTCAACTATGGAGTGCGGTGGTTCAATAGGAAACTCAACACTGACATGCTTTTTTGAGTCGGAAGTAATCCCATGAGTTTCTCCTCAAAATTTTTGAGGGAGCGACAAGTTGTTTTTTTCTGTTCGAGAGGAGAAGAATTTTCTATATTACTCTTTAGATCATGTGTCAACGATTTCGTAAATACACAGTCGGATTTGCTTACGAAGATTGTTGTCCCATATATGATTCTTTGGTTCTTTTATATAGGACGACTTTGCGTGTGGAAGTGAAAGACACCTGCATAAGCTTGGAGCTAGGAAGCTGATACCACCCAATGTCACATTTATACTTTATAAGGTCTTCTAAGAGATAATTAGTTTTTTATTGATGTGGTAAACTAATTTAGGCAGTCTTAACAGTTTGTTGTGTGTCACCTTTCTCTGCTTCATTTAATGTTTCTTTGTGCAGCATACTGTGTTGTAACCTTTCTCTGCTTCATTTAATGTTTCTTCATTTAATGTTTCTTTCATTTGCTCACCTTACATCGACTTGTATTTGGCAGTGTCGGAAAATGTGGTTTTCCATGAGCGTACTTGGAATGAGATTTCATATGTAGTACGATAGTATCCATGATAAAAGCAGTTTCTCCCACAAGCCGTCTTTCCGTTATCTTGAATCTTCCTTACCCGACTGCATATATTGATTAAAACTTCTGTAGAATTAATTTGCAAGTGGATGTTATGTCATAGGGTAGTCTGATCATTGTTCTTATTGGTATTGCAGACACTTGCTCGAGGCCTACCCAATTGATATGCTGAGACACTCGAGGCTACCAAATTGAAATGCAGACTCTGGAGGCCTACGTAGTTGAAATGCAGAGACACTCGAGGCCTACCCAATCAAAGCCTACCCAATTGAAATGCAGAGACACTCGAGGCCTGCCCAACTGAAATATATACGTACGTACTGAAGGAACTCATGGACTCAATAATGAGAGCTTAGTATAGACCCAGATCCGACTCTTAGACCAATCCCGTCAATGACGGCTAGGTCTTGTGTGTCTGAGTCTTGGGATTTTAGCCGATTTTTCTTTTCAATCTACAGGTGATGGGAGCACACAAAAATGTTCCAAGCTTTTTCTTTGTCTTATTACATTAAATTGACCGGATGTTGTAGTTGAATGTTTTTGGGTATTTTCAATGTATTAATGATATTTAATATTTTTTTCAATTGATAAATCACCGTCCCCAACTCAAATTCACGATTGGCCAGTCCCTTCACCAACTAATATTATCTTTGGTTGAATTCTTTACCAACGTCACAACACCTTAACCGACCAAACATTTGACGGATAAAACCTGTACCGACCAAAATTCAATGGATTAAACTCTCGACCATCAAAAACATTGGGTGATTTAATCCTTAGCCAACCACATTAAATGCCTTCACCAACTCAAATATAGTGGATTAAAAACAAAGACAACGACCATTTCTTGTGCTCGCTGAATACTTTTACCAACCCAAACAACTAATACCTTGACTAGCTAGATATTTAACTTGTGAAAACCTCTACAAATCGAAGTTCGATGGAAAAAAGCGTTACTTAATCAAAACACTTGGTGGTTAAAATCCTCGACCAACTAAGTGTTAATCTTGAAAGAACGAATAATTTAGCGGGACAAAGTATTTCAATGACCAACCTTTACACATTCTACCAACGATAACCATTAGTTATTGGAAATTTGTGCCGACTGCAACTTCAGTCGATGACTTGCGTTGAAAAACATATATACCAGCAACATGGTTGGTACATGTCTTTAGCAAATAAGTCTTTAGCCACATAGCGTTTCTGTTGCCAGGTTGGTTGCTACAGAGCACCATCCACTAAAAACGACCCTGCACCAACCGAATCCGGGTAGTCGTTAAAGCTCATTTTTCTTGTAGTGGTACACTTTATCATGACTCAATGTGAACCTACCAGAATACTCTATATTGAGAATTCCGTTACTTCAGCAACAACCATATGTTTAGATTCAGAGCTGCTATTCCCCACTCCATTTATAGCACTACTTACCACTCGACCACATCTAGACCCTAAATTTGGGGAGTGAGAAACCCTATTGATGAGCGGGTGGGTCATGGCTGAACAATCTTGACCAGTATTATGTGGAAATGTGGATCTGAGTGGTAAGTAGTGCTGTGAATGGAGTGGGGAATAGCATTTCCGTATTAGATTGGAACTACGTCATACAAGAAGAAAATGGGACGATTGTGGCAGCATATAGCAGCTTCGTTCCTCTATACAAGGGTATTTCCAAGCAGCAAGGACTTGAAAGAGTGTGTATCCTACCAGTCAACGGAAAGAATGTCCACTTCATCATAAGTTTTCAAGATTTGCATGTGGTGGAGTGGGGTCCACACGCTCCACATGGACCTGCATATGATAAGTCCGCACTTGTGGGGACCAATACTAATATTCTGCCGTCGAAACAACTAGGCAAGCACACTGTAAAGTCATATGGTGTTCTGTCAGGAGGGGAAGGTTAACACGTAAATGACCAACTTGAACTTACTATTATTTCCACGCACACATCATGGGACGCCCGTGACATCATCCAAATTTTGAAATATTCTCGTTGTGGAGGGGTAAACTACATAAAATAATGATAAGCCTTGTCATAATAAAATGAATAAAAGTTCTGATCACTAAAGCTGGTAAAGTACTGCCTAACTTCCAACGGCTACATTAGGTACAGGTGGTCAACCTAGATCCCCCTAAACGAACCCTTCAAAAGACAAAATCTCTTTTTGTTTGCGTTGGCAAGAGGGTTCCAGTTCCCGCCACTAAAACATATAAGTAAAAATGAAAAGATATTTATACATGTCACAGCAAAATCTGCAGTCAAATCCACTTTTTTTTTTTGGCCTTTGTTAACTTGTATACCCGTATACATGTTAAGGTTTAATAAAGAATTATTTTATGTCCTTGGAAATTGGGTTTTTTTGTCTTATTCTACTAGAAATTGGTTTTTCTTTACGCACTAAAACAACAAATTTTTGTTCCCAACGAAGTTGTTGTTTTCAATGCAATAAAACAAACAAATCTTGTTTCCAATGCAAGAATTTGTTGTTTTAGTGAACCTTAACATGTATACGGGTATACAAGATAAGAGGACCCTTTTTTTTTCCTCCCCATCCAAATCCATTTTGAAAATCATCAGGACCGACTTACTTGTTAATTGTTTTCGCTTCCACAATAGAACTAAAAAAAATATTATGGAATGGTGTTGAATACTTAGATGCATAACTGTCTGTCAAGCTTCAACACTCCGGCACTTAATGTGCTTTGGCTTTCTTTTAGAATCATTTTTTTGGGGACCATGGTTTTATTTTGGGTAAGGCATTAGAAGTAATTCTAGGTCACCCCTTATCTAAATATTTAGATTAATACCAAAATTACTCTCCTGATTATTTTTGTATAATAATTAGTTAGTGTGATTAATTTTTGATTAAGGTTAAATTAATAAATTTTTTATATAAAAAGAACTAGAATTATTGAGTGACTAAAGTGATAGAAGAAGAAGAAGAAGATGGAGAAAAAAATTATTTTGTGATGGGTGAATACGGAGAAAAAACTTCCTCTGGGTACCGAAGTATGCTTGTAACTTAGTGAATGTTGCTATAAACGGCCTAAAATAACTTGAAAATCAAAAGTGTAACAAAAAAAAATTCTACCAGGTCAACAAAGTTCTGTTTTATTATATGAAGAACATGTAACCGAATATTCTGCAAATGCAGTTTCGTTAATAAATCTAAAATCACAGGCAACCGAACAAGAGCTTTAATGGAGTTTTTGTTTGTTCGGCTAGCTGATGAAAAATCAAATGTAACCGAACTATTATGCTTGAGTTTGCGAGTTTTGTTCGGTTCGATCGACTAGACCACGTTATGTAACGAACTTTAACCAACAAAGTTCGGTAAGTTCGCAGAATTTTATTTTTTGCGATTAAACCGAACTCAACATTTGGCTATATAGAGAAGAGTTCGGTTTTGAAATTATTTTTGCGAGTTAACTTACAGAGGTATGTTCGGTTGGTTCGCAAACTTCAACGCAACCAAGTTCCCAACCGAACTGCAGGTTAAAAGTAACCAAGTGTTATAAGTATTCATATATGCAATTAGGAAAACGTTTGGTTAAAGTAAAAACTTAACAGTTTTTGCGATCCAACCGAACTGCACTTGCAAATGCATATATGGAATTAGCCCACAGTTCGGTTAAAAGTATTTTTTGCGAATCAACCGAACTTTGAGTTCGTTTCAGAAAAAATTAATTCGTGATAACTGAACTAAAAGTTCGGCTGAGACTTTTTTTAATGACGTAACCGAATCTGTCTCTAAAAAAAAAAAAAAAAAAAAAAAAAAACTCCATTAAACCTCTCCGCAACTTCCATTTTCAACTCATTTTGATGATTACTTCTCATTTTTTCAACTAAAAACGAATGACAAGCAATGAGTTTGTGAGAATATTTTTGTTAAGGATTTAAATTAAGCTATATATATAGAGGTGGTGGTGGATGGTGGTGGTGGTAATCGGTGATTGGTGGTGGTGATAATCTGAGGTGGTGGTGGTGGTAATCGGCAGTGGTGGTGGGAGGAGGTGGTTGGTGGTGGTGGTGGTAATCGGCGGTGGTAGGTTAATGTTAATTAGGGTAAGGGGTAAATTGGTAAACTCACCACTTTAGGACACCTCTTATCATGGTAGGATAGGTGGCCTTAAAAAACAATGGTCCCAAAAAACCTATGGTCCCCAAAAAAAATGGTTCTTCTTTTAACCAAAGGCCTCTAGCTAGTCAGGAAGCTCATTTCCTCAACATGTGGAAAGCCCATTTATCGTGCACTACACCTCCAAAATGAGGACAGTATATATGCCCTTAATCTCTGATCTCACTTTGCATTCAAGTACGTGCAATCACGGAAGATGTAGACGATGAAATAAATTGCGTCTAAAAACCTCTGATACTAATCAACAATTTACTTCATCGTGTACATCTTTGGAATAATATAAAGTCGATTAGTATCAAACGTTTGGATAATATAAACTTGATTTAGAGCTACGTGTTTGAATAACTCGTATCACAAATACCGTTAAGTAATGTAATGTGTTGCAGTGTGGCATTACGTATCGTGAAGATTCGGATTCAAATTTGAATTTTCAACTTTTTTTTTTTTTTTTTTTATGGCCGACAAAATATTTAAATTCTTTTTTAACTTTAATAATTAGTATTAATCTTAAAGAAAATAGATTAGTATTAATTTTGAAAAGTCGGTACCATGATTAGGACGAAGACAACGAATGAAGGCATTCCGCTCAAACAAATCAATTCCTTTGGAGATATTTATCTCCTTTTTCTAATTAATAAAGAAATATTATTCTACTTTTTTAATTACCTTATTAACCTCGTACTTTCGAAAGTTTTACAAGAACAACCAATTTGAGAATTTTCTTAAAAATTCAAAGACTGGGTTATTTGGGGGCGTCAAATATATTCTCCTCCTTCCTGACATAGTTTCCTCCTCCACCGAATCACCAGCAAACAGATATCAAATCTAGCAGAGAAGAAGAAGTTTTTTTCTCTGTTAGATTTCTTGAAATCATCTACACTAGATAGAAATAATCTTCTCTCTTGTTCTAGAAGAAGAATCAGCTTGGATTTTCAAAAGAGATTTCTAAGGTATTTTCTAATCCCAAATTCTGATTCTTAATCTCAAATCCCATGGACAAGAAAATCTAAATTTCCTTATCAATCATCCATTGTATGATACTTGTTATAGAATTGAATCAATTTTTTTTTTTTTTTTTGAATTTTTGTTGTTGTTAATTCTTGATATGATAATTTTTGTTGTTAAATTAGCTTTTTTCATTTAGATCTAAATAACATGGTTAATTAAGCTTCAAACGTCTTTCATTTGGATCTAATCATATGATTAATTAAGCTTTAAACATAAATTTTAAATCTATAGCTTCAATTTTTTAGGCTTCCGCTTTAATCTTTGGCTTCCTTGTGAATTACAGGCTTGATTATGATGTTCTATGGCTTATTTATGTTCTTTTTTTTTTTGTGATTACAGGTTTGATTGGTGTATTTTTACCTGTTTGTGTATTGGTAAATTGAAGGAACCAAAAAGGAGGAGTTCTTGAAAGAGGGAATGCTGAAAGATGTGCATCAACGTAGAGAACTCTGCCGCATCTAAATTCGATCAACCAGATCAATCCGAGCTACTACGTAGTCTCATAGATCACAAGACGGTTTGTCTATTCTCAATACAGAATGTGGGTAAATCTTATAGAAAAGATTTCCAGTTAAAAGATAAAGACGGTTGAATTGAATTGAATTTCTCTTTGAAAACTCCTGTGTTGTGTATATATATACATATATTGTGTGTAACAGGAGATTTGTAATTTGTTGATTTCGAGTAATTTGGAATGGATACAAAGACGGGTATATTGATGGAAAAGTATGAATTGGGGAGAGTGTTGGGACAAGGTACGTTCGCAAAGGTTTATTATGCGAGGAATTTGCAGTCTGGGCAAAGTGTTGCGATCAAGGTGATTGATAAAGACAAGGTTATGAAAGTTGGGTTGATTGAGCAAATCAAAAGAGAGATTTCTATAATGAAGCTGGTTAGACATCCGAACGTAGTGCAGCTTTATGAGGTAATGGCTACTAGAACTAAGATTTATTTCGCTGTGGAATATTGCAAAGGCGGTGAGCTTTTTAACAAGGTAGCGAAAGGCAAGTTGAAAGAGGATGTTGCGAGGAAATATTTTCAGCAGTTGGTTAGTGCAGTTGATTTTTGTCATAGTAGAGGTGTTTACCATCGAGATTTGAAACCTGAGAACTTGCTGTTAGATGATAATGGTAATCTTAAGGTTTCGGATTTTGGGTTGAGTGCTCTAGCCGAATCGAAGCGTCAAGATGGGTTACTACACACAACTTGCGGAACTCCTGCTTATGTTGCTCCTGAAGTTATTAGTAGACATGGATACGATGGGGTTAAAGCGGACATATGGTCGTGCGGGGTGATATTATTTGTTTTGTTAGCTGGTTACCTTCCATTTCAAGATGCCAATCTGATGGAGATGTATAGGAAGATTGGTAGAGGAGAATTTAAATTTCCTAATTGGTTTCCAGCAGATGTGCGCAGGCTTCTGTCAAAGATCTTAAATCCAAACCCATATGAGAGAATCTCAATGGAGAAGATCATGGAAAGTTCTTGGTTTAGAAAGGGGTTGAACACCGAAGTGGAAAAGCCTTCACGGAAAAACAAGGGACCGAGCCTTTCTTCTGCAGATGTTGATGCATTGTTTAGTCGTAATAACGATAACAGCAGTACCAGTAGTTCAGAAACAAAGCCAACTAATTTGAATGCATTTGATATTATATCCCTTTCAGCGGGATTTGATCTGTCGGGTTTGTTTGAGAAAACTGACAATAAGAAGAAGGAATCGAGATTCATGTCAAGGCAGCCTGCCCCAACCATTATCTCTGCGCTGGAGGATGCTGCTCAGCGCCTGAGATTAAAGGTGAAAAAGAAAGACGCAGGACACCTGAAATTTGAAGGGATAAAAGAAGGTAGGAAAGGAGTACTGTCCATTGACGCAGAGATATTCGAGGTAACTCCATCTTTCCATTGGGTGGAAATGAAGAAATCAAGCGGTGATACTATGGAGTATCAGAACATGTTGGAACATTGTTTAAGACCAGCGCTCAGGGACATCATTTGGGTTTGGCAAGGTGATCAACTACGCGAACAACAAGAAGAACAGCAGCAACAGGAAGTCCAGGAACAAAATCAACAACAACAACCGCCACAAGAAGAAGTCACACAGCAACAAGAACCGCAACAACAGGAAGAAGAAATACAGAAGCTGCAGCCTTCTTGAGGGTACAACTTCCAAGTCTTTTAACCTTTAGATTCGTCACATTTTTGAACCTCAACCTCCCCATTTTGACCTTTTACGGGATAAAAAAATCTATACATTGTTCTGTTCCTAGTAAAATTGTGGTATTTATCATTGTAAAGTACATACATATTCTGTAAACTAATTGTAGCAATTTGTGCCTATTGTGTTTTTTTTTTCTTTGCTTCAATGGAAGTCTGTTTTGTTATCCTCGTATACGGTATATCCCCTTAATCATAAACCATTTTTGTTTTGATATTGAAGATTTAGCTTTTGCAGAGAATTGTTTCGTTCTTAACATTATGAAATAGGCTGCAGGCCATTTTATTTGCATCAATGAGCTGGTAATTAAGATTCAGCAAGAGTTGGAATACTCTGTTCATTTCTAAAGAAGTTTTCAGGATCAACTGTACTTTTCACTTTTACTAATCTATCAAAATTACCATTGAAGTACTTCCTTCCCCAAACTTCACCTTGTGAGTAATTTCCTGTGCCATTCACGTAGCGACCTAAATCGATATCTCGATAATTGATATATGCAGTTCTTGGATTCTTAGAAACATACTGCTCCATGTATGCATACAGATTTCGGAGCCATTGTATGTGATGTGCAGCTCCTTTAGTCACTCCTGCTTCATTCCAATACACCAGATATTCGATCATAAACTTATTTCCCTTTCTATGAGGAAACGGAATCTCAGATTCCGGAATCTCATCCATTCTTCCACCATAAGGAACGAAGACCATCACAGGCTTTTCTTCTTCTAATAATCTTTTCCAAATTCCTTGTAATCCAGTTATCGAAATGGGTTCTTTCACGTAATCGGATTTCGCCTTATAAGTACTCTTGTCTTCGTCTCTGCTCAGTACAATCCTTTTTCTGTATACCCAATTCAGGAAATCTCTGTTCCAACAAAGAAACTAGTTCTTTAGCACCACCAAGGTACAACGTATCGAAGAAAGCTGTCACTGTTTTCTCCCCCGGCTTGCTAGAATCCGTCAGATGGAAAGCGATCCTCATGAAGAGCTCTTTGGGGAATTTATTCGCGACGTACTGCCATTTATGAACAAGTTCAGTTGCACCTTGTTCTAGTGTTCTGCCAACACTGAAAACCGTCACGGTAGGCGGAACCGAAACCAATTTCACCTTCCATGCAAGAATAACACCAAAACTTCCACCACTGCTACCTCCTCTAATTGCCCAAAACAGATCCTCCCCCATTAATCTTCTGTTGAGAGGTGTACCGTGCACGTCGACTATTCTAGCATCAATGACCTGGTCAGCTGCAAGTCCATATTTTCTCAACAAAGTTCCATAACCACCACCACTTAAATGCCCACCAACACCTACCGTCGCGCAAAGCCCTCCAGGAAATCCAAGCGTTTTGCTTTTCTCGGCGATTGCGTAATAAAGCTCACCTAAAGTTGCACCAGACTGAACCCATGCAGTTTTCTCTTTTACATCGACATCAACGGACCGGAGATTGAACATGTCGAGGATTAAATACGGAGCTTCATCGGATACAGACGAAAGACCTTCATAATCATGACCACCACTTCGAATTTTGATACGAAATCCATTTAAGTATGCACAAAGAATAACTGTTTGGACATCATCTTCGCGCAATGGTGTTACGACGATGTTTGGTTTCGGGTTTGTAGATGATATGAACCTTAGATTATGTGTAGGATATTGCAGAATTTTTGTAAATGGAGCGTCTTGTGATGTGTAGATTGGGATCGGGATGTCGGATTCAATGTCAAGACAACTGATAATGTCTTCATCACTGGGTACTGAAAGTGTATTTGAAACTAGGAGAAAAATAAGAAATGAAAGTAGTTTTACAGAAATATGATCTTGAGATCTCATGGTGTGATTATTATTTTTTTTTGTTTCGTGAATAAATTTTATTGTCTGCAATAAAATAATCTGCATTCGCTATCTTAACACCCTTTCTTATTTATATTATCTCTGCCTCTTTCAAATAAAAATAAAAAAAAAACTTCATTGATAAAAAAAAAAAAAACTGCAATAAATAGGATGAATTTATGATTCTTTATTTAATAAAGAATCTGTAAAATTCAATTAGGAAATTACAAGACTAAATGGAATGAAACATAAATACTACTCCCTCCGTTACTTTTTAATAGGCCAGTTTTATTTTTTGAGAAAATTAAGGAAATTATGAGAACTAATCATTGAAAGTGGTCCTACAGACACTTGATAAAAGAAGTGAAGTGAGATGGTCACTTATGACACTGTCACCAAAGAAGTAATTGAAATGGTCCACATAACACTAAATCAAAAGAAGTTAAAGAAAAGTGGTCAAAAAATTAAAGTAACATTTGACTTTCTCAATTGGGAAACCAGCCTATTTTTTTGTAACATTTATTTATAGAAACTGGCCTATTAAAAAGTAACGGAGGGAGTACTTCTGTTCCTAAATTAATGTTATAGTAACTCTTTTTTTTAAGAAACGGTGGGAGTAGTACTAGTATCGGAAACTTCAATCTTCCCTCTTTGTTAGAACATTCATTTGGAAAGCCGCGGATGCCAGCCTACTGTGATTATATGGAATTATATTTGGGGAAAATTTTGTCATCAAGAGAAATGTTTTATTTGTGAATAAAGAATTTAAGAGCAGATCTAATTGTGAAATCCAAGTCGTGCGAAGTGTGGAAAACTTGAGGAATTGCTAGTTTAATGGTTTTTAAGTTAGGGGTTTTGACATTTTGCCACGAATTCCAAGATTTCATGGAACATACAGTAGTTTGGAATTCAGGTATCTACCGCTTTGAATTCTCATGTCTTGAGTCAATGGAATAACTAGCTTTGGTAACATTCAGATTCAGCTTAACACTACAATTAAGCTATGGTACCCGCCGATATCAGGCATCCGGTTATTCACTTTTTAATTCATCATTTTAGCAAAATTCTAAGTATTAGTTTTGGCTTTATTCTTTATTTCATTTTTTCATTTTCACTCTTATATTTAATTTTTATTTTGAACATTAATAGGGAAATCACGATAAATTTTTATAAAAATAATTAACATTCAAGCCAAAAGGAGAAAATTTTTAATTTTTTGAGATTTTCTTGATAGTTTTTTAACCCAGAACCGATGGGAATCCGAGATTATTATAGGGCCTGGCTCCACTAATTTAAGAACCGGACCCTACCTGACTTTCCAGGTCCACTGCTACCTGGAAGGACCCAGACCCATTGACACCCTTAGCTTAGATTATGTGCAGAATATCGTAAATTTTTTGTAAATAGAGTGTCTAAAGTGTCGTGTAGTTTTGGATTGGGGTTTCAGAATCAGTGAAAAGACAAATGTTAATGTCTTCATCAACACTACACGAAATCAGGGAATTTGTAACACCCGATTTTGTAACGGATATTTTTTAAGTAATGTCGTATCGACGTTGGTAACTTTGTAACGTTGGATAATCATTGCAATAATTGGTATCTGTTATAGAGTTTCGGGAGGGTTGTGGGTAATTACCTTCCTATCCTCAACTTAAAATGCCAAGTTACATTGTTACCCTCCATTACTACTATTAGCGCCTCAATTACTACTATCAGCTCCCAATTTCATCTCACACTCAAGGGCTAACCAGCCTCCCAACGATTCTGGGTTTTTTCTCCAACATTTTTTTCCCATTATAACTCTTCAATTTAATTACCGAAAATCAGAAAAAAAAAATTAAAATCCGAAAACAAAATTAAAATCATGTGAAATTAGTTTTTCATTTAATATTTCTGGAAGTTGGGAGGTAGATAAACAACTTAATGCGTTGATAGCAAAACGGTTGAGACATTACTACATCTTATATCTTTCACCTCCATTTATTTCACACTCCACCGACTTCTTGGTATGTCCGTGGTATGCCAACGATTTTACCCGAGAAAATTCATCGAGATTCAATTTGATATTCGTTCGGAAGCTTCATCAACAAAATTGATTCAATGATTCTTCGTGACTCGTCGATTTCATTAAAGATTTAAGCTTAATCGAGTTATCACAGAAGGATTGAGTTTGATTAAAATTTTCGAATCTATCGATTCTCCTGGGTTATCTTCAGATAATTATTAAGGTATTTCTTTTATTGTTTTCTTAATCGACAATTTTTCAACATCTGGGGTTTATTAGTTTTAGAAATTGATGTTGTTGTGAATTGTATTCTATTGTGATGTGTTGATAAATCTGTGACATTTTTAGGTTTAATTGATAAACTTAGGTTACTAATACATAGTACTTTACTTCTTTTTAGGATGTCAAATTTTGTGGATAAATCTTGGATGCGTATAAAAGACATTTATAGCCCAGAATACATAGAAGGGGTTAGAAAATTCATTGATTTTGCAATGGCAAATGGTACTTGTGCAAAAACGTGTGATTGCCCTTGTAGGAAGTGTGAAAATAGACATCGACTTGGATTCTCGATTGTTATGACCCATCTGTATGAGCATGGTGTCGACAAGACATACACCACCTGGAGCTTACATGGTGAGATAAAGGATGGTTCTTCAACAAGTCGTTCTAAGGGGAAGGTCGTAGTCGAAGAAACGCCTGATAAGCAATCCGATTGTTTGAATTTGAATGATTTTGTTGAATCTTCCTTTGGTATTCATCATGACCATGATGGAACAAAAATTGGAGAATCACCCTTAGAAGATCCAGATGTCGAGAAGCGTTATAATAGGTACAAATCGTTAGCGGCAGAGAAGTTATACCCTGGGTGTGAAGACAATCTCATAATCCTCTGCTATGGTAGAATCAGCATAATGTGAAGAAAACTTATAAAATTTCGTGTAATCGTGTCAACGGATTTGTTGGATTTGTTAAGAGAGTGGCTTCCGAAACCTAACAAGTTGCCAAAAAACTATGATGCTATGAGGTCAATGCTTAAGGACCTGGGGATGAAAGCGAAGTCTATTCATGCTTGTGAGAATCATTTATTCTGTATTACGAGGATAATGAGGATTTAATAGAGTGTCTGGTATGCAAAACTCCGAGATTTAAGTTGAAAGCTACCAAAGATGGTCCTGTGGTGATGACAAAGGAACCTTGCAAAGTTCTGAGATACTTTCCTGTAGACGAAAAACTAAATAAAATGTATTCACTACCTTGGATATCAAACGCAATGTTGTGGAACGATCGAGCGCAAGTTTCATCTGAATATATGCGTCATCCAATTGATTCATCTCAGTGGGCACAAATGAAACTGAAGTTTCCGTTGTTTGCCGCGGAAGGAAGAAATATTTGGTTTGGAATATCAACAGATGAGTTTAATCCTCATGGTGTACAGACTTTGAGTTGGAGTTGTTGGCCTGTGATCCTTTTGGTTTATAATCTTCTGCCTTCTATGTGTATGAAGTCTGAATTCCAAATGATAACTCTGTTGATACCTGGGCGTAAGTTACCGGGTCAAGATATTGATGTTATTTTTGCGGCCGCTGGTCAACACGCTAAAAAAACTATGGCATAAAGGTGTACAAGCTTTTGATTCTTTGAAAAGGGAGTATTTTACTCTGAAAGCAACTCTGATGTTTGGCATTCATGACTTGCACACTCGAGGTGTTTTAAGTGGATGTACAACTCTGCGTGTGTTTGCTTCTTGTGATTTAAACTCAAGTACTCATCTAGGTTATGGCAGCAAGATTGTGTACACTAACTATCGTATATTCCTTAAGTCAAGGCACTCATTTAGGGATGGGACTCTTTTGGGATTATAGACACATGAGCATAAAAGTGCACCGCTGAGACCAATAGGAGCGCAGTCACTTGAGAAGTTAGCCGATGTTCATTAAGAACCTGGTAAGTTAGTGGTCCGCAAGACAATTAAACGAAATAGATATCGGTCGATGAAGAGGAAGGTGATTCTGAGCTTGTCACAGTGCTTTCTTCAAGAAGTGTATTCTTTAGGAACTTGAGTCGTATTGTTCCTTGACTATACGGCACTGTGTCGACGTGATGCAAACGGAAAAGAACTTCATGGAACACATTATCTACACTATCTTTGATAAGGATAATCAGGCTATTGTTGCATGGAATAATCGTGACAAATTGAAGGAGAATAAACTACACTGTGGAGAGTGGAAAGAGAATAAAACAAAGAAAGGAGTAGAGATGGTTCCGCTGTGAAACAACTTAAGACTCGCGAAGGATGGATGCAGCATTCCCTTATGGAGTTAATGATGACGTTTAGAAACGATTCGTGCAGAATGAGTACCATCCTGGCATGCGGGAGAAGTATGCTAGATATGCTGAGAACCAGCGGAAGAAAATGATTCGACATTGTTTAGGTAGACTCTCCCATGCCAAAAAATCCTACAGAGTTGTAAGTACTTTCTAACATAGTAGTCTTAACATTAAATTCTCAAACTATTTTATTTGGACAACCCTTACTGACTATATTGATCGTACATGCCAAAAAAGAAGGTAGGTTATCGAGTGCCATGGTGAGAGCTGGATGCTGGCTCATGTAGGGAAAAATGGAGTTGTACATCCAAGTGCAGTTGAAGCGTATGTGAGTATTGGACCATCATATGTTGTTCAGAGTTCAAATAAATTTAATTGTTTACAGTTTGGTTCTTTTGGATTTCAGGAAAAAGTGAAGGCTGTCGTAGACAAGAGAAAGGTTGAATCCGAAGCTGGTTTTGAGTCTGTTGTAGATATTACCAATGATCCAGTTACTGAAGTTTTTGGTGATGAATCTAATCATAGTTATTGTCGAGGCTTTTCTTCCACTGTTACCAAGAAGCAAGCAATACAAGGAAAATTTGGTTCTTCAATAGACGTGAGTGCAAAAGCCAATTCAGTAACTCCAGCTGGTAATACAGGCAGGATGGGTAGGATCCAAGAGGAGTTAAGTGTTCTCTCAAATGTGAGCTTCAATCTGTAATTCATTTACGTCTTTAATTTTTATAGTCAGAGATTATAATTTTTTTAATAAACTATTGAATTGAATGGGTTGTAGGCTGTTTTTAGTTTCATGGCAAGCCAATAAAACAATGCCAATTTTCAAAGTAGAGCACAAGTCCCTGATATCCATTCTCCGGTCATTCAACCTGGTGCTGCCGCTAATACTATACCTGCTGAAGGAGAGCCTCAAGTTCTTCTTGTAAACAGAAAAAGGGAAACAGTCGCAACAGGTTATGTGGTTACAGGCTTGCATGGAGAAATCTGTCATGGGTTGAGTGTTAATCATGACGAGAGGAAGGTATGCATTGAGGGTGTTCTCGATGTGCACTATCCTGTACCCGATGCTCCTCAAGGCCCGGAAAAAAGGCTGCACATTGGCGATTATGTTTTAGGTGGATTTTTATCTGCCTCACAAACCTAGATTAAGCGATTAGGAACTTATCTTTTTGGTGCAGCTTTCCTTACTTTTTATACATGTGCTACTGCTTATATTTTGTTGTGTTCTTTTGATTTAGTCACTCTTTAGTTAGAGTTCGTAGTTAGAGTGTAACTCTGAAGGCTTCTTAGTCTTGCCTGCAAACTGGTTGGTCCTGCAAGATTGAGACTAAGCATCCTTACATACATAGTTTTTTTGTGCAGCTTTCCTTACCACTAATATATACATACTGCTGCTTGTATTTTGTGGAGTCTTTTTTCACTCTTAAAAATAAACTTCTCCTAGTGTATCGGGTTGTACTCCTTTGTGTATATCTATATATGTATGTCTTTTATTTACTTGTTTTTATTCCCACCCCCACCCCCTTTTAACTCCGCATTTTAAATGTCGGTCCCTAGCTCCTAAAGGAGGAGGGAACAGGGGCAACCTTGTATCCTCTTCTGATATTTCATATCGTTTTTTGTCTATTTTCAGGAACTTTGGTGTGGACAAGAATGTTGATACAAAAGTTTATCAGTTGTGTTTCTTTCATATATGCAAATCCCATGAGCATGGGATACCGCAGGTCGCCTTTTTAATCTCAGGTTTGTTACCCATACCTATTATGATCTCTTCAAATATGTAATTTTCTTATTCACTGCCATGCATCTGACCGATAATTATTTGTTTTGCAAGGTTTCATGGATTCTAACACCCGAAGATGGAAATTACCTACTATGGAGAAAGTTGGAAAGTTATTTTAATCTCAGGTTTGTTTCATTACCTATTATGATCTCTTCAAGCTACATTTATTCATTCTTTTCAAGTATGTGTTTTACATGATTTCTGCCAAAAGGTAAAACTTACTACCATCGAGTTTCGGAGTGAAGATGTTATGGTCGTTAGGTTTGCTGTAACTGAAGGAGATAAATGCATCTAACCTGATGAGCAAAAAATTCTCCTCTCTAATTTTACTGCTGACTGAACTATTATAATTATTAGTTTCCTTGTTATCATTCGCTACCTCTGGCTGATACACTTACATGCTACAATTCTCTTTTTGTTTTTTGAGGTTTCACTGATGCTAACACCTAAAGCTAGAGAATACCTACTGCAGAGAGTTGACAAGTCATTGTAATCTCAGGTTTGTTTGCGTTACCTATTGTGATCCCTTTGAGTATGTGTTACACAGTTGGTGGGAAACTCTTGACACACTAGAGTTTCTTGCATTACTTACTGAAAATTTGGTTGATTGATGGTACCATTATCTTTTTTTTTCGAGAATTCATTGATGCGAACACCTGAAGCGGATCAGTCCCACTGTGTGGAGGTCAATCATGAAGCTGGTTAAACAAGCAAGACAGTGTTGGCCTTGCAATGCTGTACCAAGCTAGGGAATGAACTTGTACCAAGGGAGACATTCTTTTCTCTACTTCTATTAATTGGTGAGTAAAGTCTTGCTATATCAGTGCATTGTTCGTTGTCATCTTAATTTAACATATGAAACCATGTATATAAATTCCTAGTGACAAGTATGTCAAATATAAACTTTTGATGCTTAGGTTGCCATGCTCATATAAAAACAGTGAGAATGTATTCATTAGAAACTTGCTTATATTAGAAACTGCTGAAACATATAACATAGGGAACCATGTATGTTTTTTTTGCCTCAAGCAGTTGTTTAACTCACATATGCTTAGGCATCTGAATGAATGATGAGACAAATCTTGGTTCAATTGGTTAGTCTATAATGAGAATGTATGTATTGCAAAATGACAATGAACATGTAAATGAATTGCCGAAAATTATCAATTAATCTTTCTCTCCTATGAGAGTTGTTTCTAATTTGAGTTTACCATTTCATTTTTATTGTTTTGTCGGAATCTTTGGAATCGATGGAAATACCTGATGCCATGAGCTGGTGAAGGATACTCTGATGTCAAAGGACGACTTCTTTTGGCTGCTCATAGACATGAATTTTTCAGCCAAGGTATAATGCAGAACAACACTTAAATACTGAAAAACAAAACCCTTGTCATTTGATAATAACCATATAGGGAACCATGTATTTTTTAGGCTTAAGCAATTATTTCAATGTAAGAATGATAATCGTATATACTGGCATATGTGAATGAATTAGGAGATCCAAACCTTTGTTCAATTGGTTGTTGTATGGATTTGTGAATGAATGAATGAATTCCTTATGTTGCTAGAATGATAATGTATGTATTGTGGAATGAGAAATGAATTATGGGTTTTGATTGAGTATTGCCGGTTCGAAATGAATTGCAATCTTTGCAATGCAACTTCGAAACTAATTGTATTAAATGTAATGGATTGCATTAGGGGTCCAATTACGAGCTTATTTATATATAACACATAACAACGTTATTTTTATTTTTTTTGGGAAAACTTTTTTTTTTTACCAACGTCGAATCAACGTTATAACATCTATTAGTAATTAGCACACCTGGCAAATTCATTATTGTTACAATGGATTGTCAATGTCTAAAGCCGTTAGTCCATATGTTACAACTGATAGACACGTGGCAAATTACAAACATTACGGTTAGTTATTACAAATCAAATCGTTACAGTAAGCTGTTATATCCAAAATGTTACAATCAATCATCAACGTTTGAAGTTGTTACTTTAGACGTTACAAACGATTGACACGTTCCGTACAGCAGCCGTTATACTGAACTCTCACGATTTCAAGTCGTTACAACAACTGTTAAATCCAATCTGTTAGACTCTACTAAGCAATGATTAAAATGGTTGTTGTAGCTGTTACAAGGAAGGACAGGTGGAAATAAGACAACCGTTACACACAAAGTCGTTGTTACAGTATCTGTTACACCGAACTGTTACAGGCTAACCGTTAGGATATGCACAATAACGGCTATCTATTACAACAAAATGACATTAGATAAATCTTGTGCTGACTAGATAATCGTTGGTATATTTATTCCAACGAATGCAACCGTTATTTAATAAATTTTTATTGTAACGAAACAAACCGTTGATAAATCATTGTAACACTAATAATAACGGCACTTTTCCAACGTTTTTTTGACGTTACAATAAATAGATAGTAACGTTTTTTTCGACGTTACAAATTCCCTGATTTCGTGTAGTGCAAATTGATTACTTTTCAATAAGAATTGAAATTGTACTATCAGATTTATTACTTTCCGGTTGTAATCTGTTCTTTTGATTGATATTATTCTTTTTTTGTCTAACTTGAAATCAGAGAATAAAAAAACTACACAAAGATTAACTTAAAGTCATGTTGATGTCATACCATTAAGGCCTATTCCTATGCACATGCCAAATATCAGATTTTGCCATATATGCACCCATTATGGGTATGCCAACGTGCCAAACATATATGTCTATATGTCAAATATAACATATAGGCATACACGACAGACTTTCCAGGGAGCGATAAACAGTCTATCGCTAGATGGTCAATATATGGCTCGTTAGTCTTTCCACTGCCAGCGATGGTCACCAGGTCGCTCGCTGACTTGATCATCGCTCATCATTTTCTCATCCAACAGCTATAATTTCCCTCCACTATAAATACCCTATTTCAAACTTATTTTTACTCACACCAGAATTTCTAAACCTCTCTAGAAATTTCTCAATCTCTTAATCTTCTTCAAATCTAGAACAATCACACATTATTTACAATTCTTAATTTTATGTAATATGGATTCACAATCTCAAACTCAAGGCAAAAGTAAAAAAAAAAAACTAAAGTTCGTGGTCCAAGATACAACCTCACGGAAGATGATGAATACATTTTTCGTAATTATGTTTTTTTTACCCAAGATTGTATAGATGATGCACAGCAACATGGTAACACCAAGTGTGAACACATATTTCATAAATATGAAGCACAAACCATGAACATCAATTGTCGTGATACAAAAGGGTTGGCAGAACTCTTCATTATAATCAACAAGGATGTAGCCTCTTATGTTGGAATGATAATGCAAGCCAAGAGAGGAGCCCGAGAGAGTGGTCTTGTGGATGGTGATGTTGAAAGAAAGGTTCGTACAGATTGGCAGTGAAAAAATGGCAAACAGTTTTCTTTCGAAAGTTGTTATAATATTTTGAAGGTGTTGAACAAATATAATCCAGATTTCTTAGCAACTAATCAACAAGTACCTGAAAGGTCGCCATATAATTCTTCTCCCTCGACACCAAATTCTTCACCATTTTCACCAGGTCCACCAAATTCTTCACCAGATACCCCAAACGTGAACTTAGGTATCAATGATGATGGTGGTAAGAGAAAACTTCCAGGGAGGAATAATGCAATACTGGCTAGAAAATTAGCTCAAGAAGGAGGAACTTCCAATGGATTTAACATGGCGGAATGTATGGAACATCAAAATACCTTTGAGGAGCTAGCAAAGAGCAGTTGATAGTAAATTTCAAAACAGGGAGAGTGAGAAAATTCGCCTTTATCAAGAAAATTTGGGTTTGACTATGACAAGCATAACATTCTTCAAGCAAATACTTCAATTATGAACGTCTATCAAAAACATATGTGGCAAATCGAATTTGACAGGATTCAAGCACAGATTGAACAACAAGCTGGATATACTAACAACCAACCCGGTGGTGATGATGATGAGGATGAGTTCGATGTATTGATGTATTAATTTAAGTTTTAATTTGAAGTATTACTTGATATTAGTTTGAAATGAAAAGTTGATTAATTTGAAATGTTATTGCAGTCTACTTAAAAAATTTCGCTCATTAACTTAAAATAAAATACATAACTGTCATACTCCATCTTAACCATTAAGGCACCCTGCCTGCCCTTGGTCCATTGTATGGTACTATTATAACTCGATCACCATTAGTCGATTAGAAGCCTCTCTATTACCGACACGTGCTCACTATTCAGCCGTTGACTGCTAGGTTAATCGTTGTTATTTGATATTTAACCTGTAAGAACTTCATTCAGATTATAAATGAAGATTTAAATTGTTGTTTTAGAGGCTGCATACCTTAAGAAGCAGATTTATATTTATAATTTCTTGATTCCAGTACAATTGGCATCAGAGCCATTTCAATTTTTTCTCGCTTTTTTAAATGGTTGGTTCCGATCCAAAATCAGTGAAGGATCTTCATGACCTCTTCACTAAAGATCGACAACATACAGAAGATCGACTCAAGAATTTTGAAATAGAACTGAAGGATACTTCAACACTTTGCAAGGAAACTTCAGATGCTGTGAAGAATCTTACAAAACAACTGGGGTTGTTTCTTAAATCTGCTAATGGAAACAAAGGCAGCCATTCAGGTGGTGAGATTCCGTCAAATCCACCTGGTTTTAGCTCTATTCCGCCAAACCGACCCTTCAATCAAATTCCAAAACTCGATTTACCCAGATTTGATGGTGAGAACCCTCGTGGATGGATACAGAAATGTAACAGGTATTTTTTCCTTCATAACATTGATGATAATCGAAAGGTTGATATAGCAGCTATTTATCTTGATGGTAAGGAAGATAAGTGGTTATTAAATTTTCAAGTTGGCCGTCCTCGTATGTCTTGGTTTGAATTTTCCCAAGGCCTCTGTGCTCTATTTGAAAATCCAGTAGATGAAAATTTTGGTCGTTCTTTTAATATATTGATGCAAGTAAACTCGGTAGAGGAATATTACGAATATTTTGAATCTCTTAAAGCTCGAATGCTTAATTACAATCCATCCTTGACGAGATATTTTATCATGAGTTTCATCGGTCGTATTAAGGAGGAAATTCGAAATTCAAGTACATATGTTCAATCCTAGCACACTTAGTCAAGCTTTTTCATTAGCTAGAATGGAAGAACAGAAATGTCAGCTGCTCAATAAACCAACACCCACTGTTTTTCCACCCCCTAGACCATTTTCTTCTTATAGCCTTCCTCCCAAACCCATCATCACCTCTACCTTTACACCTAAATCACCCACTACAACACCCAAATCTTCTCCCACTACTCCCCTTAAACCACAACATTCAACACCTATCATTAAAAGACTTACACATGAAAAAATGCGCCAAAGAAGAGAAAAAGGTCTCTGTTACAATTGTAATGAGGTTTATAGCAGTAGAAATATCTGCAAAGGCAGACAATAATTATTTATGGTTCAAGCAAAGCATACTGAAATTCAAGACAATGACACAGAAGAAGAAATTTTTAAGGAGGCTGTTGATTCACCAGTTGAATCTGACATGGAAATTTCATTACATGCTCTAACTGGGAATACCCCAGGGGACACCATTAGAATTCCTGGATATCTCAAAAAGCAGTCAATTTCCATTCTCATTGATACTGGAAGCACTACAAGCTTCATTGATTCTGCATTAGTTGCTAAACTCAATTGCAAGATAAAGGACACTCCTTACATGTACTGTCTCCAATGGTGAGAAAACTATCAGCACTGGCTCATGCTCACAACTTTCTTGGACCATGCAGGACCATCTATTCTTTGAAGACCTCAGAATACTACCACTGGGAGGCTATGTGATATGGTCCTTGGAGCTGATTAGCTCAGAAAACTAGGTGATGTTCTTTTCAACCTTTCTAAACTTAGTATCTCCTTTGTGCATCATGGCCAACAAATCACTTTAACTGGCACTAATATTAAGCCTTCTCTGCTCATGATAAGTAGTTCAGCAGTCAAAAAAAAATTTCAGAAAAAATACACATGGCCTTGTTGGCCACTTCTTTTCTGTCACCACCTCACCTTTAACTCCTACTGTACCTTCACCATTACTACCACTTTTGGAGGAATACCATGACATCTTTGCTGAGCCAACTTCTCTCCCACCACATAGAAGTTTGGACCATTCAATTCCCTTGAAGCCTGACTCTCAAACTCCTAATCAGAGACCCTATAGATGTCCATACATACAAAAGGGAGTAGTTGAGGCACTTGTTCAAGAAATCCTCTCTACTGGTGTCATTCAACCTAGTCACAGCCCCTTTGCATCTCCAATTCTCTTAGTCAAAAAGAAAGATGTCTCTTGGAGATTTTGTGTAGATTACAAAAAGTTGAATAGTATTACCATTAAAGACAAGTTCCCCATTCCTCTTGTGGATGAGTTGTTGGATGAATTAAAAGGGTTCAAAGTACTCTCTAAGATAGACTTGAGAGCTGGTTATCATTAGATATTAGTCAATCCAGCTGACATTTTCAAGACTGCATTCAGGACCCATCATGGTCATTATGAGTTCAAAGTTATGCCATTTGGCTTGACTAATGCACCTGCAACTTTTCAGGCTCTTATGAATGATATTTTTGCACCATATTTAAGAAAGTTTATGTTGGTTTTCTTTGATGACATTTTAATCTTTAGTTATTCAATGGAGGAGCACATTGCGCATTTGAAGTTTATTTTTCCCTTATTAAGACATCACCAACTCTATGCAAAACTCTCTAAATGCAGTTTTGGCCAACCTCGGCTAGAATACTTGGGCCACATTATTACTTCAGAGGGTGTTTTTGTTGATCCAAACAAAGTTGCAGCTATGCAGTCTTGGCCACTCCCTACTTCAATTAAAGAGTTGAGGGGTTTCCTTGGTCTTACGGGATATTATAGAAGATTTGTGAAAGACTATGGTGCCATTAGTAAACCCGTTACTGATATTTTAAGAAAAAACTCATTCCATTGGTCCCCAACAGCTACTACTTCTTTTGAGCATCTGAAGACTGCAATGTCCACTACTCCAGTTCGAGCACTCCCGGACTTCTCCATGCCTTTTACTGTGAAAAGTGATGCAAGTGACAACTGCCTTGGAGCTGTCTTAACTCAAGAAGGAAAGCCTATTTCTTTGTTCAGTCAACCATTGGGACCAAGAGCAAGAGAACTATCTACTTATGAAAAAGATTTTTTGGCTGTTGTTAAAGCAGATCAAAAATGGAAGCATTATTTACAAGGTAATAAGTTCATTATCATGACTGATCACCACAGTTTACAATACTTCCTATAACATAGAATTACTATAGTTCTACAACAAAGGTGTCTTACGAAACTCTTAGGCTTTGAGTATGAAACTAAATACAAAAAGGGTAAAGAACACATAGTTGTTGATGCATTGTCCAGAAGGCCTCATGATTCTTCTCAATGCAATGCTTTATCCATTTCAAGGCCAGTTTGGATGTCTGAACTTATCCACAACTATATTGATGACCTCAAATCTCAGCAACTCATTGCACAACTTGTCATATCAGCTGACTCAACCCTTCCATTTACTTATAAAGATGAAATTTTGAGATACAAGTCTAGATTCTATGTGGGCACTGGTAATGGAATAAGATCCTCTATTCTGAGTACATTACATACTTCTATTGTGGGAGGATGCTCTGGTATGCAAGCCACTTATGTCAGAACCAAGAACCAATTCTACTGTCCTAAGATGAAGTAAGATATACCCCTCTTCGTTGCTGAATGTGATGTTTGTCAAAGAAACAAGAGAGAGCACCCATTTCCATCTGGATTATTACAGCCACTTCTAGTCCCAGAGCATGCTTGGCAGCATATCACAATGGACTTCATTGAAGGTCTTCCACTCAATGATAGAAAAAGTGTTATTTTGGTGGTGGTTGACAAAGTGACTAAATCTGACCATTTTATTGCCTTCACCCCCCCTACACAGGTGTTTCTGTGGCGGAGCATTTTTGGATCAAGTCTTGAAACTCCATGGATTGCCCGCATCCATAGTTTCTGATAGAGACAGAGTCTTTACTAGTAATTTTTGGAAATTAAGACTTATTTAAGTCCTTGGGTACTAGCTTGAATCTTAGCACAACTTACCACCCTCAAACTGATGGCCAATCTAAAAGAGTCAACTTATGCTTGGAGATCTATTTGAGGTGTATTACTGGTCACAAACCAAGCAGATGGTGTCAGTTGCTACCTCTTGCTGAATGGTGGTACAATACTAGTTATCACACTAGTTTGAAGATGTCACCATTTCAGGCATTGTATGGATACTTGCCACCTCATATGGCTTTTCCCTCTGCTGCAACAACTTCAGTAGCTGCTGTTGAGTCTTACTTAAAAGAAAGAGAGGATATGATGGACATTTTAAAGGAATCTCTTCACACAACACAAGCTAGAATGAAATTCTTTGCTGATAAATCTTGAACTGATAGAAATTTTTCAGGTGGGAGACATGGTTTACTTAAAGCTTCAGCCATACAAACAAGTATCAGTTTCCCTCAGAAAGAACTTCAAGCTAGATGCTAAATATTATGGACCCTTTCCAGTGTTTTAGAAAATTGGTCCTGTAGCCTACAGATTGCAGCTACCTCCTCAGGTCAGAATTCATCCAGTATTCCACGTTTCCCAGCTCAAGAAGAAAATTGTCCAAACACATACTCCATCTCCTTCATTGCCTATTGTTGATCATGAGGGTGAGATCATTATGAGACCTCAGCAGGTACTCAACACATAACCATGCTTATTGGGAAGCGGCTGGTGAGACAGGTTTTAATTCAATAAACTAATTCAAGCCCTGAAGACGCTACTTGGGAAGATCTTTCGTCCATCAAGTCACACTACCGCAATTTTATCCTCGAGGAAAAGGATACTGTTTAGGGGAAGGCAATGTCATAGTCCATCTTAACCATTAAGGCACCCTGCCTGCCCTTAGTCCATTGTATGGTGCTATTATAACTCGATCACCATTAGTTGATTAGAAGCCTCTCGATTAGCGACTCGTGCTCACTATTCAGTAGTTATTTGCTAGGTTAATCATTGTTATTTGATATTTAACCTGTAAGAACTTCATTCAGATTATTAATGAAGATTTAAGTTGTTGTTTTAGAGGCTGCATTCCTTAAGAAGCAGATTTATATTTCTAAGTTCTTGATTCCCTTGTACTGAGTACAGTAAAATAACTCAATAATTAAACCAAAATACATAACTTAATAATTAAACCAAATACATAACGTAATAATCACGCCCACCCGCTCTTCCATACTCTGGCCAAAGATTCACTCTCATATTTTCTCTTAAATTTCCATACAAATTCTGGTTTTGAATGTAATTAGTCATTTGAGTATAATTTCTTGCAGGCACGCCTCTTTGTGGTTGAATCTCGGTCCTCGGATATTCATCTTCATAGTTAGTCAACTCCTTATCACGACGGGTTTCATGAATTACCATGTTATGAAGAATTATGCAACTGAGCATAGTCTTGTGCATTTCACGAGGACTCAACCCCCGATATGGCCCACAAATGATAGCGAACTTCCTCTTCAAAATTCCAAAAACGCGTTCCATATCCTTCCTCACTGCCATTTGGCGATCATTAAAATGCAGGTATGAATGACCCAATGAACCGGCAGAAGGCTAAAGGTAACATTGAACCAAGGTAGACCATTTTGGGTAGATACCATCTGCAAAATAATACCCATGAGTGTATTGATGGTCGTTCATCATGAAACGGATTCGGGGACAAATTCCATACTTCAGATCTTCAAACTAAGGCGACTTGTGCAAAACATTAATATCATTTTGTGAACCCGGAAAACCAAAAAAAGCGTTCCATATCCAATAATCATAAGAAGCAGCAGCTTCAAGGATAACGGTTGGTTTTGGATAATGACTTTTATATTGACCAGCCCAATAAACATGGCATCCTTTCCATACCCAACGCATACAATCAATACTACCTAGCATTCCTGGGAATCCCCTTTCCTCATTTTCCCTCAATATTTGTCTAACATCTTCCTCGGTTGGTTTTCTTAAATATGTTATACCAAAATGATTAATCATTACTTCACAAAACAATGAAAGGTAAGTGGATGAAGTTTTTTTACCCATACGAAGATACTCATCATTCGCATCCGTTGGTCTACCATAACCTAGAATTCTTAAACGTACCCGAAGTAACTTTTTGTTCATGACTATGACCTCTAATATGCAGCGCATCAAACTGATAATTAAATTGAGGTTCTACTCGATAAAGACCTTCAATAATCTTTTTCACCAGATGCAGAGGCATGCAGAATCGACCTTGAAAATTTTGATCAGAGTACACTCAATTGGGAAGAAAAAACCGTGCATCAGCTTCTGGTGGTAAAATATCCTCCATCGATACGTATACCTTCTTGAGAATACTTCTTGTGGCTATGGAACTCTAGGTATTTGACCGGTATGTACAAGCATCAAAGTGCCGATTAGTTTATTATCTTCAGCTTCCTCATAGTCAAGTTCTTGCAACCTCATTCGATGCATTTCTTGTTGTAATCTAAACCGATTCATAATAACATTTCTCTCTTTATTGGATCTCGCCATTGATGATTATGTAATTTAAAATTGAAAATAGAGATAGAGAAATTGGAGAAGTATACGTAGAAGTAGGTGTGAGTAACTTGAAGTTGTACAATGACGTATATATATATATATATATATAGAAACCAGAATGGGGAAATAGCCGTTACAAAATAACTACTTATCGATATTCATAATATCGTTGTCGATATTATTTGGGTTTGGTGGCGCCAGCGATATTCATAATATCTCCAGCACTACAATGGTTTTCCCATAGTAGCGCAACTCGTTTTCCATGCCACCTGCTATGTCAAACAGGTTTTCTTTTGGCATGTGCATAGGAATAGGCCTAATAGCATGTTTGGATGTGTACACAAAAATTATGAATTTAAAAAACAAAAAAGTTAATTTGGGTATTGAATTTCAAAATGACTTTTAAAAGAAAAAAGTTAATTTTTTTTTTTTTTTTGCAAAATCGTTTTGCTTCTGACTTATGGTATCCAAACGCACTATTACTTGCTCAGTTCCTCGCGTGCTAACATGTAGATAGTACATAGCTTGAAATGGGGGAATAGTATTGTATCATTTTCCATTTTCCAATAAAATAGGAAACAACCTAGTATTAAAATCACCTTATTTGTTAAAGAGACGTCATTATTTTCCCTGCCGATAACATCATCAACAATTAGGTAAACTTTTTTTTTTACCATTAATGGAAGAAAAAACTGAAAACCTAAATCCTACAGTTTTTCAAGCTAAGGGCAACTCATCCGAGCCCCTAATCACTGAATCCTCCAACCGTGAGTTTTCCTTATTCCTTTTGTTTGATCGATTATTAAGAATAAAAAAACTTATGTAAAATATAGGCAATACAAACTGTACCTCTTGCGATAATATTTTGCTTAATTGTTTCTCTTTTTTAGGTTTAAAGAAAAATATAATCAAAATACATTATATGTTTAAAGAAAAAATATATTGATTTTCCTTCATCGTTTTAACTACTAGGGTTTAAGGATGAAAGACATCTTAAGAAAACAGTAGCGGATATAGGAAGCTTTTGTTCATGTTTTTGTTTTTGTAGACAGACGGAACTCATTTACATCCTAATTTGTTCTTGGTCGTATTATGTAGAGACACTTGACAGTTCGACAGCAACATCTCGAGCAACAACACTTGGAGAGAAACGGAAAAAGCAAAGGGAAGAATTCGATAAAATATTTTCCGTAAGTAGAAATTTCTTGACTGCGGAACTTGAGAGTGACATTGTGTATCACACAACAATCTGGAAGATCTATATATAGAATCTGACATGATATTGCAATTTCTGTAATGCAGCATAGAAATGTGCTTGATCTTATGCTCCATGCATTTCAATGCGAACTTCCAGAATGCCAGGACCCTGACTGCCATGAGGTTAAGGAAATGTATCGTAATGGTATACAGGTTCATGGTACATTTTGTAAAACTAGTGCTTCTGGTGCTCTCTGTGATTTGTGTCCAAAGATGTGGTATTTCCTTGGACTTCACAGTCAGAACTGCAAGAAAGAATGGTGTTATGTTCCGCAGTGTAGGTGAGTAGATCTTTCTGAATGCATATATATATATAGCAGGTAAAAAAAGAAAAACACTTGATCTGCCCAATAAAAAACTTTTATGGTTCCTTTGTTTATGTCTTCAGGTCCTTGAAAGATCGTGCGAAGATGTTGCAAACTTATCAACAACCATTGCAAACTTTTCCGTTACCCTTGCAAAATTTTGAGCAATCCGTGGGCACTTTTCAGCAACCGCTGCATACTTTTCAGCAACCCTTGCAAACTTTTCAGCAACCAGCAGCCGGGATGGTGAGGACCCCAAAACTTATGGAGATGCAGTCATCCCAAACCACAATCGCTGGATCCTCCAACCGTGAGTTTTCCTTTTTGGTCGTTCTGCATTCGGTCGGCTCAAACCAAAATATACCTATTGGGGCTCAAACCTTATATGTACTTGATTGATGCGTTCTTCTTCTTTTCTTTTAGTTGTTACTTTTTTATTTTGACCGGTATATAAGAAATATATTATATGTAGATTTTTCTTAATTGTTTTTTACCGGGGTTAATGGATTTCAAGGATGAAAAACCTCTTCAGAAAACAGTAGCGAACTTTTGGTCTTTTGTTTAGTTGATTATATGAGATACTGGGGCTCAAATCTTTTTTGTTTATGTTTTTGTGGGTTCTTTTTGTTTAGTTGTTTCTTTTTTACTTTGGCCGGTATAGGAGAAATATATAGATTTTCCTTGATTCTTTTTTACTATAGTTAATGGATTTCAAGATGAAAAACCTCTCAAGGAAAAGAAAACAATAGCGAACTTTTGGTCTTTTGTTTCTGTTTGTGTCTTTGAAGACGTAGGAACTCATCTACATCCTAACTCGATTTATACTCGCATTATGTAGAGCCAGTTAGTAGCTTGATAACAAACAATCAAGAACTATCAAATCTAGAGAAATGGAAAAGCAAAAGGAAGAATATAATAAAAAGCAAAGTGAAGAATTCGACAAAATATTTTCTGTAAGTAGAAATTTTCTTGACTGCAGAACCTCAACAGTGTGTATTAGGCAATAGTCAGGAAGGTTTATATTTCTGACATGATTTTGTAATTCCGTAATGCAGCATAGAGATGTGCTTGATCTTCTGCTCCACGCATTTCAATGTGAACTTCCGCAATGCCAGGACCCTGACTGCATTTTGATTAATGAAATGTATAGTCAAGGTTTAAAGTGTCATGGTTTACGGTGCACAATTCCTACTAGAGGTGGTTGTGATCCGTGTACAAAATTGTGGTATTTCCTAAAACTTCACGCGCGAAATTGCAAAAAAGAATGTTGTTATGTGCCGCATTGCAGCAGGTGAGCCTTATCTTTTGTTAACTGCATATGACTATGACATATGATGTCTATATTAAAAGAGGATGACAGATTATTAATCCGTCTTATAAAACTTTTATGCTTCCTTTGTTTTTGTCTTGATCAGTTACTTGAAACCTACTATGAAGTCGATACCATTCCCATTCCCGGGGCTACCCTATTGTATGATGAGGTTTCCACAAGACTTGCAAACATTCCCAGCCCCGAGGAGGATGGCTAGAAAACGAGCTGCAGAGGCTACACCAGGTACAGCGGACAATCAAAAGAAATCCCAAAAGATTAGTATAAATTCAATCCCTTCTTCTTCGAATCCTTTTACAACATCAACATCTCTAACTGAAACAGTAACCGGATCTCATCAATTCAAGATCACTGGTTACTCGTTACTAAAAGGATTAGGGTTTGGGAAATACATAGCTTCGGAAACGTTTGATGCTGGTGGATATAAATGGGCGATACATTTTTATCCAGATGGGAAAAATCTCGAAGATAATGCTGGTTATGTTTCTTGTTACATAGCTCTTGCTAGTGAAGGTACAGATGTTAGGGCTCTCTTTGAATTAGCACTTTTGGATCAGAGTGGGAAAGAAAGGCATAAGGTTCATAGTCACTTTGAGGCAAGAACCCTTGAAAATGGTCCTTATAAGCTTAAATACCGTGGTAACATGTGGGGATATAAACGCTTTTATAAAAGAACTTCGCTAGAGGTGTCGGATTACCTTAAAGACGATTGTCTTATACTTCACTGTAAGGTTGGCGTTGTAAAATCTTACACAGAGGGATCCAAGACAGAACCACCTCCTGATGTTATTGGCCAGCACTCTGGGGAGCTCTCGGAAAGGTAAAAAATGAAATAAAATTACAATTGCCTCATTACAATATATATAAATGTTTCTTTGTTGTATTTCCATTTTGTTTTAATCAGAGAACAAGCCACGGAAGCTGTGGTGGACAAAATGGGTGGTCACCTCTCTGAGGCAGAGGCCGTGGTGGATGAAATGGGTGAAAAGGAAGTTGTGGACAAAATGCATCACCTCTCAATAGCAGAGGCTCATGTGCTGGATACATTGGATGAACATCACCGCTCTGGAGATGATGAGTGGACATTAGTATAGAGATGGAGTGAAATTGAGCAAAAGTTCTTCTTGGGAATTGGTGAGAGCAATGAGTTGTGCACCAAACCATTCCAGAGAATTGCTAGCGGTAAATCTCTCAGTTGTAGGAATAATTAGAACTATTTTTTTCCAGATATTTTAACCTTTAAACTGGTCACAAGAGCTTATTTCAAACTATTTTATTATTTTCTTATATTAGGCCTGATCCTGAGTACAAGGTTAAAAAAACTTGTTTAAGGTGGCATGGCAAATAAATTGTTTAGTTGGAAACAATTTATTTTTTGGAAAACTAAATAATAAGTCAAAATATGATCATGTGGAAATTGCCTTGAAACATCTTACAAGATTTCTGTGAGACAATCATTTGATGTCGACTCGGAAAGTTTCGTATTGATCATTCGATCACTTGAAAATTATTTATAAGCTAATGGTATGTGTGAGACAGCCATATGTGGTCTCCTAAGGATGTTTCAATGATTGAAATAGGAGATTAGAACAATTAACCTTTGTCTGGATACAAAACAGTATGCTTACCAGTATGCAAACTATTTTGGTATGATTCAAGTTTGCAAACCTTGTTTGCATACCACTATGCGGATGGTTTTAATTGTTAAAGTCCGAGAACCAAATTTGCATACCAGTATGCGAACGGTTCTACCTGAGTTAGGGCCGGTACTGTTGTTTGCATACCCGTTTGCAAACGGGTGGACAAGACCAAAGTCCGGAACTATAATTTACGTACCAGTTTGCAAACTTAGTGGTTAAAGTTCTAAAATCGGTTAAGTATGTTTTCATACTCATGAATAAATACATTAATAAATTAAGGAATGCAATCTTTGCAAACCGTGGCTTAATGTTCATGAACTGATTTCGGGATAAGTACTTTGTAAGATTACGAATCAATCCGATTTAGTTTCAATTTGTTCATATATATTTCTATGAGATATTGGACAATTGAAAAACTCTATGAGTAACATAATTAGATTCATTTGATTATCTTTCATGATTGATTGATCATCATATTTGATCTAGAAGTGTTAGATGAATGTGGTCAAGACAAAAGTGTTCATATGGATAACTTCGGTTAACTATTGTTAAGCCAACTCAATATACACGTTCAGGTATGTCTACCCATATCGAAATGAAGGTATATATATTTTATTTGTGTGTAACAAGCTAAGACCATCTAACGTTGGAGAGATATTGCTTTGGTTTTAATCAAACTTAGCTTGAATCTTAAATCAGGATTTCATCTAACGGTGAATATTGAATGCTTTGTTACTAAGCTATCTTAGCTTTGATTGTAAGCAAACCCTGATTTAAAAGACTATATAAGGGAGAACTCTAGCAACTGGAAAAACTAATCTCAGCACTTTCCTGTGTCCTAGTTGCGACTAGATTCGATTCTCCTTTAACCTAGGTTTTTACAAAACCATTATAGGTTAACGACTTGAAGACTTCATTTAGGATTTGTGAAGCCAGATCCAACTATTTTCTCTATAGTTGCATATTCTGATCTTATTTGTTCTATCGTATTGAGTACTATCTTCTCTAAGATTTGCTTAAGATTTATCTCCAATAGGTAAGATATAAAAAGTAATCACAAAGCTCTTCGTCTCATTCTTTGTGACTCCACAATAACTTCTTCTACTACCATATAGTTAAGTTATTGTGACGTGATTGATATTTCTAGGCTGTTCTTTGGGAATATAAGACCGGATTATCAATTGGTTCATGTTCACCTTGATTTATCAAAAGAATGAACAAAAACTTCATATGTACTTCTGTGGGAGACAGATTTATCTATCAGAATAAACTAATCTATGGGAGACGGATTTGTTTAAAAGTCTTCGACTTTGGGTCGTAGCTACTCTTAGTTGTGGGTGAGATCATCTAAGGGAACCAAGTGCGTAGAGTCCTGCTGGGATTCAGAGGCGTAAGGAACGCGATCGTACCTAAATCGGTGTGAGACTTGTTAGGGCTCAACTACATTCCAGTCCGAAGTTAACTTGTAGTAGGATAGTGTCTATAGGGACTTAATGTAGTGTGATGTTCAAATCTGGACTAGGTTTCTTAACAAAGTTCTAGTGTCTCGTGTTATTTCTTTTCCGGTATCACGGGTTGTGCTAAGTTCAATCAATTGGTAAATCCGACCCTTTTGTTGGATAGAAATTGATTGATGTTTCCATCCAAGTTATTCGTTAACAATTTGAAAAGTTTGTTTGTACCGTGTATAAAATACACGTGAGGTCCGTCTATGTTATTTATATGCTTTTCCTCTTTTGATATTTTTATATAATTAAAGTATCACGGGTAATTTCAGCGGTTTCATGCGGAATTGAAGAGGAGGCATAAATGAGCATTTAGTGTCATTTAAGTTATATTGAAATTATGTATACAATTGTATAAATAGTGAGGAGCAGAGATGCAAAATCAATTGTAATTTTATTATCAATACAAAAGCACTCCCCAAATTCCGACCCTTGGTTGTTGGATAATGTTGGGTACAAACATTGATTGATGCTTTTCCGGACATAATGATAATTAGGGTTAAGAAAAGATTGATGGAAACCATCATCAAAAAGTTAATTATGTTGTTGTCAATCAAATACTTGGTCTTTAATCGGTTTGTGCATCTTTTTTCCTTTCATCTATTTTAAGTTTTGATTAACATATTGCAAATAACACAAATTACTTTTACTTTCGGTTTAAAAATTTAAATCATAACGTTATTGGAGTCTTTTGCTTTATTACTTTATCCATGATCCGGTGCTTGTTAAACTCTTCGGTGGTTGATTTTAACGACTTAATCTTGTTGATATTTCACTTTGAGTACATCCTGGAAAATTTTCCACTAAAGCATTAAAAATGGCGAGAATTAGACATATAACTCTTGGATATCTTTTCCATGATGTTGCCACATCAGAAACGATTGATCCAGTCAACACTCCTTGTCCAAATTGATTTTTTTGGCTCGTTAGAATCGTCTTTCAATTACCTACAATATAGAAGCAAAATCCAGTGTTCGAAAACTTTCAGGTGCACTTGGAGCAGCAACATGATCGAGTTCGAGGTTCGTGGATAGAACATGACCAGGTGCGAGATGAGGATTGCTTAGACCCTTCAATATTTAGCATTGCATCACTTCGAATAAAGCCTCACCTTACGTGAGCACATAAGTCTTGCTTTTATCGCAAGCATAAAATCTCGTCTTCCACGCGAGTATGAAAGACTTGCACCTTGGCAAGCATAAAGTCTCGTGTCAACCACGAGCCCAATGCTCGTATTGGTCCAAAGAATCGTACTCAAAACAAGCAACATCCAGCCTGCCCGAGCAGCAAGCGCTAGACTTGTTACGTTGCGAGAAAAATCCTTGCTAGTTCGAGCATCACAAGTCCACCACGTGGCAAAAAGTCTCGCCTAGCATGTGAGCAAATTTTATATCACAATTGGGGGCGTCTTTTAATGTCTCTATTCTTTATGTTTGTACTTATAAAATACACGGAGGTCCGAAAATCAATACGGAGGCATGCGAGGGTAGATTAATGCCGGGAGGCATGCAAGGCAAGTCAATAGGCAACCCATGCGGAATTGAAGATGGAGGCATGCTTAATTCCGGCATGTCATGCGAAATTTAAGATGGAATGATATTACATCATTTAGTGCAAGAATAAGTCTTTTATAACTAAGTCTTGATAAACCACGTTAAACCTCTCTTTCACTTTGTTCTTCAAATCGACCCCTAACCCAAAATACTCACCAAAACTATACATTCACCGTGTTTTGTGCCCAAAAGTAATTTTGGGTACAAACGATCTCCTTTCCTTGATTGAATCTGACTGCCTAGTTGATTCTTTACAACCCTAACTCTGTTAAGATATTACATTCATTTTTGAAAATACTTGAATCTCCTTGACCTCGGGTGACATTCATTTTTAAAATACTTCTGAATCTACTTTGGGTTGCAATCTTTTAGGAGGTTTGGAATTAATGAAAGAAAGTACAAGAAATTTTTGTGGGAAAATAAAAAACAACTTGTCAACTTCTTATCATAGTAATCGGTCAATATGGACATTGCCGTCTTTCGATTATGGTTAAACACAAAAACCCAAATTGTTTGTATTTTTCAATTTTGAATGGATAAACCAATCAGAAAAGTATAATTAAGAGTAATGAGTTGCAATCGATGAAATTTCCTTCGAATGGATATATGTCGTTACAATCAATTAATGAAATTAGGTTTTAATTTCAGTATGTGAGGGAAATAATTTAAACAGGTTTTAGTTTTGGAAGGATTTGAATATATTTAAATTTTAGAAGGATAAGACTTATGATTGAATTTTAATAGTAAGGGTAACTTGGTACTTTTACCTAGTTTAGACACCCCTTATCCCCGTAATCTAGATTGGTGAAGAAATCTATAGGCCTCGAATAAACCCCATAGTCCTTAAACTAGGGAGGTCAAAAAATCTGTAAAATTTTCAAAAGAATCGAGAAATTTAAGTACACAAAAATGTAATTCCAAATACACATATTTAATGGCGTTGGAGATAGAATTTCCACGTAGCGATGGACTGTCGCTAGGGTCATGTATAGCTAACAACAAAGTAAACCATCTTGGATAATACTAGTAATATCATCTTCGGTCTTCCTCCTGTTGGAATCTGAGACCAATATAATTAATCTCGATCAAGATATCACCAATAATATCGATTTCGGTGTTTATCCGAGATGCCGATATTTCACCGATATCCACGGGTATTCACTAAAATATAGTGTCTCGGTCCCCCTATGATATTGACTACATTGTCCGAGACTCCCTTCCATCGTGAAGACAACTTTTGTCTCATTTCTGTATATCCGCCAGGCCATACTGGCTGAGTCACCAAAATCTATGCTCCCCACGCGTCACCAAGTTAATGGCCAATAAATTTCTCCTTCAGAAATGTGAAAACCCCACTTTTTTCTTTCATTTTCCTCCCACTACTACTTTTTGAACCGCTCCTGCTCCTCCTCACAGAGACCTAGAACACCAAATTCAAATTCAAATGTGTTTCCTGCTGAAAAAAAAAGTTAGATATGGATAAGAAACTGTTAATTGATCCAAAATTACTCTTTATTGGAGCTAAGATTTGTGAAGGTGCACATCAATCAGAAGGTAAATGTTGTAAACTTTTGAATTTTTCTACTCAATTGTTTAGATTCATAATTAAGTTCAATTTAAGAATAATTAACCGCGGCGTTGGATTGTTTGATTTGTGTTTTGATTTGTTGTTTATCTAACTGTTGTTGTTGTTTTTCAGGTATGGTAATCAAATTATTGCAATTAAAGTTCTTAACTCTGAGAATAATCAATAAGAGCGAGATGTATTCGAAGGACGGTACGTTCGTCAAGTCAGTATGATGTCTAGAGCAAAACATGCCAACCTTGCTTAAGGTAATTGATTTGTGGTGCCAGTTTTGGTGTTCGAGTTGAAATTTCATTTTGTGTAGGTTATGATATGGGGTTATTGCTTTTGAAGTTTATTGGAGCTTGTAAGGATCCAATTATGGTGATAGTTACAGAGATGTTGCCCGGGATGTCACTACGGAAAGTTCTTACTCAGCATCCGACCGAAACAGCTTGACAGTAGCGTGGCCATAGGTTGTGCTTGTGCAATGGAGTGTTACATGCCAATGTTGTTATACCCGGAGATTTGAAAACTGGTATGTTGAAGCAATTACTTTGTTTTTATGTGCTAGAGTCATATTCGTTCTGTGCAGTGGTCATAATGTTAGGACTTAGGATGCATGTTCTTCAGGTCAGGGTGCTTACTGCTTAGTGAGGTCACGGTAGCTAATTGATTACCTTTGTTGCTCTTACTGTTGCTGTTGTTGTTTTCTTTTCTTCTTCCTTCCTTTCTTTATCGAATTCTGAAGAGTGGAAAATTCTCGCTCATAGGTTTTTTCTATGAGGTATATCCTCAATAGACTTAGTCTTTTGTTTTCCTTTAACTACACCAGCATCCGGAAGATTCATTTCCATCCCTTCAATGTCTATTTTGTATTCAGATTCATCACTATCATCATCACATTCATGCTTTAAATGCATATAGCTCATTGTGAATTGAGGTTATTACTCAGTTGTTGCGACGTGTTATGACCATGGATTTTAAGGTACAAGTTTTAGGTACCTATACTAAAACATATATAGATGTTGATTCTTTCATTTCGTGTTCACCAATTTTGTCATTAGTAATTTGGTGTTTCTCGAATTCCAGTTTAAGGTATGAGTGTATTGGTTTCTGTCTGAACATGTAAGAGCTTTCACATCTAGGCATGCCTTTCTGTATTAAACAATAACAAGTGATTGCTAATGATGCAGACTGTCCCTTACTGCGAATCAGTGTCTGTCAAGCTTGCTGATTTTGGTCATGCTAAAGAAGTTTCCGTGACTGAGATGATGACTGCAGAAACCAAAACTGAGCGGTGGATGGCTCCTGAGGTTGTCATTCTTGACCCTTTAACTTATATTTCCTTCTAGTTCATCAAAGAAGAAACATCAATAAAAATGAAGTATAAATCAAAACTACAGACACAAAGATTGTTTTTATTTGTCTTTTTTCTTTTCATACGGTTGTTTTACCAGCAATTAGCATGTGTTTGCAGTTGTACAGCACTGTGACATTGCGGCAGGGTGAGAAGAATCATCAGAATAACAAGGCTGATGTCTACAGCTTCGACATCGTTTTATGGGAGCTATTGACTAATCAAATTCCGTTTGAGGGCATGTCCAATTTGCAGGATGGTTATGCTGCTGCATTCAAGGTGAGTCAGCTTCCTTCTCTACGTTCGCTTGTGCATATTTGCAGAAGTAACTGGCTTTTAATTGTATTCCTCACTTTCAAATTTATGTCATTGTGAACTCTAGAAACTCATACTAGGCAGATAGATTACTTTTGCAAAATACATAAAAGCTGGACAAACCCATCCCACTTATGTGCTATACTAACTCGAATTGTGATCCCGTTACATGGACTACAAAGATTTAACTGGTTCGGTACCTGAGTGCATCCAGATATGATAGTACTATAGCCATATTCGTAGTTCATATCAAAGATTGTACTTCTCCATAAGATAGGATGATGGCTTGTTGGTTGGTGTTAGTCTAGCTCCCTCTTATCATAAGTCAGGTTTGGTGTCACACCACTTAAAAACTCAGTTGCTTGCGTGCTGACGTGGATAGTAAGTAAGGTACAATAGGGAGTGTTATATTGTATCATTTCCCTTTTCCTATAATTTAGGAAGTTACCTATGAAAAACACCTTATCACCTTCCCTATCCATAAAATCCGTAAAAATAAAGTTTACCAATAATGGAAGAAACAAGTCAAAACCTAAACCAGTTCGTTTTTCAGGACACGAGGCAGTCATCCCATACCCGGATGGCTGGATCATCCTCCAACCGTGAGTTTTCCTTGTTCTTTTTTGCATTTGATCGATTAAAATTCTAACTTATGGAGATATGGTTATTGAACCCTGTACCGATATATTATTAGGGTTAAATGACCTCTTAAGAAAACAGTAGTGGATTTGTTTTTGTTTTTGTAGACCTCTATACTCATCTACATGCTAATCTTTTTTGTGGTTCATACTATGTTGAGACAGGTACTAGTGGCTGTATGACAAAACATGAAGCTGAAAATCAAGAGAAACAGAAAAAGCAGTATGAAGAATTCGATAAAATATTCTCCGTAAGTAGAAATTTTGAAACATGACACTGTGTATCAGTTTATATAACATCTGACATGATATTATAATTTCTGTAAATGCAGCATAGAGATGTGCTTGATCTTATGCTCCATGCATTTCAATGCGAACTTCCAGAATGCCAGGACCCTGACTGCCATGAGGTTAAGGAAATGTATCGTAATGGTATACAGGTTCATGGTACATTTTGTAAAACTCGTGCTTCTGGTGCTCTCTGTGATTTGTGTCCAAGGATGTGGTATTTCCTTGGACTTCACAGTCAGAACTGCAAGAAAGAATGGTGTTATGTTCCGCAGTGTAGGTGAGTAGATCTTTCTGAATGCATATATATATTTATATAGCAGGTAAAAAAAGAAAAACACTTGATCTGCCCAATAAAAAACTTTTATGGTTCCTTTGTTTATGTCTTCAGGTCCTTGAAAGATCGTGCGAAGATGTTGCAAACTTATCAACAACCATTGCAAACTTTTCCGTTACCCTTGCAAACTTTTCAGCAATCCATGCAAATTTATCAGCAACCCTTGCAAAATTTTGAGCAATCCGTGGGAACTTATCAGCAACCCCTGCAAACTTTTCAGCAACCCCTGCAAACTTTTCCGCATACCCTGCAAGCTTATCAGGAACGCCTGCAAACTTATCAGCAACCCTTGCAAACTTTTCAGCAACCTGCAGCCGGGATGGTGAGGACCCCAAAACTTATGGAGATGCAGTCATCCCAAACCACGATTGCTGGATCCTCCAACCGTGAGTTTTCCTTTTTGGTCATTCTGCATTCGCTTGATTATTAGGAATCAAAATTGCGGAGATACTGGGGCTCAAATCTTATACTTTTGGCAATAATATGTACTTGATTGCTGGGTTCTTTTTTGTTTAGTTGTTTCTCTTTTATTTTGGCCGGTGTGATTGATTTTCTTCTTCTTTTTTATAGTTAAAGTTAAGATTTTCTCATGTTTATGTTTCTGTTTGTGTCTTTGAAGACGTAGGAACTCATCTACATCCTAACTCGATTTTTACTCGCATTATGTAGAGACAGATAGTAGCTTGATAACAAACAATCAAGCGAACTATCAAGCATATCTAGAGAAATGGAGAAAGCAAAAGGAAGAATATAATAAAAAGCAAAGTGAAGAATTCGACAAAATATTTTCTGTAAGTAGAAATTTTCTTGACTGCAGAACCTCAACAATGTGTATTAGGCAATAGTCAGGAAGGTTTATAATTTCTGACATGATTTTGTAATTCCGTAATGCAGCATAGAGATGTGCTTGATCTTCTGCTCCACGCATTTCAATGTGAACTTCCGCAATGCCAGGACCCTGACTGCATTTTGATTAAGGAAATGTATAGTCAAGGTTTAAAGTGTCATGGTTTACGGTGCACAATTCCTACTAAAGGTGGTTGTGATCCGTGTACAAAATTGTGGTATTTCCTAAAACTTCACGCGCGAAATTGCAAAAAAGAATGTTGTTATGTGCCGCATTGCAGCAGGTGAGCCTTATCTTTTGTCAACTGCATATGACTATGATATATGATGTCTATATTAAAAGAGGATGAAAGATTATTAATCCTTCTTATAAAAACTTTTATGGTTCCTTTGTTTTTGTCTTGATCAGTTACTTGAAACCTACTATGAAGTCGATACCATTCCCATTCCCGGGGCTACCCTATTGTATGAGGTTTCCACAAGACTTGCAAACATTCCCAGCCCTGAGGGGGATGGCTAGAAAACGAGCTGCAGAGGCTACACCAGGTACAGCGGACAATCAAAAGAAATCCCAAAAGATTAGTATAAATTCAATCCCTTCTTCTTCTTCGAATCCTTTTACAACATCAACATCTCTAACAGAAACAGTAACAGGATCTCATCAATTCAAGATCACCGATTATTCATTACTAAAAGGCTTAGGGATTGGAAAACATATAGCTTCGGAAACATTTGATGCTGGTGGATATAAATGGGCGATATATTTCTATCCAGATGGGAAAAGTCTGGAAGATAATGCTGCTTATGTTTCTTGTTACATAGCTCTTGCTAGTGAAGGTACAGATGTTAGGGCTCTTTTCGAATTAGCACTTTTGGATCAGAGTGGGAAAGAAAGGCATAAGGTTCATAGTCACTTTGGGAGAACCCTTGAGAATGGTCCTTATATGCTTAAATACCGTGGTAGCATGTGGGGATATAAACGTTTTTATAGAAGAACTATGCTAGAGATGTCGGACTACCTTAAAGACGATTGTCTTATAGTTCAGTGTAAGGTTGGCGTTGTAAAATCTCACACAGAGGGATCCAAGACAGAACCCCCTCCTGATGATGTTAGCCAGCACTCCGGGGAGCTATTGGAAAGGTAAAAAATAAAATAATATTCCAATTTCTTTTTACAGTTAATGTTTTTGTACATTTTTTTTTTATTCTAGTCAGATATATGCATGTCTGACGAGTAGGTTATGGTACATGACTCAAATAACTAAGAAACTTTTCTGTTTCTGGGAGGCTTATTTCTGTGTTGTATTAATTGTTTGTGTTGATCAGACAAGAAGCCACTGAAGCTGTGGTGGAGAAAATGGGTGGTCACCTCTCTGTGGAAGAGGCTGTGGTGGTTAAATTGGATGAAAAGGAAGTTGTTGTTGACAAAATGCATCACCTCTCCATAGCAGAGGCTCATGTGCTGGATGCGATGGATGAACATCACAGCTCTGTAGATGATGAGTGGACACTAGTATAGAGATGGACTGAAATTGTTCTTCTTCGGTAACGGTGAGAGCAAGGAGTAGTGCACCAAACCGTTCCAGAAAATTGCTAATGCGGAACTCTCAGTTGTAGAAAAAATTACAACTATTTTTCTTTTCGGATATTTTAACTTTTAAGCTGGTCACAAGAGCATATTTTACTTTATTATTTCTTCAAAATTAAAACTATTTTCCTTTTCGAATATTTTAACCTTTAAGCTGGTCACAAGAGCTTATTTCAAATGCTTTATTATTTATTATATTATATTATATTAGTCAACCCAATTTATTTTTTTTAGGAGTCTGGTTTTGAGTACACTCCCTAAGAGCATCCACAGTCGTGGAGTATAACCAAATTTTTTGGTAAAAAACAGACGCAGTGGAGACGGAGTAAAGACCAAAGACCGGACTATAACCAAAACCCAGACCATATTTAGTCTTTAGTCTGGTCTTTAGTCGGGCGTAAATTGAGTTGCGCTGATGGGGCGTAACTCAAAGTTGCGCCCAACAATTAAAAAAAAAAAAAAAAAAAAAAGCGCGCAATTTGGAATTGCGCCAATGAAGCCTTGACTTTGAGTTGCGCCCAACAATAATAAAAAACCAAAAACTTGGGCGCAACTTTGAGTTGCGCCCACAACAATAATTAAACTAAAAAACAAATTGGGCGCAACTTTGAGTTGCGCCCCAACAATAATAAAAAAAAAAAAAAAAAAAAAACAAATGGACGAGATTTGGAGTTGCGCCGATTGGGCGTAATTCAAAGTTGCGCCTGACCAAATTTTAGTCTCCCTCCACTGTGTTACAACACGGACTAAACCCAAATTTTAGTTTTTTTTTTTGCTCTTTGCTCTTTGGTTATGGTCGCACCACTGCAGTTGCTCTAAGAGCATCCACAGTCGCAGAGTATAACCAAATTTTTTGGTAAAAAACAGACGCAGTGGAGAAGGACTAAAGACCAAACACCAGACTATAACCAAAACCCAGACCATATTTAGTCTTTAGTCCGGTCTTTAGCTCCGCGTAATTTAAAGTTACGCCCGATGGAGCGGGTGTTGGGATTGCGCCGGATGATAGGCGTAACTCAAAGTTACGCCCCATAACAAAAAAAAAAAAAATGGGGCGTAGTCTGGGATTATGCCTGATGGAGCGGGGTGCGGGATTAAGCCGATGATGGGGGCGTAACTTAAAGTTACGCCCCATAATAAAAAAAAAAAAAAAAAAAAAATGGGGCGTAGTTTGAAACTACGCCTGATGAGTTTTAGTATGCACCATAGTGTGCAGCAAGGAGTAAACCAAATTAATTTGGTTTTTTTTAGTCTTTACTCTTTGGTTTTGCTCTCATGACATGACTGCAGTTGCTCTAACTACTAGGGAGCATTCATGTGATAATTTAACACTTTTTTTTATTGAGTTATTTAATTTAACGAGAGATGTTATTAAAAGCACACGTATACTTTTTTTTATTGAATTAACTAATTAAATAAGAATATTACACAGATATTGTGCATAATTTTTGATTTTTCTTCCTAAGAAAAATGGAAATCTATAAAAACGGCGATATTATGAGAAGTGTTGCGGTATTAATAAAGAGTTCAAGGATGAAGGACCATTACAACAAATTTAATGTGGACAACCCAGTTGACGAGAAGCCTAATTTTTATGGTGATGCTTCTGTAAAAAAAATCGATAACACTAAAGTGGGTTTCGGTTTGTGCTCCCTTGGAGTCTCGAGACTACTCCTAACTACTTTCATTTATGATTTTATGTAGATTTATGGGTTCTATTCCAATCTTTCAATCGGAGGAAGTTTGAGAACCACCAGATCACCATAAATAAGTCGTTTAGTCATATGGATGTTGAAAATGAAACTAGAAATATTGATGAATGAGCTAAATTTTATCAAGCCAAATTTAAATTCAAATCTGGTGAATGGATCAAAGTATTGTAAGGATTAGTCCTATGGTGCTTTAAGATTCGACTTTCACCATGGTGCCACGTCACTGCGAATCATCTCCCATCCCCTACGGTGGTTAATATTCTCCTCAGAAGCGCCAAATGGATAGACGTTGAGAGACCAGCAATTTGGGGCTTCCTCTAGAGCACCAAATGATTAGTCACTAGTCAACATAAGGTGAACTGTGTTTATCAAAAGGCAAATATTTAGCGTGAGCTACCAATAGTTTGGCGCTTATATGGGCACCTAATTATTAGTCGCTCGGTGCCTTTTAGTTAGTCGCTCGCAAGCATATTCACGGAGAGTATCCTAGGGAGCGCTAAATCGTTGGTCGCTAAAGCAATTTTTGGAGCGCCAAATCCTTGGTCACTTCCGTGTTGATTTTATATTGCGTTCAAGCAAATGCTTGAACTTTGTGTTAAATCAACCCTTTGGTCACGCTTTTATAACGGTTCCAATGTTAAATGTTGAACTTTGAAGGTCCATAGGGGAAAGAATAAGGCTGGACAATATGGTGCTTCATCATTCAACATTCAACATGGTGCCACGTCACTTTGAATCACTTGCCAGTCCTTATGGGGATTCTAAATTCACAGCAAAAACACCAACCATTTGGCTCTAGGTGGAATATCTTCCCAAAATATTCTTTAAAACGACCAACCAACGCTCTCCCATATGAGATATCTTTCCTAAAAATACTAGTTTGTCACCCGTGCTACGCACGGGTCTATTTTTTGCGTATGAAATATCTGATCATGTTTTGGAAATAATTTCACTACAAATAACATTCTTGTCAATAAGATTGTGATTCCTAAAGATTAACACAATAGAAAAAAGAATTTAAATTCTAAGGTACTCCAACATCTTCAACTACAACACTACAACACTTATAATGTTTGTAAATTCTTAAGGACTAAAAGATATGTTGCTCCAATTCTTCTCTAAATTTTGGTATTCTTCAATTTTATTTAAGCCTAAGTTTTTCGTTTTTCCATATATATATTTGTCCGTTCTGGTTTACTAAATCATTGTGTGCCTTTCCTTCACCAGCAGAAGCGTCATCAAAATTGCAATACATCTAATCCCCTTAAATATCTCGTCGAGCTACTTAATTTTTTTATAGATTCCTCTATTTTGATTAGAGCAGGGACAGGCCTAGCAAGGGGCTAACCCGGGCTATAGCCGGTCCCTTTATTTGGTAGGAATTTATTTTAGTAGATTTTTATTGTTAGCTTAGTAGATAAATAGGTAACATTCAATCAATACGAAAAGTTAGCCCAGCAGCAGGTATCAAAAGATGTGTTTCTACTTTCTATCATCTTCGAGCTATCAAAGCATGGCATACACTTGAACTTATAGGCAGGTTTTTAGACTGATTTGATTTGGTTTGTTCTTTAACCCTTTGTATTTAAAAGAATTAAAAGGATTTTCCAACCAATACGGTTATCAAATTGATCAACATCTTAACCATATTTTTTTACTACTTAAAAAATCGGCAACCTTCGGCTGCCATAACGTGTATGTAGAAATAGCCCTATTCTAGGATAAGTTCTGAGTCTGTCCCTGGTCTAAAATAGATGTCTGAAGTCAAAAAAATCGGCAACCTTCGGCTGCCATAACGTGTATGTAGAAATAGCCCTATTCTAGGATAAGTTAAGTCCATCCACTGGTCTAAAATAGATGTCTGAAGTCGGATATTTTTCGGTGACTGAAGGACCTTATTTTGGGTTTTCTTTTCTCCACATAAACCTAAAGAAAGTTTACATGAAAATTGATTAAATTAAATATAACATAAATTATAATTAGATAAAGGTAAATCCAGAATTGCACATATATGGCGCGTACGTGAATTCCCATGGATTACAGTATCATGTGTAACTTAAACCCGTGTTAATGTCCGTTAAAAAAAAATGTTGATGTCATACAATCATTGTATATGTACTCTTGAATCCTATAGAAAACAAAACTTGAAAGGGATTATTGGATTTCACACTTAATTTCTAAACACGGACATATACCCATCAAAGCTTTATTATAATGTGCATTTTTGGTAAGAACCCATTTGGATGAGCTTTACAATGCAATAACACGTCAAGGGTGCAGATTTCGAGATTAGAATGGTTACACTAAGCTCGATACTATTATGACCTTAATCAAATATCTGCAGAAGTTCCTAGGGTGGTAGAGACTACGGAGAAAGCATTGTAACCTTTGTTCTTTAAAGCGCATAACTTGGAACAATTTTCGCAAGTAGTACTAAGGGGAAAAAAAGCATAACCATTAACCTATCCTTCCAGTGTACAAATGATATAACCATGTTAACCCTGTCGAAACATAATCGACTAATGACAAAATAAATAGTTAAGTCAGAGCTGTAAAAGCGATCATGCAAAAAAGAAATCGAAAACAAAAAATTACAAATAACCGGTAAACCCTACATAAACAAAAGAAAAGTCAGAAACAAATACAAAAACTTTAGGTGTATTATTGAAACAGAAAAAAAAAAAGAGAAACAGAAAAAAAAAATGAATTCTGGATTCTGCTCAAACATTTTATATAGAAATCTACAAAAGGAACTCTCAAAACGTTATTTTTGACTTACCCAAGCTGATTTCTAAAGAGAAAAGCAACAATTTCATCTACCGCACTACTTTAATACCTACGTAATACAATGCTTACCCATAAAAAAATACAAATCATGAAATATACCTCAAATCAATACTTATGATCATCGAGTATTTTGATTTAGTGTCAATATAGTGAGAAGAGGTACACCAACATCTCTGTTGTGATCGATTACATAAATAAACAATAATAAGAGTTATAAAATTAAATTGATGCATCGATAAGACGTGCGATTAGAAAACAATCCGCATCTTGATGCATCTATAAGACACGAGGATCAAAAAACAAACATGGTGTTTTATCTTTTGAAACAATATTTGCAAGAGTAATTAATAGTTTATACCTTAATATTGTTTGACATATCACCCGTTGCAAAAAACGTTTATCGGAGGATCATGATCGAAGTACTCCGCAAACCAAAAAGCCAAATTAGATTAGACAAAAAAATCCACGAAGAGTAGCATCGTGGATAACAGGTTGACTTTTTTTGCGTCAAATGCTTTATATATAGGGACACCGTATCCAGATATTCCCAAAAATAAAGTCAGATAGAATATGTTTCGATATCTAATAATATCGAAAGTTTTTATATGTTTGGACATACATTTTATTTGTTGCAACATTTTCATCCAAAAAAAAAAAAGAAAGAAATTGTGTGTCTTTCTCACGCGAGGTTTTTCTATATAAAATTAACAATTTCACGGAGAATAAGAAAAATAAATTTTATTTATAACTTTACATTTTTGGTTAACCCATTTATTTTTAGGTTTATTTTTGTCAAGAAATAATATATTGCATATCAAAAGATCACAAACTTAGAAATCGGCCATAATTCATTTATTTATTTTCCATTTTAGACTATTTTATTTGTAATTATTGTATGAACAAAATTTAAGACAATAATATGATTTTTTTATTATTGCCTAATAGTTACAAAACTTCTTAATTTTGGATAAAAAATATATTAGTACATTATTCTCATATCACCGTTTTTAGTTGCTGCAGATATTTTTGTATAAAAAATATTTCGCATATTAAAATATCACTAACTTAGAAACGGGCCATAATTAATTTATTTATTTCCCATGTCAGACATATTTTATTTTTAAGTATTGTATGAACAAAATTTAAGAAAAATAATACGATTTTTTTAATTGCTTGAATTATTGTATGCTTGTTTTTGTTGTGGTTCAATTTAGGTTTCAATTCTTGCTTTAACAGTTATGTATTATTAGAAACCGGCCATAATTAATTTATTTATTTCTCATTTCAGACTTATTTTATTTTTAAGTATTGTATGAACAAAATTTAAGAAAAATAATACGATTTTTTTTATTGTTTGAATTATTGTATGCTTGTTTTTGTTGTGGTTCGATTTAGATTTCAATTCTTGCTTTAACAGTTATGTATTATTTTACTGTTGGACAGGATAACTAAAAAAATCACTCGTAAGAAAGCTACAATGACGGATTCAAAGGTTAGTACTTGCGACCATCTTGATTAATTTTTTTTTTCCAATTCTCAATAGTAGTCTTCTTCATTGAATGCAGATTTAATCAAGAGATTATTTTCTAGTTTTAATTGATTAAATTGAGTTGTAATTAGGAAAACAATGATTGTGAGAATTGTAAGCGGACATTGGACACTGGACATTTTTCTTCATTTTTTTTTAATTCATTAGTTATACAATTGATTATGTGATTGATGCATGATTGATTATTTTTTTTACTGTGAAATGTGATTGTTTCTTGATTTAATTTATTTTTGGCAACATTTAATTTTTCGAGATAATAACTTTAGGCAATAAAAATATTTTTCCATTAAAAAATATCTCGTGGGACCAGAATATTTCTCCATTAGGCCACGTCAAACAAATTTCCTTTTAATTTTTTTGGTGGGGTCAGAATCAACCAGAAGCTCCGATTAACCACAACGCTCGAAAAAACTCTGTTTTTATATAAAGAATTGGCATATTTTTTTTTAGAAATATTCTCTAGAGCGCCAATCATTGGACGCTAAAACAATTTTTTGAGCGTAAATCGATGGTCGCTCCTGTGTTGATTCGAGATTGTGTTTAAGCAAATGGTTGGACCTTTTGTTGAATCAAGGCTATGGCGACGTTTTTGTAACGGTTTTGAAGTTAAATGTTGAAAGTTGAAGGTCCATATTGGTATGGCATAGATAGTGTTAGAATATGAGTATCCAACTCAAAACCAATTGGCAATGAGTAGAGAGGCCTTAAGGATTATAAACCGCAGGATCTTACCCAGATAATGTGGGACTAATAATAATCTCAACACCCCCCCTCACGTGTAGCCTCGTTGAGTCTAACACGTGGACAAACTAATAATCACGCCCCCTCGCGTGTAGCCTCGTTGGGTCTAACACATGGACAATAAATCGGGTGACGCGGAGTAAAGGCGCGGTCAAATGACTCGTCGCAAATAGCATGCTCTGATACCACGTTAAAGTCTGGGGGCATCCAACACAAAGCTAATTGGCAATGAGTGGAGTGGCCCTTCCATATTATATTTATAAGTTAATCAAGGGGATATTAGCGGTGTGAGATTATTGTCCTTCCACACGCCCCCTCATATGTAAGGCCAGTAACTCGGCCTAACACGTGGACCTAATGACCAAAGTCGGGTCATGGGTGCACAAGTGGAAAATTCGGTTATAGAATAAATAATGGCCAAAATTGGGCCTACACCCCGTTTACGGGCCTAACCCTGACCAAGTATATATTGAAATGGGTGACGCATTCAATCCCAGATCGCTGGTCCTTTCAAAATGATTGTACTCTTTCTGTTTTTAGCAAGAAACACTATCACTTTTTTAATTTAGCCGGGTGTCACCGGATTATCTACGGTCTTCCTCCCTTAACATCCCAGACTCCGCTAAGAGCAACTGCAGTGGTGCGAGTATAACCAAAGACCAAAGAGGGAAAAAAAAGGCCAAATTTGGGTTTAGTCCGTTGAGTGACGCAGTGGGAGGAAGACTAAATTTTGGTGGAGCGTAAACTATACCAACGCCTGGTGTGGGGCGTAAGTATACGTTCGCCTGATGTGGGACGGAGGGTATACGTTCGCCGGTCTTAAAAAAAAAAAAAAAAAAAAAAACAATGGGGTGTTGGTATAATCCACGCCCCATATAAACATTCTAAATTTTTGAGTGCCCCGCCCCACAATAAATTAAAATAAATATATATATATATATATATATATATATATATATATATATATATATATGGGCGGGTATAAATTACGCCTGCTGTGGGGCGTAAATTTTATGTCCGCCTGGTGTGGGGCGAATACTATATCAACGCTTGGTGTGGGGCGAATATTATATCAACGCTCGACTAAAATTTGGGTTTGGTCTTGGTCGCCGACCAAATTTGGTCTGGAAATTTGGTATAATCTAGTATTTGATCTTTAGTCCGTCCCACTACGTCTATATCTCTTCCCAAATTTTTGGTCTTGGTCGCATATTGCAGTTGCTCTAAAAGCCTAAGACAAAAGAAGGTGAACGCGTCAACTTTTGTCCATCTCCGTTTGGTCATACTAGAGTTGCCACGAGAATCAATGTTCTCCACGTGTCACTAAGTTAATGGCCAATAAATTTCTATTTAGAAATGAAAAAACTCAGTTATTTCATTTTTCTCTCACTATTACAACTTTTAAATCACTCCTCCTCACAGAGAGACCTAGAAGAACACCAAATTCATCTACTGTGTTTCCTGAATTGATCCTAATTTAATCTCTATTGGAGCTAAGATTGGTGAAAGTGCTCATGGAAAAGTCTATCAAGGAAGGTAAATTTTCCAATTCCCAATTTTTGAATTTTTCAACTCAGCTTATCAAATTTCTTAGATTCATAAGTGCGTTCAGATAATTGTAACTATCCTGCGGCGATGGATTGTTAAATGGGAAGTTATCAAATGTAAATTTGTGTGTTTTTCTTTGTTATCTATCAGCTGTAGTCATTGTTGTTGATTTTTCAGGTACAGTGAACAAATTATTCCTTAATTATGGGAATAATCAAGAAGGGAGAGCTGTACTTGAATCTCGGTTAGTTCGTGAAGTCGTATGATGTCTAGAGCAAAACATGCCAACCTTGTTAAGGTTGTAGTTGATTTGTGGTGCTAGTTTTCACGTTTTAGGTTGAATTTCATTTTGTGTTGGGTTCTATTATGGAATTATTGCTATTTGCAGCTTGTAAGTATTCTATTATGGTAAATTGGTGATAGCTATGGAGCTTTTTGCCTGGGGATTCACTCCGGAAGTACTTACTCATAGCTTGATATTCGTGTAGCCATGGGTTATGCACTGGATATTGCTTACGCCATGGAGTGTTTACATGCCAATGCTGTTATACCCGGAGATTTGAAACCTGGTATGTTGTGGAAAAGTTTAGTTGTGCAACAATTACTTTTGTCATCATTGCATTCTGTAGCATAGAAATTCTTACACATTTAAGCTGGTGGCGTGTAAGTTCAACCTACAGGCACTGCTGATTGCTCATTGTGGGTTGAGGTTATTACTCAGTTTGCATGATGGGTTACCACTATGAGTTTGAAGGTGCAAGTTTTGGATACATAAAATTATCAATACCCAAGCTTATATAGATGTCGATCCTTTCAGTTCGTTATTCACTTATTGAAATTGTCATTTAAATTTCTTAGTAATTTGGTGTTTCTCAAAATTGGTGTTTTCCATATTGAAGAGTAACAAGTAAATGCTCTTGATTCAGACTATCTCTTACTTACTGCAAATCAGAAGTCCGTGAAGCTTGCTGATTCAGAGAAGATTCAGTGACTGCAGACACCGGAACTTATGGTGGATGGCTCCTGAGGTTGTCACTCTTGACCCTTTAAATTTTGAAATAGAAACAAAACTACAGACACAAAAATTGTTTTCATTTGTCATTTTTTGTTTTTGTTTTCGTAAGCTTAATTTACCAGCAATTAACATGTGTTTGTCGTTACAGCAGTGTAACATTGCGGCAGGTAGGGAGAAAAAACATTACAACAACATGGTTGATGTCTAGAGCTTCGCTATCGTTCCGTGGGAGTTATTTGCTAATCGATGCCATTTGAAGGCATGTCCAATTTGTTCATGTCAACCTCATTTCATTTTTACTGCCAGTACCATGTGAACTGATTGTAGTCGGTGTTTCCAGATCCCAGGTGCAGAATCACTTATAGTCAGAGTTGTATCTTCTGTTGACAAAATGTTGGAAGTCAATCCACATTTTCAGAAAATATTTCAACAAGAAAATTATCCTTCAGAATTCCCTTACAAATCCAAGGTATTTTATCTTTCTCATAATCTATTACGGGGAAATAGGATTTCGCTTTTCCTGGACAATATACAATTTTTAGTGGATTCTAGTGCCTCCAAGGGGCCAAGCTTTGATGTATTGGGAAATGTTTCCTCCAGGTAATTCTCTTGTTTCAAGAGATTGAAGGTGTAGAAGTGTGCCTTTTTGGCATATACGTTCAAGAATTTGGCTCCGAATGTCATAACCCAAACCAACGTGCTGTGCATATTTCTTGTATGGATTCTGTCAAATACTTCAAACCTGAAATAAGAACAGTCAGTGGGGAGGAACTTAGTACGTTTGTGTATCATCAAATTCTGGTAATAATCTAGTTTTTCTGTTATCCTGTTTCATTTTGCTGCTTACCATGTAGATCATCCTCAGCAGCAGCAATAAACAATGTTGTCATTCTTTCCTTCTTCTTTTCGTCCAGATAGGATACCTTGAATATTGCAAGCAACGAGGATTTACGAGCTGCTATATATGGGTGTGCCCTCCCCTGAAGGGTGATGAGTATATCTTTCATTGCCATCCGGAATTTCAGAAGATGCCCAAGTCTGATAAACTCAGGGAGTGGTGAGCCTTATTTTTTGCTACTTATGTTGTTCTAAAGGACTGCTGACATTATACTATAGGACATCCCCTTTCCTCACTAATGCCGCCTTGGGATGTATTGGATTCTCCCCTTTTCCAGGTTTTGGGCAATGCTTCGAAAAGCTTCAAAGGAGAACATTGTGGTCGAGCTCACTAATTTATATGACCATTTCTTAATCTCTACTAGAGAATGTAAGGCCAAGTTGACTGCTTCTCGGTTGCCGTACTTCGATGATTATTTTTAGCGTGATGCTGCCGATGATATAATCAATCAACTGCAACAAGAATATGCTCAAAATGATCTCTCTGCAAATGGTTCAAAAGATGTTGTTTTAATGCAAAGGGTAATATATTTCTTTTCATTTTCATTATTTATGTTTTAGAATCGTTTTGTATCTAAGTTTGTTATCATCTCTTCACAGCTCAGTGATACCATACGTCCGATGAAAGGAGATTTTATAGTGGTACACTTGCAGCATTCATGCAACCATTGTCGTGAACTAATGGTATCTGGAAACCGTTGGGTTTGTACCAATTGCAACAAATTTCAGCTTTGTGACAAGTAAGTGCACAAATCTTAAATCTTGAAAATAATATCTAGCGATAGCAAAAACATTGTAAACTTGACATCTCCTTTTAAAATGCCCTTACACATTGCAGATGCTATGGTGTAGACCAAAAACTCTGAGGACAGATATAAGCATCCTTTCAATAGTAAGGATAAACATGTCTTTTATCCGGTGAGTGTTGGGATGCAGACTTTCTTAATTGGTTCATAACTTGATATTTCCTCTGGACATTAATTCGAGAATTTCCTGATCAGGTTGAAGTAAGGGATGTGGTGCAAGATACTAAGGACAAGGATGAAATTATTGAAAGTGAATTCTTTGACACTAGAGAATCATTTTTATCTCTATGTCGAAGAAATCATTACCAGTTCGATACTCTACGAAGGGCAAAATATTCGTCAATGATGGTTTTATACCATCTTCATAATCCAACTTCAGTTGCTTTTCTTACTGCGTGCAACATGTGCCAGCAAGACATTACAGTAGGTCATGGATGGAGTTGTGGAATCTGCCCTTACGATGTATGCAATTCTTGTTTCCAGAATTATGGCGGTGGTAATCATCCTCATAAGTTGACAGTCCATCCATCCACTGCTCATGGTGTTGCACAGAATTTAGAAGCTCGACAAATTCGAGTTTTGCAGGTATGTGGACTTTCTTACCCTTCTATTTATTAGGTCCTATGTGTGGCTTTTTTTTCTGGATATTTTATAACTTCTGACATGATATTGCGATCTGTACTGCAGCTTAGATACATGCTTGATCTTCTGGTCCACGCATCTCAGTGTAGACATCCGCAATGCCACTACCGCAGCTGCTTTAAGGTTACTTAAGGGGGTGTTTCGCCATGGTAACCAGTGCAAAAGGCATGCTTCTGGAGGCCGTAATCAGTGTAAACAAATGTGGTATCTCCTTCAAATTCACGCCCAAAATTGCAAAACAAAATCAGAATGTCATGTGCCGCGTTGTAGGTGGGTACTAGTCTTTCAAGTGTATATCTATGACGTATGATCAGTGTCTACAAGGCAGAAATAGAAGATAACATGTCTCCTGCAACTTTTATTCTTCCTTTGTTTTTGTATTCAGGGACTTAAAAGCTCATTTGAAGAGGTTGCAAAAACAATCTGATTCTCGGCATAGAGCAGCCGTGATGGACATGATTAGACAACAAGCCACAGAGGGTGTGCTGGACAAAATGGGTCACCTCTCTGTAGCAGTAGAGGCTCCTGCGGTGGATACAACGGCTGAAAAAGAAGATTACTATCCAGCAGACGTGGTGGAAAAAATGGGTCACCTCTCCATAACTGCACTGGAGACGGTGGATGAACAAGAACAGTCTGTACCAGAGGTTGTGCTGGATTCAATGGATGAACACCAATCTGTAGATGATGAGTGGATATGTATATAGAGATAGAGTGGAATTGAGTATAAGATATTGGGTACTCCTGCAAACACTATCAGAAAGGCGGAAATGTGTAAATGATTGTGCTGAAATGGCGAGAGGAAAACAATTCCAAAATGTTGCTGATGGGGAATTTTGCAATTGTAGATATTGGGCTTTCTGAACCACTTTTTGTTCTCCAGATATTCTATTTTGTTCTCCAAATTCAACTGTGTTTTCTGCTGAAAAAATGTTTGATATGGGTAAGAAACTGCTAATTGATCTTAAATTACTAAGATTGGTGAAGGTGTTCATGGCAAAGTCTATCAATTACAAGGTAAATTTTGTGAACTTTAGAATTTTTCAATTGTTTAGATTCAGAAGTAAGTTCAATTCAAGAATACGCAACCGCGGCGTTGGATTGTTAGATGGAAAGTTATCAAATGTAAATATGCGTGTTTTGATTTGTTATTTATCAACTGTGGCTGCTGTTGTTGTTATTTTACGGGCATGGTAATCAAATTATTGCAGTTAAAGTTCTTAATTGTTGGAATAATCAAATTATTGCAGATCTACTTCCGGGGATGTCACTACGGAAGTACTTACTCAGCATCGGACCTAAACAGCTTGATATTCGTGTGGCCATAGGTTACGCTTGTCCCATGGAGTATTTACATGTCAATGGAGTTATACCCGGAGATTTGAAACCTGGTAAGTTGAGTTGTGCAGCAATTACTTCGTTTTTATGTGCTACAGTCCTATTCATTCTGTGCAGTGGTCATAATGTTAGGACTTAGGATCAGAGTGCTTAGTGAGGTTACGGCCGCTAATTGATTACCTTTCTTTCTGTTGCTGTTGTTGTTTTCTGCTTCTTCTTCCTTTCTTTCTTTATCGCATTCTGAAGAGTAGAAATTCTCGTTCGTAGGTTTTCAATGAGGTATACTCTCAATAGAATCAGTCTTCTGTTTTCCTTTAACTACCCCAACATCTGGGAGATTTATTTCCATCCCTTCAATGTCTAATTCGTATTCAGATTCATCACTATCATCAATGCATTCATGCTTCAAATGCTCATAGCTCATTGTGGATTGAGGTTATTACACAGTTGTTGCGATGTGTTATGACCAGGAGTTTCAAGGTACAAATTTTAGGTACCTATACAAAAACTTATATAGATGTTGATTCTTTCATTTCGTATTCACCAATTTTGTCAATAGTAAATTGGTGTTTCTTGAATTCAGTTTAAGGTATGATTGTATTGGTTACTATCGGAACATGTAAGACTGACTTTTTACATCTAGGCAGGCCTTTCCATATTAAACAATAACAAGTAAATGCTCATGATGCAGACTGTCCCTTACTTGCTGCAAATCAGAGTCTGTCAAGCTTTGCTGATTTTGGTCATGCTAGAGAAGATTTGGCGACTGAGATGATGACTGCAGAAACTGAAACTTAACGGTGGATGGCTCCTGAGGTTGTCACTCTTGACCCTTTAACTTATGTTTCCTTCTAGTTTATCAAAGAAGAAACATGAACATGAAATATAAATCAAAACTACAGACACAAAGATTGTTTTCATTTGTCTTTTTTTCTTTTCATACGGTTGTTTTACCAGCAATTAGCATCTGTTTGCAGTTGTACAGCACTGTGACATTGCAGCAGGGGCAGAAGAGACATTACAATAACAAGGCTGATGTCTACAGCTTTGTTATCGTTCTATGGGAGCTATTGATTAATTGAATGGAATTCAAGGGTATGTCCACCTAGCAGGCTGCTTATGCTGCTGCATTCAAGGTGAGGCAGCTAACTGGCTTTTAATTCACTTGTGCGTTTTCGGTCATCGCGAACTCTAGAAACTTGTATTAGGTAGATAGATCACTTCTTCAACTTTTTGCAAAATACATGAAAGCTAGACAAACTAGCCCAACTTATGTTATGTACTCACTCGAAATTTGATCCCATCGCGCAGACCACAAAGATTTAACTGATTTCATACATTCAACTATAATAGTAATCTAGCCATATTCATAGTGATGATATGTCTTGTTGGTTGGTGTTAGTCTCCTCTCTTATCATAAGGCATGTTTGGTGCCACACCACTTAAACTTAGTTGCTCGCTGCTCGCTCATTGACGTTAATAGTAAGTAAGGTGCAGTGGGAAGTGTTATATTGTATCATTTCCCTTTTCCTATAATTTAGGAAGTTACCTATTAAAATCACCTTATCACCTTCCCAATCCATAAAATCAGTAAAAATAAAGTTTACCATTAATGGGAGAAACAAGTCAAAACCTAAACCCGTTCGTTTTTCAGCCCGAGAGGCAGTCATTCCAAACCCCGATCGCTGGATCATTCTTTAACCGTGAGTTTTCCTTGTTCTTTTTTGCATTTGATCGATTAAAATTCTAACTTATGGAGATATGGTTATTGAACCCTTGTACGGATATATTATTAGGGTTAAATGACCTCTTAAGCAAACAGTAGTGGATTTGTTTTTTGTAGACCGTTTTTGTAGACCGCGATTCTCATCTACATCCTAATCTTTTTTTTGGTTCGTACTATATTGAGACAGTTACTAGTGGCTGTATGACAAAACATGAAGCAGAAAATCAAGAGAAACAGAAAAAGCAGTATGAAGAATTCGATAAATTATTCTGCGTAAGTAGTAATTTTCAAACATGACACTGTGTATCAGTCTATATAACTTCTGACATTATATTGCAATTCGGTAATGCAGCACAGAGATGTGCTTGATCTTATGCTCCATTCATTTCAATGCGAACTTCCAGAATGTCAGGACCCTGACTGCCTTAAGGTTAAGGAAATGTACCGTAATAGTATAAAATGTCATGGAATAGCATGCCAAAGTAGTGTTTATGGTAATGGCTGTGATCCGTGTACAAAAATGTGGTATTTCCTTCAACTTCACGCCTGGAATTGCAAGAAAGAATTTTGTTATGTGCCGCATTGTAGGTGAGTACATCTTTTTGAGTGCATATCTATGAAAACACTTCCCGTTGCACCTTAGTTTGATCTTTATAGGACAAAAAGAAAAAGACACTTAATCTGTCTTATAAAAACTTTTATGCTTCCTTTGTTTTTGTCTTCAGGTACTTGATAGACAATATGAATAGGAATCAGCAACCCTTGCAAACTTATCAGCAACCGGATTTACCGCAAGCGCAAACCTATCAGCAACCTTTGCAAACTTTTGCACGACCCTTGCCAACTTATCAACCAATTTTTCCACAACCCTTGCAAACTTTTCCCCGTCAAGCAGCCACGATGGATATGACCAGAAAACAAGCTGCAGAGGTTGTGCTGGAGACAGTAAATGGGTCTCATCAATTCAAGATTACAGGTTATTCATTATCAAAAGGTTTAGGGATTGGGAAATATATATCTTCGGGTACTTTTGATGTTGGTGGATATACATGGGCGATATATTTCTATCCAGATGGAAAAGATCTTGAAGATCATGCTTATTATATTTCTCTATTCATAGCTCTTGCTAGTGAAGGTACAGATGTTAGGGCTATTTTTGAATTAACGCTTTTGGATCAGAGTGGGAAAGAAAGGCATAAGGTTCATAGTCACTTTGGGAGAACTCTTGAGAATGGTCCTTCTACGCTTAAATACCGTGGTAGCATGTGGGGATATAAACGATTTTTTTAAAAGAACTGCGCTAGAGACGTCAGACTACCTTAAAGATGATTGTCTTTCAATTCACTGTAGAGTTGGTGTAGTCAAATTTCACAGAGAAGGACCCAAGATTGATTCCACAGTACCTCCTCCTAATATTGGCCCGGACTTAGGGGAGCTCGTGGAGGCTCCAGTTTTTAAGGTGTGTAAAGTATTTCCATGTTTATGTTTTATGTTTAATATCATGTTTGCAGACAAGTTCCAAGTTGCCTAGATGAAGATAACATGAAAATGTAGATTGGAAGTACCAGATGCACCTGCAAGTATTTAACCTGATACAACGACGTACACTGCATTCACGTATCTGTGGGAGAATTTGATAACACATTAACACTTTTAATGCATTTATTGTTCTTGTTAAACCGGAATCTCTTTGTTTTTCAGGCTACGAGGCAGTTATCCCAAACCCCGATAGCTGGATCCTCCAACCGTGAGTTTTCTTTATTATTCCTTTTTTTGTTCTTTTTCTTTTGCGTTTTGATCAATTGTTAAGAATAAAACTTGTGGAAATGCGGGGATTTGAACCCTGTACATATCTGGCGATTCTATTACCAATTCTTGATTGATGCATTTTTTTTCTTCGATAAAAGGAAATATAGGATTTCCTTAATTGTTTTTACTACTAGAAAGATATCTTATGAAATAGTAGGGGATTTAAGAAGCTGTTGTTCATGTTTTAGTAGATGTCGTGACTCATTTACATCCTAATTTGTTTTTGGTCTTGTATTATGTAGAGACAGTTAGTAGCTGGATAGATCACAATTACAGGAGTCAGTCATTGACCGAAACCCCTATTGCTAGATCCTATGGTGAGTTTTTTTTTTTCTTTCAACCGATTAAAAATAAAACTTATGGAGATGCAGGGATTGGTAGTTCTCACAACTCTATTTCTAATTCTTGAATGATGCATAATTGTTATCTCTAGGGTTAAAAGATTTGCAGGATAATCTGCAGGATTACATTAATTCGACCGGGAAAAGGTAAAAGAAGAAGAATTACTTTTTATACTGGTAAACATTTCTAGTTCTTAGAGTTTCTTACTGTGGTTGAATTTTCTTTATTTAGGTTACGAATCGATGAAGAGGATGCCAGTTATTTATCTCAAATTCAGAAACGAAGGTAAAAACTGAATTACAAAATCACTCTTTACCATGGCTTATTTAGTTCTTGGAGTTCCTTATCGTGGTTGAATTTTCTTTATTTAGGTTAAAACTACTCAAAATGAAAAACAAATGTAAAAGAAAACATAAAATTACAATCATTTTGTTCAGTTGTTACATCCTAAATTAGGATGAAAGCTATCGTTTATTCCTTGTTGAGAAACTTTTATAATCACAATGGTGCATCAACGAGTATCCATCCTAGTTTCTTAAAGTGAGTCAGACTGAGTTAGACAAGTCAGTTAATATGTGTGCATTATCTTAATCGTTTATCATTTTATTGTTGTTTGATGGTTGTATTCTTATTGTGGTTGAATTTTCTTTAAATAGGTTGAAACGAGATGAAGAGATGGCAAATTATTCATCTTTAGATCAAGAACAAAGGTATATTTTATTGTTTTACAGGTCCTATTACAGTTGTTGATGTCTTGTATAATCAAAACTCATCTACATCATTGATAAACTTGTATAATTCCGGTGATGCATCAGCGGCAGTTTCCATTTTCGTTTCGTAAAATGAGTCAACCCCAGTCAGTAAAGATGTTTGTGTTGTTGTTTCTGCCTTCTTTTCATAACCAGTGAAATGATATTTTCTTTCCTACTCAATTGCAGAGCAGACCAAAGGCTGAAAAACACACAGCAATCGATGGAATACTCGATGAGTGAGAACTCCTGTCAATTGTGTGGAGCGAAGGAACTTACATATGAACCTCCCCCTGTAATTGGTATGACAAGGGATATCTCTTGCGTTCCTTCAGTTCCAAAGACGAGGCTTCAAAAGAAGAAAAACATTGAAGAAGCTGATGAATGGGTAAGAACTTCTAGTACTTCCCATGTTTGTTACATGTTTATGCTGAGACTTGAGTTGAGTTGTGACTACTTTGTCTATCCGCAGTGGGTCCAATGTGATAAATGCGGAGCTTGGCAACATCAAATATGTGCCCTCTTTAACGGACGAAGGAATGATGGAAAGCAGCAAAAATACACTTGCGCCAAATGCTACACAGGTGAGGTCGAAAGAGGAGAAAGAAACCCGTCACCACAAACTCTTGGTGCAAAAGATCTGCCCAAAACAACATTAAGTGATCAAATAGAGCAGCGGCTTTTCAAGCGTTTAAGGCAGGAGAAACAAGAAAGGGCTCTGTTCCATGGGAAGCGTATTGACGAGGTGATTTATTTTCGTTATAGTACATGCTTGTGTTTAGTGATAGATATAAAACTTCATTTCTGTTACTGCCAGTACCATCTGAAAACTAATTCTCGTTGGTGTTCCAGATCCCCGGAGCAGAATCACTTACTGTTAGAGTTGTGTCTTCTGTTGACAAAATGTTGGAAGTGAATCAGCGTTTTCTGGAAATATTTCAAGAAGAAAATTATCCTTCAGAATTTCCTTACAAATCCAAGGTATTTTGACTTTCTCTTCAGTAATCATAAATTTATGCTTTTTTGGGGGGCAATCCGCAATTCAAAGCAGGGACGGGCCTAGCAAGGGGCTAACCCGGGCTATAGCCCGTCCCTAAATTTGTCCAAGAAAAAAATCACATTAGAAATAATTTTAAAAATTATTTTTAGCCCCTGTATTAGTACATATTTAATCTTCAGCCCACCTTAAAATTATTCTTATCCCCCTATAGTTCTACATATTTAATTTTTAGCCCACCTAAGATAGAGCTAACTTATTAAAAACAAAAAAAAACTCTACTCTTCAACACAATTATCTCCCATTTTACTTATACAAACTATAAAAAAATTTCCGTTATCGCATTTTGCTACTAAATTTTTTCTATAGGTGGATTACATTAGCCATTAGCTATGCGTTTCGTTCCAAAAAAAAAAATTGGCGCGGCCTTCAGCCGCTTTAAAAGTCATTGACATTTTAGCCCTACCCAAGAAAAAATCTTGGATCCATCCCTGATTCAAAGACTACTGTTGGTGGACCCAACTGCCTCTAAGGGTCCAAGATTTGATTCGCTGGGAAATGTTTCCTCCAGGTAATTCTGTTGTTTCAAGAGATTGAAGGAGTAGAAGTGTGTCTTTTTGGCATGCACGTGCAAGAATTTGGCTCGGAATGTAAGCACCCAAACCAGCGTGCAGTGTGTATTTCTTATATTGACTCTGTCAAATATTTCAAACCTGAAATAAGAACAGTTAGTGGGGAGGCTCTTCGCACATTTGTGTATCATGAAATTCTGGTAATAATCATTTGAAATTCTATTTACTAATTACATTTTATTATAATTATATTCTAGTTTTTCTGTTTGCCTTTTCATTTTGCTGCTCGCCATGTAGATCATCATCCTCAGCAGTCAGCATTTGTAATTGCTCTCTTTCCTTTTTATTTTCTTTATTTGTCTTCCAGATAGGATACCTTGAATATTGCAAGCTACGAGGGTTCACGAGCTGTTATATATGGGCGTGCCCTCCCTTGAAGGATGAGGAATATATCTTTTATTGCCATCCTGAACTTCAGAAGATTCCGAAGTCTGATAAACTCAGGGAGTGGTGAGCCTAATTGTTTGCTACTTAATTATGTTGTTGAAAAGGACTGCTGACATTAATACTATATATATATATATATACATAGTTCCCTTTCCTAAGTAATGCCACATTGGATTCTCTGTTGTCAGGCTTAGTGCAGTGCTGCGAAAAGCTTCAAAGGAGAACATTGTCATCGAGCTCACTAACTTGTATGACCATTTCTTTATCTCAACTGGAGAATGTAAGGCCAAACTAACTGCTTCTCGGTTGCCTTACTTTGATGGTGATTTTTGGCCTGGTGCTGCTGGAGATATACTCAATCAACTCCAACAACATGATGTTCAAACTGATCTCTCGGCAAATGCTTCAAAAGATGTTGTTTTAATGCAAAGGGTAATTTGTTTCCTTACATTATTTTTATCAGTAGCTAGTGGTGAATTCTGAACACAGGTTATGGTTTCAATCCGATTATATATGTTTCCTGGTCATACTCGTCAGATTTTTTTAGCATGATGGGACTTCATCTGTACATATCAGTTGATTTAGAGTTGTTGAGTATCTAAGTTTGTTATCATCTCTTCACAGCTTGGTGAGACCATACGTCTGATGAAAGAAGATTTCATAGTGGTACACTTGCAGCATTCATGCAACCATTGTTGTAAACTAATGGTATCTGGAAAGCGGTGGGTTTGTAACAATTGCAACAAATTTCAGCTTTGTGACGAGAAAGCAATTCTTTAATCTGAAAATATCTGGTGATTGATACCTTTGAGCTGCACTTTCTTAACTCTTTAAATCTGAAAATATCTGCACTTTTATTTATTTATTTAAAACACCGCCTCTGCCAGCACTTGACAAGAGGAATCTGGAAATAAATTCCTCGAGTAGTTTGTAAGAAAATGTGGATTCGATTCTTACAAACTACATCTGGACCATCTCCATACACTTGGTCTTTCAATTTCTTCTCTTGCATCATCTTTCTCATCTCCGTCCACATTTTTTTCCCCCAAACTTTCAAACCTTAGCACAATCAGAACCATTTTCTTTTCAATTTCATTCATCACGGTTGCATTTTAAGCTTTTCAGATTTCCTAATCAATTCTCATCTTCAATATGTCTAATAAATAATAATGTTAGCCAATTTGAGTATGCATGTTTACCCTATTATTGAAATAAAGGAATTCTGCCAACTACTTCTTTATCATGTATTCTTACCATGTCAACCCAGCCATTATAAATAGGCTTCTACTTTTAATTAAAATACCCGAACCACTTCATTGCAGGTGCTATGGTGTAGAACAAAAACTTGAAGACAGAGATAAGCATCCTATCAATAGTAAGGATAAACATGTCTTCCATCCGGTGAGTGTAGTAGTGCAAATTTTCTTATATATATACAATCATACCAGGTGTATGTAAAACCCAAACCTATCTTTAATTTGAGAATTCACTGATCAGGTTGAAGTGAGGGATGTGGCAAAACATACTAAGGACATGGATGAGATTATACCATGTGAATTCTTTGACTCTAGACAATCATTTTTATCTCTATGTCGGGGAAATAATTATCAGTTCAATACTCTGCGAAGGGCAAAACATTCATCAATGATGGTTTTGTATCATCTTCATAGTCCAACTCTAGTTTCTTGTGGTATTACATGCAACATGTGCCAGCAAGACACTGAAGCAGGTCAAATATGGAGGTGTGGAATCTGCCCTCACTACAATTTATGCAATTCTTGTTTCCAGAAGTATGGCGGTGCTAATCATCCTCATCAGTTAAAAATCTATCCATCCGCTGCTGAGGGTGATGCACAGAATTTAGAAGTTCGGCAAGTTCGAGTTTTGCAGGTATTTGGATTTTCTTACCCTTCGGTTTAGTCATTTGTGTATAAACTATTATTGGACATCCTATTGCTAGCTTTTTCTGTTTGAAACCGGTTCCACATTACATGTTTTTGAGTAAATAGTAAGTCTTATAAAGTATCAGGCTACAGTCTGGAGGGTCTGTAACTTCTGACATGATATTGCAATCTGTACTGCAGCTTAGAGACATGCTTGATCTTCTGGTCCACGCGTCTCAATGTAGACATCCACGCTGCCAGCACCGCGACTGCCTTAAGATTAAAGGGTTGTTTCGCCATGGTATACAGTGCAAACTGCGTGCTACTGGAGGCTGTATTCTATGTAAAAAAATGTGGTATCTCATTCAACTTCACGCCCAAAATTGCCAAAAAAAATCAGGCTGCCATGTGCCACATTGTAGGTGTGTAGCCTTTCAAGCGCCTATCTCTAATATATGATGTCTATACGACAGAACCCGAAGATGCCATTTTTCTTAATTTGTCCTAAAAAAACTTTTATTTTCTTCAGATTGATATAAAAACTTTTATGCTTCCTTTATTCTTGTCTTCAGGGACTGTAAAGATCAGTCGAAGAGGTGGCAGGAACAATCTGATTCTCGGCGTAGAGCAGCTGTGATAGAGATGGTCAGACAACAAGCCACTGAGGCTGAGCTGGAAAAAATGGGTCACCTCTCCATAGGAGACGCTGTGTTGCAGGATACAATGGTTGAAGACTACTGCTATGTAGCAGACATTTTGAGGGACAAAATGGGTCACCTCTCCTTAGCAGAGGTTTTGCTGGATACAACGGATGAAGATGATGAATGGATGTTTGTATAGAGATATGAGTGAAATAGAGCAAAAAATCTTAGGTACTCATAAACCATTTCTGTTAATTGCTGGTGGGGAAATTCTTAGTTATTATAGAAATATAATTAGCTGAACCATTATTTTTCTTCGGAAATTCTAACCTTTAAACTTCTTAGGTAGGATTAGTTCTTAGGTAACCATTTTATAATTTTTCATTCATTACTTCACCCATTTTCCCTTTATCCTACATATTGTTGCTGTTGAGAACTATTAGAGGGAGCAATGGTAAACTCATTTTTTGAGCTGCCTTATCTGACAATATGGTTTGCATTTTTCTTTTCTTGTTTTTGGATGTCAAATTAAGCAGCCTCTAGAGTCTAGACCATTGGTTGTGTATGTTAAAATTCTAATTCTGATAAAACTAGAACGAGTCTTGTCCAAACATTTTTGATCTAACAACTTCATGGTACTTGCAAAACACTTGATAAATAATAATTAAAGAACATTATTTATAAGCCACAATTTTTATCACGGCGCATTGAATATGAATAAAACCCTTCCATAGAAAAACTCTTCGATAGAAAAATCATCAACAATTTAGTAAAGGTAAAATTTCCTGGCTGGTTTGGGGTCTATGAAATTTTTGATCCCAACTTTTTGGATGATTGATAGACAAATTTACGTGTCTATTTGGATCTCAATTATGTATATTGTTAGTGCTCAATTTTATACTTATTTGATTATTTTATCTTTTTGTAGGTGTTTTGGAGAAATAAGCTTTTGCGGGGAAATTGGCTCGAAAAGTGGTATTTGCGTTCGTGGGAGAAAATTACTATTCGGACTCTCAGTTTGGATAAGGGGCACTTCAATTACTAAGGGGCACCTCACTGCTATATGCACCTACTCGTTGGTTACCCCATGCAACTACTATCCGCACCCCATCTCTGTTAGGGGGAGTACCATCTTATTCGTTTGAAATAAAAAATGGCGGGAAAAATATTATCAACAACGAACTCCCGTGACTTGGATTTGGACGTGACTTTCTCGTGGATTTTCGTCGGACCAAGTTGGTTTGGGCTTGGTTTGATCATACAGGCAAGGTACATAGATTAGAATCGAAAATAAAGGGAGATATGGGAAGATTTCCCGAAACAGGGGTTGTGAGATATATCGGGACTGTATTGCTTTATTTGGCAATTACAGTGGTGAAAGAAGAAAGTTATCTTCTTTGTCAGATTGTTATCTACCTATTAAGAGAGTGTAGGAAGCTTACAAACATCCCAGAGACGCATAAGAAGATTTGAAAGAGATATTCTCGTGACTTGGCCGTGAAGTAGAAGAAAGAAATATTGGAAGATTTCGGGGAGATTAGGTCGAACTGTAATATATATAAGGTGTTGGGAAGTCAAGGAAGGTGGGTAGAGAGTTTGGGGTAGAGCAGAAGCATAGAATCACGCTGCAGGAGGAGTTGCAGCAGCAGCAGAGAAGAAGAAGGAGAAGTTGCAGATGACAGAAGAGAAGTGTCATTCTCAAGAACACGAAGAACAGACGCATACAGTCAGTCGATTATTCTGCCACACATTTGATTTATCGTTTATTAACAGTGACTTCGCAACACTTATAAACGTTGCAGTTTGTTGTTTTTATTACTCTTCTCTCTTTTCACCATTGTAAACACATTTTTGAACCATGAATAAATATTTTGAGCGTATTTTCACCATGTGGAGCTAAACCCCAACACTGGGATGACGGAGGAAGCCTTATCACAATTGTTTGGTAACTATAATTGATTCTTTATGACTTTTTGCACTTATTTAAATTGATTTATGATCTTTACTAATTAGTTGTGATTTCGTTTGATGGTGTATGCTTAGACGTAAGAGCTTTTGATATACCATGCTTGTGATTTACATCTAATGTTTTAGAAATCTACTTTTGGCAAAGAAAAGAGTCAACAAAAGAGCTAGAATTGTTATGAGTCATTATATGAACCAATTGAATGTGATTAATGGTGGAATCCGAAGTCCCAGTCCTCTCGATATTTGTGACATCTTTTGTATATACTTTTGTTATTAAGTCTTAAAATCAACCTCAACGAGTCCGGGTGAACGATTCTCTACTTACCACTTCTAAAATACATCAGTTTTTGGCGCCGCCGACGCGGACTTGTATTTAGGTTTAGGTTTTAGGTTTTGCATATATATTTTTATTTTTATTTTCTTTGATTTTACTTTGGGTATTTTTGCTTTTGTTGTGCAGGTTTTGCTTGAAACGAAGGTGAAAAGTTGGACTTGCCATAAAAGGAGAAAGCCAAAGCTTTTATTTTTGTTAGTTTTTATTTTCTCTATTGTATATATTGTTTGTTTAAATTTTTTTTTTTTGTATTTTATTAATAAAAAAAAATCATTGCACACACCAATTGCATCGTCAAACTACCGATTTTAGGAAAAGTCGTGGATTAGTAAGCTGAACACGTGCCTTGGGCCTTATGGGAGTTACCAGCTGAAAGTCCACAAACCTCAGCCTCGTACCTTTGGGTATATTTTGCTGTGGTAACCTGAGCCTACCCATTTTAGTCGAACTTGCATTTGCATGTGCACAAAAGAATGTCAAACTGGTATTACAATAGCCAATACAACGAATATCCGACTGATTCCCACTATGGATCCAATTGTGTTGAAAATGCCTCGGTGATAGGAAAGGACAAACAATTACTTATATTTTATTCGACCAACCACTACCGAATATCGGGGTATTACAATACCACCACATTAAATTGGAGCCGTCCTCGGCTCCAAAATATATTCAAGCCCAGATCTTCGACGCTCCCTTCCCCTCATGAGACAAGTACCTGGAACAAACTCATCCAGCTTACCTTCCCACCCTCGGAAAGTGACTCGTCGTCGGCTCTGATACCATTTGTAATGACCCGTCCCTTCACCGATATTGTCCCCACTTAGCCAATGCGGTCGTCCAGAAGTGTGGGATTTTCAGAGGGGATCGATGCGGTCATCTGGCAGTAACTTCCCGGGAGGTCACTCATCTCAGGATTGCTCTTGCCCGAGCACGCTTAACTGCAGAGTTTTCTGCCAACTCTGGAGCCAATTGTGCTGAAAAGACCTCGGTGATAAGAAAGGACAAACCATTACTTATATTCCATTCGGCCAACCACTGCCGAATAATGGGGTATTACACATTTAGTCAGGTCTCAGATTAGGATAAAAGTGTGTTGTTGAGATTCGAATATCACTGTTATCTACCTTTGAAGGCGAAGATCAACGGGAACTTTGGAGTACTTCAACATCAAAAGGTAAGTGAAGACTGGACCACCTATATCTCATGTTTTCATCATTTCTATCTATGAGACATTTTCGCATGACTAAATTAGACAATATATGCATAATGGAAATTTTGAGTTAAGTTTATCTTGAATATCTTCTCGAAATATGACATTAAGTAAGAACATTTGTTCATACTTGATGAATTTGGTTTAGAACATTTTATTGTTTATAACCTAATTATGATTTTATCATTCGAAAATAGCCTGGAACAGTGATATGTGTCATTGATGTTATTTGGGAATGTTTTGAATTGATTTAGAGAGAAATATAAAACTACTGTTAATCTGGATACAGGACAGTACACATACCAGTTCACATATTGGGAGAATTGTTATAAGTCCAGAGCCGCAGTACCTATACCCATCTATAGTTCGGCAAGAATTTTATGGTACGCATACCCGGTATCCATACCATAAAAAGTTTGTTACTTGTGAACCAGGAGTGGTACACATACCGTAAAGGATACTGTTGGTTTTGAAACCGGAATGGTACCCATATGCGGTACGCAAACCGGAAAAGTTATGTGAGTTCATAACCCCGTTTTTGTCTCAAGGGTACACATACCTGGTACATGTACCATGACAAAAATAGTCACGAACAAGGTAGAGTACACATACTTACCATGTCGAATGTTTTCAGATGCATCAAAATTATTTCTGTGAATAATCGGCATTTGAGCAACTCTCTAGACATTTTTGATCATATGTGTGATTTAAGAAAAGTCTTAAAGTGTTATATGGAAATGGTCAAGCTTATCGTTTAATTGGCTAGTTTCGGCTAACCTTCATGAACATGTCATTGTACACGACTCGGTTATGGTTCATCCTAACCAGAGTGTATATTCTACTATGTTAATCTCAAAGTCAAGTTTTTCATCTAATGGTGATTATTGGTTGATTGTTTCCAAAGCTATCTTAGCTTAAACCTAAAGCAACCTTGACCCTGAAGTCTATAAAATGAGAACCTCAAACAACTTGGATCTTGGAATCTCTGACACTATTCTTGTGCGTCCTAGTTGTAAACTAGAGTCGTCCTCTCTTTCAAACCCTTCTAGGGTTTAACGACAAAAAAAGACTTCACTTGGGGATTCGTAAAGCCAGGTCCATTTATCGTTCACTTGATAGTTTGTGTATCCTGATCTTGTTTATATTGTTCATCTACTCACTCAAACAAGATAGATAGAAGTCACAAAGTTTCTTCCTCTCAAACTTTGTGAATCTACAAGTTTCGACTTGTGAGGTGAATAATAACCTAGGCTGCTCTTCGGGAGTTATAAGACCGGATTTTAAGGTTTGCTAGACTTTGTTTATTTTAATCGATTTCATACCTCGCCTTGATCTTTGATCAGAATGAAAATCACACGTATATGATAATTTTTGGGAGGAATATTGGTTTAAGGTCTTCAATTAAGTTGAAGCAACTTTTAGGCAGTAAAGGATGTCAGCTAAGGGAATCATTTGCGCACAATCCTGCTAGGATTCCAAAGGTGTAAGGAGCGCGACTGTAACTGAATCGTTGTGACGGTTTAATTCGGTTTCAAATACATTCCAGTCCGAAGTTCTAATAGTAGGCTAGTGTCTGTAGCGGTTTAATACAATTTGGTGTTCAAGTCTGGACTAGGTCCCGAGGTTTTTCCGCATTTGCGGTTTCCTCGTTAACAAAATTTCTGGTGTCTGTGTTATTTCTTTTTCCGTATTATATTGTTTATCTTTATAATTAAAATATCATAGGTTGTAAGTAAATCAATCAAAGTAGATAAATCCATCCTTGTTTGTTTAATATGACTTGATTGATTCTTGGATATTTATTTTTGAGATCGTCCAAGTACTCTCACATATAATCAGGTTCACGAATTTGGTTCTGTAAACTTTCTGTTTGTCAGAGAAAGAGATATAAGCTCTTCGTATAATTCCTTTATTGAGATTCATGATACACACATTTATGTGTCTAATATGATATTAATTGTATGTATTTCTAGTGCTCGATTTTGTATTTTTTTTTTATGGTTTTTTATGTCTTTGTAGGTGTTTTTGGAGAAATACACTTGTGCGGAGAAATTAGCTCGAAAAGTGGTATTTGCATCCCCCTGGAGAAATTCGCTAAAGGCACTACGGAAAAATTACTATTTATGCCCCACAAATTACTATTTGCACCCTAGGAGCATATGCTAAAGGGACTTCAAGAATGGATATGGGGAGGTCATCTTCCCAAATTCAAATTCAGAAAAAAAAAGCGGGTAATTTTTGGCAGCACAGTTCAAATTAGGGTTCGAAGTTTGGAAAGGAATTAACGAGATTCAATCGTTGGATTTATCTCGGATGGTCCCGTTAAGCAAGAACAAGGAAGATATAGTTGTTGGATTGGATCTAGTTGGGCTACATAAGCCGTTTGAAGCGAAACATGGAAGAACGAACTCTGCTGAGATGATTTTGTACGAGTTTTTCTCGGGTCTGTTCATGGATTGGGTTTGCTTAGGGCCTGTTAGGTCAAATCAGGTTTGGTAGTTGGCTTGAGATCGAAGAAAAAGGAAGTTCACCGGACTTTCTTTATGAACAAGGAGAAGAGTTATTTATGGGAATTTTAAGTGAATATTTGGGAGGATATCTTCTCTAATTTGATTTGACTCTATCTAAAGGAGATTTGACTCTATCTAAAGCTAAAGGAAGTTGCAGTGTAAGAAGGAAAGACAACATACGCGTACAAAAGTTGGTAGGGAGTTATTTTCGTGACTTGCGAGAGGGTGAAAGGAAAATTATTTTCGAAGATTTCTTGACTTGGAGGTTGTTGTGATGTATAAATAGAGAGTTGGTTCGAGCCATGAGGGTTATCGAGGGTTTGGGGATTTGACATAGGGTTTTGTCTAAAACAGTTGGAAAATGGGTTCAAATAGAGGATGAAATAAACACAGAGAGATTGTTATACTCCTGACTTTCAAGTCTCGAATAGATTTCTTTTAGACAATTATTTCTACCCTCCCAATATCAAATGGTGATTACAACAGGTATACGAAATAATGCCTTCAGGATACAATGAAAGCCCTATAACAGAGAAATTGGATTCAAGGTTTGTACCCCTTGACCCAATCAAGAACACACAATAATAGGATTCTGATAATGCTTAGAGGAGAGAAAACAGAAAGTATTTCATATTCTTCCAACAAAACCCAAACGACACTCTTATACATGATATGGACACTATTATACATGATTTGCACCATTTTTTTCCACAAAACCCAAACGACAATGAATTTAAATCTAATATTTTGATAATACGTTCCTCTAATAAGACTCCACATTCTTATCAAAATTGAGCACAATTTGAGATACCAAACCTCACCATCTACGATCTTAATTTCAACCGTTAACTTTTAACGGCTGATATTCAAAGGGGTAGATGGTGGTGTTATATGTCTCGAATTGTGCTCATTTTTGGTAGGAATGTAGAGTCTTGTAAGAAGAACGTATTATCAAAATATTATATTAATTTAAAATCATTGTCGTTTGGGGTTTATGGAGAAAATGGCACAAATCATGTATGATGGTGTTGGTGTCCATCTAAAAGCGTCCATGAATCCTCCCATCAAAGAAAATCAAGGAAAACATAACTTCGTTGATACTTGGCTTATATTCTAAAAATTGTTTGGACTGTGCTTTTTTTGCCATTGTATTGCCTCGGTACACTTGAGAATGGTTAAAAAAGTCTTTAGACTATCAACAATAACAATATTTGCCGCTAAATGACATGTCAATACAGAGACTTTCTTGATTCTTTGCCAATACAGAGATTGACGCAGGTATTCACTGCATTGCCTTTAAAACAATGGTGCATGCCTACATTCATGTAGGAGTAATGGTAAAAGATCTTAATGGACGGTTTGGTTCCGAGATACAACAACCTATATATAACAAAGACCATTAGTACACAATATTTATATGGGACGGATTTCTGACCGTTAGATGATGAATTGTTGAGCAATGATCATAGCGCCGAGCGATATAATGACCATCACTTGCACAATAAATATTAACGAGCAATATTTAAACCATCGAGTGACAAAGATTTTATCGCTCGATAAAGTATCTATCACACCTGGCTAAGTGGTAAGTATACCACTTAGCTAGATATGTTTGTCACTTTACCGCACCCATAATGGGTGCAAAAATAGAAAACTAAGTGCTTCACAATGCGTACAAGAACCTGCCTAAAGAGTACAAAATACAAATATGTATAGCAAATGCGTTCTTAGAGGTAACTTTCAAATATACTCGAAAAAGTTACGACAGTTGACCAATTACTTACAGTTACAGAGCAACAGTAAGAAAATGAAGTGAGATTTTCTTTATCCTTTTTAGTTACATTTGTATATAAATGTCAACTGGCAGTGATCTATCAACGAGGAAAAACGCGTACAATGATTAAAGGTGGCATTACCAATTCCATGAAGGTCTAAATCAATTCACAAAACAAAACAAAACAAAACAAAAAAGTTAAAAGTATCTAGTAATGGATTTGACAAACTGGGTCTGCGAGTTCATACTACTAGCACTTTCAAGTGTGTGCAAAGTTCATGACAAAATTGTAACAAGTGCTTTGGTAACTTAATAATAATATGCAGTCATTAGGCCTCTTCCTATGCACATGCCAAAAAAATGGTGTTTGGCATGCCAGGTGGCATGTCAAACCATTTGCGCCACTATGGGGAAACCGCGGAGCGATCGAATCCCTAGCGAGAGATATTAACAATATCGCCAGCGATAAAGTCTTTATCGCTGGCGATATTGTTAATATCGCTCGATAAAAACAATAACGCTGACGGTACAATGGTTATCGCCAAGTAGTTATTCTGCAACGGCTAGTTCCCCATGGTTCCTATATATACGTCATTTTACCTCGACGTAAAACTCACACCTGCTTTCTAAAGATATTACTCCTTTTTCTCAATTTTAAGCTTCACAATGTCAAGATCCAATGAAGAAAGGGATATTATTATGAATATGTTCAAAGTTACAAACAAGAAAGTTATCGTATGAGGTTGCAAGAAATTGACGAAGAGGAAGTCAAGATGAGAATCTAATCGAAACTATGATGCTTGTACATACAAAGTCAAATACCAAGAGTTCCAGAGCCGAAAGAAGTATTATCAAGAAGATATACGTATCGAGGAGGGAATTTTACCATCGAAGCTCATGCACGATTATTTTCTTCCCAATTGTGTGTACTCGATCGAGATTTTCAAGGTCGATTCCGCATGCCTCGTCATCCGGTGAAAAAGATTATTGAAGAGCTTTGTCGAGTGGAACCTCAATTCAATTATCAGTTTGATGCAATGAATATTAGAGGTCATAGTCCCGAACAAAAAGTTACTTGACTTTAAGGATTCTAGGTTATGGCACTCCAAATGGATGCGAATGATGAGTACCTTCGTATGGGTAAAACAACTTCTTACACTTACCTTTCATTGTTCGTGAAGTAATGATTAATCATTTTGGTCCAACATATTTACGAAAACCAACCGACGAAGATGTTAGACAAATATTAAATGAGAATGAGGAAAGGGGATTCCCGGGAATGCTAGGTAGTCTCGATTGTATGCATTGGGTATGGCATGGATGCCTGTTTATTGGGCTGGTCAATATAAAGGTCATTATCCAAAACCAACAGCTTATCCTAGAAGCTGCGCTTCTTACGATTGTTGGATATGGCATGCTTTTTTTTTGGTCTTCCGGTTCACAAAATGATATTAATGTTTTGCACAAGTCGCCTCTGTTTGAAGATTTGAAGTATGGAATTTCTCCATCTGTCCGTTTCATGATCAACGACCATCAGTACACTCATGGCTATTATCTTGCGGATGGTATCTACCCAAAATGGTCCACCTTGGTTCAATGCTACCGTCGGCCTCCTGTGCCGGTGCATTGGGCCGTTCATACCGATATTTTAACGATGCCCAAATGGCACTGAGGAAGGATGTGGAACGCGCTTTTGGAATTTTGAAGAGGAAGTTCGCTATCATTTGTGGCCTATATCGTGGGTTGAGTCCTCGTGAAATGCACAAGACTATGCTCACTTGCATAATTCTTCATAACATGGTAATTCAGAAACCAGACGTGATTCGGATTGGATTAACTATGATGATGAAGATTTGAGGCCGAGATTCGACACGAAAGAGGCCTCCCTGCAAGGAATTATGGTCAAATGACTAACTACATTCGAACCGTAATTTGTATGACCAAGTTAAGAGATGATCTCGAGATTGAATCTTTGGGCGAGCATGGAAGATGATTTTATGTATTTTTCTTAATGTTTTAGCTTCATTTAAGTTATGTTATGTATTGTTATTTTTCTAATTAATAAGCTTCAACATTTCATTTCAAACTAATATTAATTGGAATGCATAACACAATATCAAATTAAAATTTAAACTAGAACATTAAAACTTAAGCTCCGCCATTAAACTAGTTAGAAACTAGTACATTAATCATTTAGAGGAATTATTTCATCAAACTCATCATCGGTTCCATCATCATCATCTTCTTCATCACGGTTGTTAGTAAATCCACTTGCTTTTCAATCATGCTTGAATCTGTCAAATTCGATTTGCCATACATGCGCTTGTTGGGCGTTCATAATTGAGGTGTTAGCTTGAAGAATGTTATGCTTGTCATAGTCAAACTGGAATTTTTCTTGAGAAAGACGACTTTTCTTACTCTCCGGTTTTGAATTTTCTTTTGAATGGATCTTTCCTTCGCGATGGTCTTTTGATAATCCATAAACTCCGCCATGTTAAATCCTACGGAACTCCCTCCTTCTTGAGCTAATTTTCTAGCCGCTTTGCCTTATTCCTCCTCGGAAGTTTTCCCTTAGTATTACCATCAATATAATTATTGAAAACTACGTTGGAATTTGAGCTTGTAGGGGTATCTCGGTGAAGAATTTGACGGACCTTGTGAAAATGGTGAAGAATTTGGTGTTGAGGGAGAAGAATTATATGGTGACTTTTCGGTACTATTTGATTATTTGCTAAGTAATCGGGATTATATTTGTTCAAACCCTTCAAAATATGATAACAACTTTCGAAAGCAAACTGTTTACCATGTTTTCGTTGCCAATGCATGTAACCTCTCTTTCAAAATCAACATCGGTCGACCACTTTCCTTTCCTTTTCTCTTGGCTTGCATTATCAATGCAAAGATAAGCGCTACTTCCTATTGATTACAATGAAGTGTTCGACAATCCTTTTGCATCACGACCATTGATGTTCATGGTTTGTTCTTCATATTTTTGAAATATATTATCCCACATGGTGTTACCATGTTGGTGTGCACCACCGATACAATCTTGGGTAAAAAAACATAATTACGACAAATACATTCATCTTCTATCATGGTGTATTTTGCACCACGGACTCGATTCTTCTTACCTTTGCCTTTGCCTTGAGTTTGTGCTTGTGAATCCATTTTACAAGAAAATATAATTGTAGAGGAGTTGTGATAGTTTTAGATTTGAAAAAGATTGAGAAATTAAGAAATTCTAGAGAGTTTTAGAATTTTTGGTGTGAGTTGATATGAGTTTGAAATCAGGTATTTATAGAGGGGGGAAATTGTAGCCGTTAGATGAAAATCTGATGAGCGATTATCAAAGTACCGAGCGACAGCTTGACTGTCGTTGTCGATTGAATGACCATCGAACGACAGTTTGACCATCGAGCGATGAAGACTCTATCGCCACCGGAAACTCTGTCGTGTATGCCTATATGCCAGAAATAACATATTGGCATATGAGTTTGGCAGTTTGGCATACCCATAATGGGTGCATATATGCCAAATACCATGTTTTGGCATGTGCATAGGAAGAGGCCTTATAATCTTAAATGTTTAGCCCCAGCTAATCACCAATGTCGACAGAAAAAAAATGCTGATCCCCTTTCTAAGCAGCAAAAAGAAGTTAATAAAATGAAATTTCCAAAAATGAAAATAGAATATAAAATATCTATCTTGCATTTATGGCAGGTTGTATTATGGCCACAAAGCCAGATATTTCTCTCTACTTAGACTCGAATAGAAAATTCAAAGAAGTGGACAAATCCAAAAAAGTAGAGGTTAGATGTTAGGTATAGGCGTGTTAAGTATCGACCTAAAGGTCTTTACACACTGGACGTTCACAATACTAATACTTCCAATATTCATTGATTTGATGCGAGTGGACAAGCCTAACTCCAAATTTCTATCTAATCCATCGATTTTGAATGGTAGAGAAAGATGACAAAAATAATAATTTTTCTTGTTTGGTTAAACTTTTCAAAATATCAAACAATTGGGTGATTTAGATGTTTTATTCACCTAATGAATTTTTTTGAGTTGTAATGAGAGAATATAGACCGTCTTTCATAAATTTGTTTCAAAGTTTTAACAATCAGGTGATATAATTTTCTAACTTATGCATAAAATTAGCGAAATCAATAAAATGGCTTACCACAATGACTCCTCCAAGATAAATCAATTCACAAAACAAAATAAAACAAAAAAGTTAAAAGTATCTAGTAATGGATTTGACAAAATGTCGATCAAAAACGAAATTTATCCCTTTCTCACTCATAATTTTTTACAGTAGGTAAAACTAAAATTGGATCCAATACTAGTCACATTTCACGTGCTGATTAGAAAAATCTATTCAATGCCCCTTCAATATTTTTTTTAACTTTGTAGAATATTTACCCAATCATTTGAAACTAACAACCCGTTATAGCACAAGTTTATGCTCCAAGTTTATCACATCATAAACAAATTTAATCATTCTAATTTTGAAATAGTGAACATTATGGAGCCTTTAATAGTACAGACAGTTTTCTAAAAGAATTGTCGGGTATAATATTTTTCTGATATATTTCAACGCATGATGGAAATATCCTTACTAATTATGTGTTTAAGACAATTATGTTTCCTTTTTAAAAAAAGGATGGTTGTATTTTTTCTACGTAATGATCAATTGTATTTTTTCTACGTAATTTGTAATTTGTTTGATCAATAGCGCTAACGAGTTTCAAAGTTGATCAATAAAGAATTTAGTGCTAATGAGTTTCGAAGGTAGACCAGTGATATCATCGCCTAATAACTTTAAATTGTAGTAGTGCAATGACGTCGGTTGAGAATGGTTATATTAAAAAATAAAGAGGCACAATTGCCTAAAAACAAAAATAATTATAACCTATATCCTTAAATTATCTTTTTTCTTTATTATTAGATGGAATTTGGTAAAGGGGCGGCATGAATCGGTAGAGGGGCGGCAAGTGTGATAGCAATGTCCCTCTTATTGGTTAGGGGGTGTCCTATAGGGATGTAGATTGACTAGATTACCCTTTCACCTTAAATCAACCAAAATCAAATCAATTTTTTTTTAACCTAATGAATCAAAAAAAATCAAATCGCTTTTTTTTTTTTCATCTTCTTCTTCATCTTCTCTTCTCCTCCATCAATCCTAACCTCCATTAAAACCGAAAATTTCATCGTCTTCGATTAATCGGCGATTTGAAAAATGTTTGTAAAAACCCAGTTAGGGTTTAGTTTATCGTGTTGAATTTAAGTTAATTTTGTATCAAAAATTAGGGTTTTGTATGAAAATTGAAATTGAAATTTCTGGTTTATATGAGTTACGGTTGGTAATAACTCAATTACCAACCGCACTGTATTGGTTGAAGAACATACGGTTGCTAACAACCCAAATACGAACCGTACCTTAAAAAATTGAGAATTAGGTTTAGGTACGGTTGGTACGAAACCTTAGTTACCAACCGTATATCATCCTGAATGTTAAGAATTTTTGAAGTAGTGATGTACGGTTCGAAACTATAGATGACTTACCAACCGTAGTTTAGTTACGGTTGGTTTCGATTCCTTTTTTATGAACCGTAATTAGTTACGGTTCGTATCCAAGATTTTCTAGCAACCGTAACTGGTATTACGATTGGGTTTTCCCCAAATTGAACTAGTTACGGTTGGTAACTAGCTTATTTCCAACCGTATGTTCTTCAGAAAATTTTAAAAATTTGATCTTTTTACATACTTTAGATAATTTTGATCAACAAAAAGCTAATGGGAACTAATTTTGATCACTCTCCTCTAATTTGCCACTTGAATCACTCATTTTGGTTGAGTGAATCAAAATCTAGGGTTTCACAAATATCACATAATTTTTTATTTTTTTATAACTCTAAAAATCTAATTTTAGAGTTATTATAAGTGAAAATTGATTATCAAACACTAATCTTGATTATTAATAATAAGGGTTAATTGGTCATTTCCATTTTTTTAATAAGGGGCACTTGAATTTACTTCTAATGACCTTTTTTGTCTTATTAGGTTGCCCTCTACCGATTCCTACCGCCCTTTACCAAGACACCCAACTATTAGATAGAACAGTGGTTCCTAAAATTACAATTAGGTACGTTAACTTAAAATTTATGATATCACATAGGTTCGATTCTCAACCCCTATTATAGGAAGTTTGAGAACCATCGGATCAAATGATGGTTCTCAATTTTAATTTATTTTGGTGGATCACTCTTAAAATATCCTGCCGAGATTGGGGTATACCCAGATTAATTGGGGTATATCCATTTTATTCCCATCCAAACTAGTGTGCTAAGGGGTGTCTAAAAGGTGTTAAAAGACCAAATTGCCCATACTAAAAAACCTTGCCGACCAAAACATATAAAAAAAAATCAAAATCTTTCTTCTACACTCTAATTATACATGTGAAATAAAAAAAAAAAAAAAAAAAAAAAAAAAAAAAAACGAAGAATCAAAACGAACCAAAAGTCGGCAGGGTATTTTTTGTCGACCTTGCCGACCAAAATATAGTCGGCAGGGTATAAGGTTGAATAACATGCCGACTTTTCATCTCTGAATTTAGCAATTACAGGGTCGGCAAGATATCCATCTCTATACCTTGCCGACTAAAATATAGTCGGCAGGTTATGAAATTAGTACCTTGCCGACGAATCATGCATTTGTAACACCTTCTTTGTATGTCGAAAATCTTATAGTCGGCATGGTATTTTTTATCGACCTTGCCGGCCATATGTTGCCGGCATGTTCTTCATCCGAAGACCTTGCCGGTCAGATATAGTCGGCATATTCTTCATCCGTAGACAATGCCTACCAGTAATTGGCCTCGGCATCTTATTAAAACGTCTACCATGCCTGGCGGACCATAGCCGGCACTTTATTCAAACGTCGACCTTGCCGACCTTTCACATTTTCAAAATAATTTTTTTTGATCCAAATCGAACTCATAAGACGGGTTAAAGACTATTGAATTCATAATTTCAAAATTTTAATCTAAACTCAATTAATTAAGCTAATCAGATTTTTTTAATGTTAATTAAATAAGGACATATTAGCCATTTAGAAAATACAAGGTTAAGGGGTGGCTTGGTTTTACTTCAAAATGACCCGATTTTATCTTATTAGGTATACCCCTATTAGTTTGGGTATACCCCAATCATGCCGGGTAAAATATGTATGCTATTCGTTGGATCACTCTTAAAATGATGGATGAGTGTCCGTGGATCACTCTTAACAGTGGCATTGAATATGTAACAGCAAATTTTAATTTATTTTGGTGAGAGGGAGGGCTTGGTCGACTAACTAGTTTTGGACTTGTGCTCTTTCGCCTTTTAACATGGGAACTCACCTACGTTGTTTCCTAACTAAAACGTAGAAGTGAGATATTTTCTATAAATAATTCTGAAACCTTATCATCACAATCTCATTTCTCACACTTCTATCTCTCCCTCCCTGTATTTTTGAAAAAAAAAAAAACAAAAAAAAACATGGCTTTAACCCTTCATTCTTCATCTTCATTCATCAATCCAATAGACACAAAAACCTCAAAAACACAAGAAGAAGCTTCAACGGGTTCTATTTCTTACGCTCAGCCAAACTCATCAACATGCCGTCTACGTGTAAAAAGCTCGATAAAAATGGAACATGCGTCACGTGAAAACAAGACTCAAACGTCGATTTTCAATGGGAAGAGAGAACATGAGATATTGGAGAAGTTTCATGGATTATCAGGTGGTCGAAAAACGGGTTCCGGTGTGCCGGTTTTTGTTATGTTACCGCTTGATACGGTGTCGATTGGTGGGAATCTAAATAGAGCAAGAGCCATGAATGCTAGTTTGATGGCTTTGAAAAGTGCAGGAGTTGAAGGAGTTATGGTTGATGCATGGTGGGGTTTGGTCGAGAAAGATGGACCATCCAAATACAATTGGGATGGTTATTTTGAGCTTGTACAAATGGTTCAAAAACATGGTTTGAAGATTCAAGTAGTCATGTCTTTTCATCAGTGTGGAGGAAATGTTGGAGATTCTTGCAGGTATGAATATGATTGAATCCTTTTTCATTTTTTTAATGCATTTCTTTCCCTCTTAATTTTCTTAGCTTTATAATAGATTTTCTGAAAAAAATTGCAAAACTTAAGACTCCTTATTATCAAGCCTGTTTTTGTTGGAATTGCTTTATATAGTCTTTAATAATTGGTATATAATTCATTTTCTTTTTTGAAATAGTATTCCTTTACCACCATGGGTACTAGAAGAAATCAGCAAAAACCCTGATCTCGTATACACAGACAAGTCTGGTAGAAGAAATCCTGAATACATATCATTAGGTTGTGATTCATTACCTGTTCTTAAAGGTAGAACACCCATTCAAGTCTATTCTGATTTCATGAGAAGCTTTCGTGAAACATTCTCAGATTATCTTGGAGGAGTCATTGTGGTAAGCCATTTTATTCATTTCGCTAATTTTATGAATTAAGTTAGAAAATTATATCACCTGATTGTTAAACCTTTGAAACAAATTTATGAATAAAACATCTAAATCACCCAATTGTTTGATATTTTGAAAAGTTTAACCAAATTAACAAGAAAAATTATTATTTTTGTCACCTTTCTCTACCATTCAAAATCGATGGATTAGATAGAAATTTGGAGTTAGACTTGTCCACACACATCAAATCAATGAATATTGGAAGTATTAGCGATTCAAGTCAAGTTGAGAGAAATATCTGGCTTTGTGGCCATAATACAACCTGCCGCAAATGCAAGATAGATATTTTTTTATATTCTATTTTCATTTTTGGAAATTTCATTTTATTAACTCAAATCTTGGACATTTACAGGAGGTACAAGTAGGAATGGGCCCTTGTGGAGAGCTAAGGTACCCAGCTTATCCAGAGAGCAATGGAACTTGGAGATTCCCTGGAATAGGAGAATTCCAATGTTATGACAAGGTAAAGACATACAAACCCTAGAATATCTGACTCATTTTACATGTTAAAATGAATCTAAACATATTTTCTCTATTGTAAAAAACAGTATATGAGAGCTTCCCTGAAAGCAGCATCAGTAGCAATAAAAAATGAAGACTGGGGAACAAGTGGACCTCATGATTCTGGTAACTACAACCAATTCCCAGAAGACACTGGTTTCTTTAAAAGAGAGGGAACATGGAACACTGAATACGGTCAGTTTTTCCTAGCATGGTACTCTGACAAACTAGTTGAACATGGTAATCAACTACTGGGAGCTGCCGAGGGGATTTTCCGAGGAACCGGGGCCAAATTATCGGGCAAGGTAGCTGGTATACACTGGCATTACGGAACTAGAGCACACGCAGCTGAATTAACTGCTGGTTACTACAACACCAGGAACAGAGATGGATACTTAGCTATTGCTCAAATGATGGCTAAAAGAGGTGTAGTTCTAAACTTTACGTGTATGGAGATGAGAGACGGAGAACAACCTGCACATGCAAATTGCTCCCCTGAAGGACTAGTAAAGCAAGTTAAAATGGCAACAAAAACAACAGGAACAGAACTTGCAGGTGAAAATGCATTGGAGAGGTACGATGAAAGCGCATTCGAACAGGTCTTAGCAACGAGCAGGTCAGATTCCGGTAATGGATTAACAGCCTTCACATACTTGAGGATGAATAAAAGATTGTTTGAAGGTGAGAATTGGAGGAATTTGGTCGCATTTGCAAAGAACATGTCTGACGGTGGTAGAAATGTTGGTCTCTCTGAATACGATACTGGTAAATCGGATCTTTATGTTGGCCTTATCATCAAGAAGGATAAGGAAACTAAGGAAACTGTACTAGTGTGAAGACTCATATGTAGTTTCAGAGTGTATCTTAAGTAGGCAAAAAAAGGGAGTGGATACAGATATATACTACAATCGCGAGAGTAATTGGCAGAACTTGAATATATGAATAAATAACAAACAAAAGAAAGTATTGAATCCCTCCAACCATTAAAAAGAATAGTTATGACTTGTGTGTTTAATTCTGTATACAAAACTAAGTCTGCGAGTTCAGTGCCATTCTCTAAACAAAACTGGGTCTACGAGTTCATACTACTAGCACTTTCAAGTGTGTGCAAAGTTCATGACAAAATTGTAACAAGTGCTTTGGTAACTTAATAATAATATGCAGTCATTATAATCTTAAATGTTTAGCCCCAGCTAATCACCAATGTCGAGAGAAAAAAAATGCTGATCCCCTTTCTAAGCAGCAAAAAGAAGTTAGAGGGTGAGCCTACTTAAACTCCAGTCACTCGACATATAATTTAATGATTTTACGGAGCCTAAACTGTGTTGCACTAGAGCTGGGTGTAAGTTTGTTATACTAAGGTGACAAGATTACCATCATAAAGTTACAGCTACCAACTTGCCTTTTGGCGAACAGTTAGCCTTTAAACACTTGTATGCAACATTTTGATGGCAGCAAGACTACCATATGCATGTACAGGTCTAAATCACTATGGATGAAAAGACTCCACCATCCCACGGTGTATGGCTAAGAAGATAGTCAATGTGAAAACCATATTAGCTTTCTAACATATCCATTTGATAAACTCTTTACTGGAATCCTATATGTATATACACTTAATATGATCTAGGAGAATTGCATAGATAATTCAAAGGAAACTAGTTTTTGATTATATCATTTAAGAAAAGAATTATCAAACAGAAGATACAAAGAAGACTACAGCACATAACAGACATGTCAAAGAATAGCACTTCAGTAATATAATTTCTAAGCCGTAATTTGAAGAAAAATATTAGACACATAGAAATCAGTAGACAGCCGAGTAATCATTTCCAAATCATGCTAATCATTCAAAATCTAGCAATTTCAATACTCTACAGAGAATTATTTACACTAAGGAAGCGATCTCGTGAGTGTGCAAATATCACATATTTCTTGTTGTTGATCAAAATCTAACACATTGTAGCATAGAGTAATAATATGAGTTACATACCGAAACCAAAGAAGAAACTAGAATACCTTCTTCACCGTTTTGAAAAAGATTTGGGGAAAAATTCTTCAATCACTGAGGTGGAGTTTCGTTTTGATTATTATTACCGCGACGAAGATCTTGGATTACATTTTCAAGTTCTTTACGTGATGATTCTCTTCCAAACATGAATCCATACCTAATTTCAGAAACCAAAAGAAGGAGTTATTATGAAACCGAATGAATTGAGAATTTTAATCCCTAAATCCTAAAAGGTGTGCGAATGTTCATTACCAGACTGAAATAGTGGAGAAAACTCCTGCAGCTGCAACGGTTTGAAGAAGAGTCAATTTTTTATCCATGAAATCAAATAGTTACCACTTCTAAATGAACTCATCTTTCTAAATGAACTCATTCTAGTATAGAGACACACGCGATGCGCCTGCCACTGCATTCCAAAACATGTAAAACATAACTGCAACGATGCCTGTAATGCCTAGAACAACCTAATATTTCAGTTTCTTCACTTATTTCAGGTTGACAAAACACGATTTCACTTTATAGCTTATTCACTTATTCGAGCTTTCTCAATGATTTTTGGGCTCCAAGCCTTCAGCGAAGATACCATTGCTTTTTTTTTTTTAACAGAATGACAATGAAATGTAAGTTGACAAATAGATGAACTGACATATGCTAGAATAATAACATAATACTCAAATGATGAAAATCGCAGCATTAAAATTGTCCACTGAATTCGACTCATCACGGTAATACGTCTTTTCTTTTTATTTTTACAATGTTATACTCAGTCCCTTACTCATTTTTAGCTTTCGATTTCTTTGACCAAATATTAACATCAAAAATTAAAATTCAGATGAATACCATACAGGAACAAAACATATCCATTGAACCTAAGTTTTAAATCCAGTGATGAAAACTTCAGACATTAGCAAAAGTTATTAAGTGAAATGAAAGGTTAGCTGAAATTGAATACCCTGTATTGCCTAAACCTCATTGTAAATGAAACTAATTTTCTGACCAAATGCTTAATTTGCTGCCGAACACTCTTAGCATTGTTATGTGGATCCTTTCCTACACTCTTCCAAGTGGAGAGCTAGAGCAATCACACAGTTCGACTAATTCTCAGTTAAGCATTTTCACAAACATTTTAGTGAACACTCAAGTAAATCCGCATCAAAATCAAATTAAGATAAAATGGGCTTTCTTACCTTGAAAAAATAAAGTTGAAAACTTAATTCAATCATGTATTAAAGCTTAAGACTCAATTTAAACTCTAAACTTAATTTACTCAATTCATCGCATTTCTCAAGCTCTCTCAAAATTCTGGGTTCTAGTCTTCCCTTGGACTTCAGGATACGAATTTATCTTTCTATATCTTAGATTATAACAGTCTAACATACATGATACATCTTTACCACAAATCTGAATTTCATGATATATCGAATAAAAATAGCATAAACTCGATCCAACAGTAGAAGAAAAAAACACTGAAAATGTGCATATTGTGTATGAATTTGGGAAAATCAAAAGTACAGTGGAAATTCGAAATTGGAGAAACATATGTACCTGAAAATTCATAGTCTTTCTATACCATCTTATGGATACTAAACCCTCTTCCCTTATCCCACATCTGATCTGCCGTTGTTGATGCTTTGGATGCTAAAAATACCATTGTTCTTATCTAACCTTATTGGATGCAGAAATAAAAGAGAAAAACGTTTGAGATGAAAGTTAAAACTGGGGTTCGCGGGATTCGAAGCAGGCACCATTATCTCGGTCTTTTACGAATCCGTCCTTCCAACCTTTCCCCTTATTACCAAGTCTCATGCGTAAAATTAAAAATGCTGAGGGACATTTTTGTCATGTGAAAAGGCTTCACCAAACAATTACCTATTTTCTTTATATTAGTACTAGTAAGGCCACATGTGCGATGCACATGCTTGAATTGGATTCTTTTAACAACACCAAATTTGATAATAATGGAAAAAAAAATCTTAAAATAAAATTTAATATCCTTGTTTATACTCATTACGTAGATAATTTAAAGAGCTTTCCAAATATATTAATTTTGCAAAAATCCTATGTGTATTTTTAAAGATATCTAAGTTTTAATTTTTTTGATCTATTTTTAAAACAATGGCATTCTTGTGAATATACAAACATTGATAATAAGCTTATTTAATGGGGGTATTGTTGTCATGTGAAAAAGCTTCACCAAAATAAGGCTTCACCAAACAATTACCTATTTTCTTTATATTAGTAAGATAAGATAAGATAAGATGTAAAGGGAACCCTAGGTTCTAGTTGGGTCGCACATCTATGGGCCGTAGGCCCTACAACACTCCCCCTTGTGCGGTCCAATAGAACTTCGTATGCAGTGTTTTACATAGAGGCTTCAAATGTAGTTCTTCAAATGTTGTTCTCTCCTTGATGACATGTGCCGAAATCAATTGTCGTGTTAAAACTTTGACAAGGAAAAACCCAGTGGGATAAAACCTTGGTACAACTCTTCAAATGTAGTACTTCACATGTTGTCTCATACTTTACATGTAGTTCATCACATGCAATACGATCTTCCAAGATCGACGAGTCTAAGTTAATTTCCTCGTTAAAACTTCGTCAGGAAAACCCAAAGGGACAAAACCTGAACTAAAGAAAAAGAGTACAATATTACGTAAATGTAGAACATAGTTAGACTTGAATATGTTGCCTCATTAAAACCTTGACAAGGAAAACCCAGTGGGACAAAATCTTGACGAAGGGAAAAGAGTACAACGTGACAGATGCAAGTAAAGGTGATCTGTTGCAGATGATCACTTTTCTTCGTTGAAGTTGTCTAGTTTCTTCGCAACTCCCAAGGCAGAAAATCCTCGTGGGAAAGATAATAGCCTTAGCTGGGAAATTACATTCCCGGTGTTTGTTGTTGTCTCATTAAAAACCTTGCCGAGTAACAAAACCCTGTGGGAAAAAGTAACCTCGGTGAAGGAAAATATTTCAACACACCATTAAATTCTCCCCCCTGATGTCAGACAATTTTCATTAGACTAATGCAATCAAAAGGAGTTTGTCACACTGTACCTTGGTGACTTGAAAGCTTATAAGACCATGTTGTTGATTCTGGAAGTTTCGTTGCTTAACAGACTATCGCATTTCATTTCTTTGATTCAGATATTTTCAGTAATATCAACGCGATCTTTATGTCTTCAACGTTCAACACACTTGATGTTTTAGTGTTGTCTCGCTAAAAACCTTGTCGAGAGACAAAACCCTTTGGGAAAAAACTATTCTCGATCGAATGGAAAAAGAGTACAACACAACTTCAATTTCGAAGTAAAATATGTCGACATCATATCCTTAGATCCTCCCCCTGATGTCGGCACCTCCCCCTGATTACTTTCAGAGTTGTTCTAGACTGTTACTTTAGTCACGTACTTTTCGAAATTGAATATCGGTAATGACCTGAAAAATAGCCTACTGTATCTCCCCCTGGTTACTTTCGTTTGAGAAGAGGTTATTATTCCTTCATAATCAACAACTTTTGAATTGCAATTTCATTAGCATTCCGTTTTATGTCTTTGCAGGGATAAAATAATTTTACGTCAATGGTTACTTTTAAGTACATGATTACATTCACTATACCATTCCAATGACGTTGCATTGGCGCGGAGCTATATCTAGCTAACAAGTTCCCTGAGGATTTAAAATTTAATCGAGTACATTATTATAATAAGTACAACAATGCGTCTATTGTACTTAGATATTGGAATTTCATCTCCCAACACATCTTCGTCATATTCCTTTGGACGAAATGGTTACTTACTTACATTTGAACCTCGACTAATCATGGGAGTGCTATCGGGATGCATGTCTTTGTTAAATTGCCTGACAACTTTAGACATATGCAAATTGGTGGAATAATATACCACAAGCTCAGTATTCGATCGATCGTTCCCTAGATTTTTCATCTCAAATTCGGATTTTAAATAGCTTTTAAGGTCTCTTATTACATCAAGAGTAAAAATCATGTCTGTACCATCAACATAAATAGCTACAATTCCAAATTAGGAACTTTCTTATGAATACGCAAGGAAAAATAACTTACTTGTTTATCCCCTCCAAATCAAATAGCCACTTAGACGGGACGGGTATACCACATCCGCCTGATTGCATGAATCTATAAGTGAGCGTTCTATCTAACTGTAAACGCACTATGTGGTTTAGGGTCATTTGATTTGGGCAACAAAAGTCTATCAAGTACTTTTGTAAAATATATTCTATCTCTTGATTCTTTCAGAGATACGTAACAACCACATACATATGCTGCATTTCAAATCCTTTTGAAATTACCAAGCTAACTAAGTAGCGGAACTCTATAACATTCATTACAAGAGAACAATTCCAGGACTTTGTGAGAAACCTCGCGCCACAAGGCGAGTCATTGTACTTTAAGACTACTTTCTTCTCATTATACTTTATGACAAATTAATTATGTATGTCCAATAGGCTTTACACTTGGTTGGTTAGCACTACCACACCAAATACCCGTATATTTGCCAAAGAACTAAGTTCTACCTGGATTAAGAGGGCCAAATATGCTATTTATTTGAAATTAATCAAAATAAAGCATGGTTCGATCTCATTGTTCTCTATTTCGGAGCAACTATTTATGGATTATATCATCATTGTGCACACATGATCCTTCCGTTGACTCATGTGCATTCTCATAATCCGTCAGATTTCATTGTTCTCTAGAATCATTTAAAACTTCGGAGCGTCCTCCAGTATTGATTCATGGACATAGTCAGAGACAATCAAATGAGATGCTTTCATTAATGATACAAATTAGGTTGTGCCTTACTCATCTACTTCCTTTCTATGTGAGCTTTGATCAAACCTGGTGGTTTCTCCATCTTCCTTTATGGAGCCACAGCCTCAACTACACTTCCACCAAGTGTAGTTGCAACACCTTAGTCTATGGTGTACCCCATACTGAGGATTTCTAACCTTGCAGGAATATTGGCAGCTGGTATGTGTGATCTTGTCACTTTAGCGACATCAGTGTACATTCTGAAAATTGATTATTCTTTGTCACTTCACATTTCAGTGTACATTCTGAAAATTGATTATTCTTTGTCACTTCACATTTATATTTGTGGAGTACAAGAATCAATATGTGACACAGTGGGAACACACCACGACAATTCCTGTCGTTCCCTTAGAAAATACTTTTTATTATCTCCCCCTAACGACGGGAAGACTGTCTCACTAAAGTGACAAACCGCAAATCTAGCGGTAAGAGATCTCCTGCCAAAAGTTTTAAAATGTGGACAATTGTTGAGAGTAAATATTCAACAAAATTACTTAATCATTTTCGTGACCCATTATAGTACGATGTGGACTCGTAGTGGCACATATATAGTGCAACCAAAAATATGTAATAACACAAACGTCAGGCTTAAATTCAGTTACCAACTGATACGTAGAAAAGGTTGACTAATATTGGGTTCTACAAAAATTAAGTAAAGATGCGCGAAATATTGCATATCCCCAAAGCAATAAAAGGTAGGTTGGTACGCATAACCTATTCCTTAGACACCATCTGTAACCTTTGATGGTAGCCTCTGCGAGACCATTGGGTATAAGATGCTCTATATTGATCCTATTAAACATGCAATATTCATCAAGTCCTTTTGATTTAAATTCTCTAGCATTAACAAGGGTGGTTAGCCTTTACACTTTGCATTGTGTAATATGTGCTAGGAGTTCTCAAATGCAATTTTTTTTTGGGAACTATAACTAGTCCAAAATATGACATTCACCAGATCCATCAGTCACTTTAATGGTCCACATTCTGCATGAATATTTTTCTAAAGTTCACCTTGTTTTCTTTGTAATATGGAATTTTTACCATTTGCATCTTAGGATGGTCTCGATCCTGTTTTACTGAATACTTTGTAAAATGAGTGATATGCTTTTTACCTAAAAGCATAATGGGAAGGGGGGTTGTGCATCTAGTAATTTAGAAAACACTTATTGAGAGATATGTCGTCACTTTGCATTCTGTCAATCTATTTCCCATTTTCGTTCACTCAAATAAAGTGATATTTAATTTGTATGAGTTCTTTCAAAATAATCATCATTTCACAACCAAAGTTTCTTTATGGTTATGCCCAAATCCTGTATGAGTCAGTTTCCAACATTTCATCATCGGAGACAATATGATTCAATAATCCAAATATTATAGTGAATTATATTGCACTAGATTGACTCATTAGTTTCTCTAAAATATATTTCCTTCTAAATATATTAGAGACTATAAAAGATGCAATCAATTACATTTTCATCATTTAGATGTTCCACAAGATATCCATTTGCACGGGTTACTTGGGAGTGGGAATTATATAATTGCCCTCAATTCTGACGGGCTACAAAACTACCCTTATCCTACAATAAAAATATCCCTCTCCATCCAAAGCCCATCAGGGGTCCATTAAGGATTAGACAACATTACAAATATACCCTTACATACATATCATCTCCTCTTTTATTTCAATTCCCTCTCTTTCCTTTTTTACTTCACCAGCATCGTCTTCATCGTCCCTACCACCACAACCACCACCTTCTCCTCCGTCTCCACAAACATATTCAGGAACACCATCTTCGTAAACTGCAGTGGCGATATATGTTGTTGTTCGTCGCCACCACCGTCTCCGTCGCCACCATTTCCATCTTTACCACCATCATCTCCATCACCATCACCATGAAAAATCCATTAAACCAACCAGTACATCTTCAGAGTCGCCTCCGCCACCACCTCCACCGATCTCGTCATCGCTTACGCAAAGACCTCTTATGCTTCCAAAGAAATCCATCACAAGCAGCAAGATCACCACCGATTTAGATCGATTTTCACCTGATTGATTCGAAATCAAGCTTGATAATCATTATCAATTGTTAATATTCCTCTTCTTTTGATGTCTCATTATAGATTTTATGGGTTTAGCTTTTCAATTGAAAGTTCTTCTTCTCAATCGATAGAGTAACAAGCTCGAATTTAAGATCCATCAGCAACCCTAGTTTCAAATAATAGAGGTGAAGGTCTTGGTGGTGGTGAAGGAGGATATCAAATCTCTGTTTAATTAGAAGAAGATGATGGTGGTGGAGGAAGATACCAGATCTACAATGATGGTGGTGGCGGCAGCGATGAAGGAGATATGTATTTCAATTTATCAATTGATTATCTTCTTTCTCTAGTTTGAGTTTCTGTTGGTGGTGGTAGTATGTAGATAAAATCAGTCATGAATATTGTGTTGGTTCAGGTTCGAATGATGAAATAAAATCACCTTGAAGATAGTGGTGTTTATGGTTGTTGTGGTGTTGGTGGATATTCTGTGTGCTGGTGGTGTTGGTGATGCTGGTGAGGTTAGACAGATGAATTTTGATGATGGAGATTGTGTTGGTTGTGGTTGGAATGATTAATTAAAGTTGTTCATGAAGATAATGGTGATTCTGGTTGTTTGTGGTGTTGGAAATGTTGTACGCTGCTGGCGGTGGTGGTGGTGAGGTTGGAAGACAAGTTGTTGAATACTACTCCATCAACTATTTAGTGAGTCAACAACCAATGTTTGTGTATCAACAATGGAAAAATGGAATCAACAACCAATGTTTGTGTATCAACAATGGAAAAATGGAATCAACAACCAATGTTTGTGTATCAAAAATGGAAAAATGGAATCAGCAACCAAATTTGTGTATCAACAATAGAAATTAATCTTAGTGTAAGGAGTCAACAACAAATATTTGTGTATCAACAATAGAAATTGACCTTAGTTTAGGGAGTCAACAACCAATGTTTGTGTATCAACAATGGAAAAATGGAATCAACAACAAATATTTGTGTATCAACAATAGAAATTGACCTTAGTTTTAGGGAGTCAACAACCAATTTTTGTGTATCAACAATGGAAAAATGGAATCAACAACCAAATTTGACAAATATTTTTGAACTTTTGATTTTTTTGGATCAACATCAGTTGTTGACACCTAATATTAATGGCGGCAGCGGTGGCGGCGGCGGCAACAACAGTGGTGGTGGTGTGTGACGGTGGTGGAATATTATTGGTGGTTGTATTTAGTAAGTGGTGGTGGTGGCGGAGTGGTGGCGGTGGTGGTGGAGTGGTGGTGGTGGTGGAGTGGTGGTGGCGGCAATGTTGTTGGTGGTGGTGAAATGGTGCTGCTGGTGGATGTGAAATAATAGGAAAATTTATTTTTTAATGGATAAGATTTTTAAATGGAAAATAATATTGTAAGTGAGGGTATTAAGGTAATCTGTTTTTTAAGGGATAAAGTTTTTAAATGATAGGGGTATTTATATTGTTTGTATAAGGGTATATTTATTGGTGTCAAAACTAAGGGTATTTAATAAATTTACCCTACTTGGGAATTTAACAAGGTGTGATCATCTCTTGGTACATCTAGAGATTTTGCGACGTCTTTGTTCTATCTTGAAGAAAAAAAATGAACAATGCTGTGCTCGATAAGATAATCAATTGGCCAGGCAAAGTTCTTGTTGCCATTAAAGTTGATGTGGAAATTGGTTGCTACTATGATACACACACGTTGTATATATCAACACCTATGACCAGGTGCATTATCAACTCTTTCATTTATGATGGGAGCTAGAATTACATCTTAGCTTCATCCCATATTCAGCTGATACATGTACTTTGGTGTCATTACTACTGGGGGAAAAAATACATCTTTTTCTCATGATATATATGTCCCTTTTCACATGCTTTATATGAGTCATTACGTCTAACCCTTATTACTTCAGGGTTCTTTCCATTTTCAATTTTTGCTACATTTAGCTTAATTTGAGAAATTTCTTTATCTCAATAGGCCAAGAGAATCTCACTAAACATGTCAACCACTTACTTTAGGTTGAATATATTACTAAAGATAATTCTCTTGTTGTCATACTTTAACATATACCGGTTCGTTAGTATTATAAATGAAGTAGAGAAATGAAAATTTTATGACTCATATTACTTTTTGTGAGTTCTTCCACAAAAATTAGACTACATATAATTTTATTTTCAACGTAACTTTCGAAAATATGGATTCGTTAATAGTCGAGCAAGTGGATCACATCCCACGAAATATTCAAATTTAGGTAGAAAAATATCAAGTATCATAATGGTGCTCAACTACTTCTAAGCCCAAAATGAATACGTTGGAATTGAGTTGGTACAACCAATTAAAAAATAAAATAAAATACCATTCAACAATAGCCAATATCATATTTAGGAGAACAAAATAGCATATAAGATCAAAATTCTTAATGATCGAAATCAACAATCATAATTTAAATTTACCGTTTATATGCTATGGACTTATCTTAAGACAAAAATAAATAAAACTAGGCATGTTCTAAAAACAAACAAATAAGCCTAGCAAATATTCAACATAAAAACTCACGTTATAATTACATACCTCAACCTTTGGTTCCCACGGTATCTACACAAAACCGGAATACCCTTGGTCGCACGGCCCGAAATGTGAAACCAAGTTGGAACAAGACAGGTCCAACATGCTGGAACAAAATAGGCCCAGAGAAGAGACAGTCCGTAATGAAACAAAACAAATTGGGCTTGGATCGGGTGGCACAGACTAACTTGGATCGGCTGGACCTAAGGGGTTGGGTGAACCGGAACAGAGAGAGACTGGGACCGTTTCTCTTTCACGAGAAGAGACAATGTTTGTTCGTCCTTTTCCCTTTCACACGAACAGAGATAAGATTTCTTCTTCGCGAACATTTCTTTTACGAGAACAGAGACAAGCAACTCCCAAACTACGGACGGGATTAATCAAACGGATTAGATTAAGATTTAGATTAAGATCAATCAAAGTAATCCCTGATTAATTAATATATTCACAGTACCAAAAACAAAATAATATTATCAATCTAATTTCTGATTACAAACAATATTTTAAAATAATCCCTAATTCCAACATACCCAACAGATATGCCGAAATCAATAAACAAAGGGAAAACAAAATAGATCCAACTTATTTGATTAGAAAAAAAAATAGATTCAACTTATCTGATTTGATTCCAGCGATTTCATTAGCTTGACGGTAATTGATGTCCAATAATTCATATTAAAAAAAAATCATAATCAATTTAGCTCACAGATATAGCATCGTGCATGATAACGTATTGTAGTATAATTGTAAAGAAGAAGACAAAGAGATAAGAGGGAGAGCACAAAATCTTATTGATTCATTAGTCTCTTTACATATCTATAATATCCTTTATATACATGTAAAGGGGAACCCTAGGTTCTAGTTAGGTCGCACATCTATGGGCCGTAGGCCCTACAACAGCCTTGGAATTTTATAAATTTTATATCGTTGGAAATCTTTTAAAGAGAGCTACGCAACAAGTACAAACAACAATATCAAATTTATGCTTAAAAAAAAAACAATATCAAATTTTTATTTTTCACGAAAAAATCGGAGGTGATCATCATTTTAGGCAAAATTTTCGAAAACTTGATACATAACAATTATGCAGCCACCAAAAAAGATGCATAACACATTCTGCAAACGCATAACGAATTATGCAACCATTTCTCGACTGCATAACACATTATGCATCTGCATAACAAAGTTATGCATGTATAAGGCGTATTCCTATGCACATGCCAAAACATGATATTTGGCATATATGCACCCACTATGGGTATGCCAAACTGCCAAACTCATATGCCAATATGTTATTTCTGGCATATAGGCATACATGACAGAGTTTCCAGCGAGCGATAGAGTCTCGGTCGCTCGATGGTCAATAAATCGCTCGGTGGTCATTAAATCGACAGCGACAGTCAAGCTATCGCTCGCTAGTAAGATCAACGCTTATCAGTCCCATATCCAATGGCTACAATTGCCCCCTCTATAAATACATAATTTCAAACTCATATCAACTCACACCAGAAATTCTAAAATTCTCTAGAATTTTTTAATCTCTCAATCTTTTTCAAATCTAAAACTATCACACCTCCTTTACAATTATATATTTTCTTGTAAAATGGATTCATAAGCAGAAACTCAAGGCAAAGGTAAGAAGAACCGAGTCCGTGGTGCAAAATACAACATGATAGAAGATGAATGTATTTGTCGTAATTATGTTTTTTTTTACCCAAGATTGTATCGGTGGTGAACAAAAACATGGTAACACCATGTGGGATAATATATTTCAAAAATATGAAGAACAAACCATGAACATCAATAGTCGTGATGCAAAAGGATTGTCAGAACACTTCATTGTAATCAACCAGGAAGTAGCCGCTTATGTTGCATTGATAATCCAAGCCAAGAGAAAAGGCAAGGACAATGGTCAGACTGATGTTGATTTTGAAAGAGTGGTTCGTACAGATTGGCAACGAAAACATGGTAAACAGTTCGCTTTCGAAAGTTGTTATCATATTTTGAATGGTTTGAATAAATATAATCCAGGTTACTTAGCAAATAATCAAATAGTACCTGAAAAGTCACCATATAATTCTTCTCCCTCAACACCAAATTCTTCACCATTTTTACAAGGTCCATCAAATTCTTCACCAAATACCCATACAAGCTCAAATTCCAACGTAGTTTTCAATAATTATGTTGATGGTAATAATAAGGGAAAACTTCCAGGGAGGAATCGGGCAAAACTGGATAGAAAATTAGCTCAAGAAGGAGGGAGTTCCGGAGGATTTAACATGGCGGAGTTTATGGAACATCAAAAGACCGTCACGAAGGAAAGATCCATTGTAAGGAAATTTCAAAACCTGGAGAGTAAGAAAAGTCGTCTTTCTCAAGAAAATATCCAATGGGTTTGACTATGACAAGCATAACATTCTTCAAGCTAACACTTCAATTATGAACGCCCAACAAAAACATCTGTGGCAAATCGAATTCGACAGGATTCAAGCACATATTGAAAAGCGAGCTGGATTTACTAACAACCGTGATAAAGATGATGATGATGATGGAACTGATGATGAGTTTGATGAAATAATTCCTCTACATGATTAATGTACTAGTTTAAGTTTTAATTTGATATGTTGTTATGCATTCCAATTAATATTAGTTTGAAATGAAATGTTGAAGTTTATTATAACATTCCATTAAAAATAAATAACATAACTTAAACTTATTCTAAAAATAAACAACATTAAGAAAAATACATAAATCATCTTCCATGCTCTGCCCAAAGATTCAATCTCAAATCATCTCTTAACTAGTTATACAAATTACGGTTCTGAATGTAGTTAGTCATTTGACCATAATTCCTTGCAGGGAGGCCTCTTTCAGGTCGACCTTGGAAATCTCGATCAGAGTACACACAATTGGGAAGAAAATAATCGTGCATGATCTTCTGATGGTAAAATTCCCTCCCTCGATACGTATATCTTCTTGATAATACTTCTTTGGGCTCTGGAACTCTTGGTATTTGACCCGTATGTACAAGCATCAAAATTTCGATTAGTTGATTATCTTCAGCTTCCTCTTCATCAATTTATTGCAGTCTCATACGATACCTTTCTTGCTGTAACCTGAACCGATTCATAATAATATCCCTTTCTTCATTGGATCTCGATATTGAGATGATTAATGAAACTTAAATTGAGAATATTGGTGAAATATCTGTAGAAGCAGGTGTGAGTTATCTAGAGTGGTAAAAGGGCGTATATATAGGAACCATAGGGGGAAATAGCCGTTGCAGATTAACTACTGGGCGATAACCATTGTATCGCCAATATTATTATTTAAAGCGAGTGATTTTAACAATATCGGTAGTGGTAAAGTTTTTAATGCCAGCGATATTGTGAATATCGCTCGGTAGCAACTCAGTCGCTAATTGATTTCCCCATAGTGGCACAGATGGTTTGCCATGCCACCTGGCATGCCAAACACCATTTTTTTGCATGTGCATACTAATAGGCCTAACAAGTTATGGATCCATTGTTTTGGTTGATTTTAGTGCGTACATAAAAAATTGATACATAATGCATTATGCATCTATATTTAAGGTTATGCCTCTATTTTCTCGATGCATAAAAGATTGTGCAACAATTTTCTCGATGCATAATGCAATATGCTGCCATATTTTCAGATGCATAACAGGTTATGCATCCATTTTCACGAATGCATAACATGTTATGTAGATATTGTTGTAGGTACATGACAAGTTATGCAGTTTTTATTTTTTTGTTGGTTTCAATACTAACAAAAAAGTTGTTGCATTGTTATGCAACCATTTTCTGGACTGCTTAACAAGTTATGCAACAACTTTTGTAGATGCATAACAGGTTATGCAACAACTTTTGTGGATGTATAACAGGTTATGCAACCATTTTCATAGCATATAAAAAATTATTCAATTATCATGACCAAACACCAACATCAATATGACCAAATACATATGTGGCTTTTCAACCAACACCTCTGAAAAACGACAACTAAAACTATAAAATATCATAACAACTCTGAAAAATGCAATAAAAACAAAAGCATTATAGTTCACAACCTAATACCCCTCCTACAAAACCATCGATCATAGCAGAAGCACAAGTCCTAAAATGCCAACGAGCGATGGCAACAACACCAATTCCTTTACCCATATCAGAAAACCATCGAGCCATTTATATGAACCACATCGTACCCTCGTTCCATGTTATCTTCGGATTCCCAACATACACCAGAACCATGGCAACTAATCATTGCAGGCGCCACTCTTTTACATCCCTTTTAGCTTCAGATTTGGACCCATAGTATCCATAAAAGTGGACACACAAACCCTATCCTTAACAGCCCCTGAAATCACCTCAAACCCATCAACAAAGTCCATGATTCAGTCACAACAACAGTTCAATTCAGCCCCCCTCATCAACAGCAGCATCATTATCTTCTTTGGTCCAATTAGTCTTCTAACTCCATTAATTCTGCTATCAATGAATCCAGATTAAATCCTGTAGAACAATCCACCACATACACAGCAGCAGTACCATTTGTAGACTTCTCTTTGAGCTCCAGAATTCGACCAAAACTCCCACAACAATATTCCTTTACCAGATTACCACTATTTCAGTCATTAGTGGAACATAAACCCATCTATTCGTGTTAGCAAGGGGATTATTTTTCTTATCATTCTACTTGGGAGGTGTTCTTCAGATTCAAAGAGCGAACACATCCATAGCTTGCAAATCTCGAACATTGTAGTTAGTTGTAGTCTCTCTGAAAACAACACGGCCCATGTTCAATCAATAGCATTAAAAATTAAGAAAATCAAACATTAACATTCAAATCCAAGGACTAAACACACAAAATTCGCAAAAACTCGTTTCTTTTCACTGTAATCTATACAAGAAGAATGAGAATTGCAAGATTCATGATTCATAGCATTCAAAGCTAGATATAACAAGTGTATTCTTTTTCATGAATATCGGCATTGTTTCACTGTAATCTTCAAGGAATGGCTGAGAACTAGAAAACCCATTTCAGGAATATAGAAACAAATCAAAACTTGAAAAAAGCTAGATCTACTGATGATTTATTCAAAAATCAAATTAGTAAAAAATATTGGGGTTCTCTGAGATTCTTACATACCCTTTTGAACGTATCTCTGCAAGTTTGATTATGCCTGCAACTTCAAATCCAACTGTAATCTCAAAAAATGAAAAAGAGTATGTAAAAAGAAACTGATATCGATCGCTACTGATCTCCTCTTCAGCTCTCTAACAAGGGGGTAGTCAAACGAGATTTCTATGGACTTTCATAGATTTTTAATTTGAGTGACTCCCAGAGATTCTATGAAAATCTAGAGATTTCTAATGATTCTCTGAGAGAATTTTAGAGAGTCTTTGAGACTTGTAGAGACAAAAAATGAGATTTGTAGAGACAAAAAAATGAGACTTGTAGAAAGTTTATGTGATTTGTAGAGACAAAATTGAATAATATCCCCTGATTAATTCCAAACATTACCGATTTTTTTTATTATTCACGTTACAGTAATAATAAAAGTACCATGACCACCTAATGAAATATGTGTACATTACCAAAATAAATCTCACGGTTGTCCTATGCCTAAATTTTCATCCACTTTATTCTACTCGTCCCACATTTTATTTTCTATGCTATCTCATCACTAATTTTCTACATAATTTTCCAACAACTTAAAATCGGAAAAGAAAAACTCATAACTTCTAAAATATATATTTTAAAATTGATATATATATATATCACAAAGACTCACAGCCGATTTTAAAATATATATTTTCCAATTTAAAAAATCACTTTATTCCACAAAAACTCACATAGTCTTGAATACCCCTTTCCAAGCCTGGCTTGATTGGGGTATACTCAAACTAATTGGGGTATACCCAATGAGACAAAATAGGGTCATTTTGAAGTAAAGCCAAGTCACCCCTTAACCTTGTTTTTTCTAAATGGCTAATATGTCCTTGGTCAATTAACACTAAAATTCTGATTAGGCTAATTAATTGAGTTTAGATTAAAATTTTGTAATTATGAATTCAGTAGATTAACCTTTTGATCCGTCTTATGAGTTCGATTTCAATCCAAAAATTTTGTTTTGAAAATATGAAAGGTCGGCAGGGTCCAGGTTTGAATAAAGTGCCGGCTATAATATAGCCGGCATGGTATTCGTTTGAATAAAATGTCGACCAATTTTAGTCGGCATGGTCCTTGGATGAATAAAACGCCGACCGTTTTGTGGCCGGAAGGGTCTTCGAATGAAGATTATGCCGACATTCTTATGACATCGCCGGCGTATGTGTAGCCGGCATGTTAAGGATTTATAACCTTGCCGACATTTACATATACCAAACAGAAAATAAAATATCGGAAGATCTAATTCACTTTATTCATGCAATTTTGGTTACTACATTGATTGAAACGGAGGGTTTACATAGAGGTCTACCCACAAAACCCATACAAAAACTTCTAAATCCATCAATCTTCCTCATCCGAAGACGATACGGCATCCAAGTACTCCGGGTTATCCTCCGGGATTCTTTGCGCCAAGAAGTGATAGCTTGCATCGAACGCGAATGCTTCCCCCTTTTCCTCCAAGTAGCGCGCTTTCACGACTTCATGCTACAAAAACAAACTTACATTTGTTAGTGGTGTTTCATTGGAAGATAAAACAACATGGGTTGCGTAAAAAAAACCACAAAATTGCTTACAAATTGTGTAATGGACAAGGTGAAGGGGCGAGTGTTAAAAATCCGAGGTTGGAGAGCCAAAAAAGCAAGTATCGCGTTTCGATGACTAGGTGCCTTTCATGGACTTGTTGAATACTTCTTCCATTAGGATTACCAAACTCGCCGCAAAATTTGTTGTGTACCCTAGCCCAAAAGGTCGTGGAATCCTCCCTTTCGGAGGATTGACGTCTAAGTCGATTTTCCGCATACCATGCTTTGGTGATTGCCAAATCTTCATTTGAATCAAATGAAGTCATTGTTGTTTAGCTATTGGGTGAGTTTGATGGATTGTATGATGATATGAGCTTTGGAGAGTATGTGAAACTATTTGTATGTTGTTTTGTAGAGAGAATTAGTGTATTTATATGATGGTGTCCAAATTTGGCCGTTATAGTGCCCAAGTACAAGTCAATCAATGAAATTGTACTTGCCAAAAATTTGAATTTTGAATTCGCCGGCGTGCTATGATATGGTCGGAAGGGTATAAATTTAAAACCATGCCGGCGTTATGATGGTTTTGGCATCAGTAAATCAAATTCTTCTGTCAATACGCCGACAATATATTTTGAAGTTTTACTGCCGGCTATGATATGGTCGAAAGGGTATAAATTTAAAACCATGCCGGCGTGATGATGGTTTTGGCATCAGGAGAAGGTATTTTCTGTAACAAAATGCTGGTGTATTCGAAAACATAATACACTGCCGGCTGTATCTTCGCCGGCTTGGTAATGATCTCGACTCACTTGCCGACCCCGGTATGCAAGCATTTTCCGCGACAGGCCGGGCAGCACACTTAAAAACCTTGCCGGCCCGGTATGGTCGGAATGGTGAATTAAAAGAACCTTACTGGCTATTTGTCTTGAAACTTTTATGTAGCTAAACAAAACTTTCATTCAACAATTAGAAATCAAACACTTGTTGTCCAAAATAAGAAAACATGTCCCATAAACCTTAAAAAACCATTTGTCCAACCATTAACCTTGACATTTGTCCAATCCAACATAAATAAATAAACTAGAGACTGCATTCATTCACCACGAGCACGACCACGACCACGACCTCGGCCCCGTTTAGGAACACCAAAGACTACTACTACCTTCACCACCACGACCACTACGAGCCCTCTTTTTGTCGATTCATCTTGGCTTGTGCTTCCCTCCCGGCCTTTTCTTCCCTCTTTACTTCAAAGATCGCTTGCTTGAACATTTCATGGGCATCCTCATTGTCAATATTGCTAGCATAGTGAATGTACTTGGTTTGCTCTTCAATCGACAAAGGATCTCCTCTTTCTCTCGAGCAACACAACAACTTCACAAAGGTCTTCAAATGCCTCTTCTATTTTCGGTTAAACAACAAACAATTAATAGAATTATTCGATAATGTAATCTTAAAACAGTAAGAGCTACTCCAAAATACTTACAAGGAAGTTAGGAACCGTTGTTGAGTCATTCGATGCCATCTTCCTCTTACGAGCCAATTGTTCACTAGTCATTTCCCTAATCACAAGAGGGACGAGCCCAACCCAAGTACCACGACATGTATCTCTCCCCGAGCTTCATGACCTTCGGTCACCTCGTCCAAAAGACTCGTATCGACTTTACGGTCAAGTCTTTCGTTCCAATGTCCTAGAGTTGGGGGTGGAGCGTAAGCGACGTTAATAGTTTTTGGGATGTGTTGCAGTCCTCCTTAACACTTTAAAGAAAGGCTCAAGATCGAAATGGGGTTCTTCTTGGACGTAACCCAATTGTCGCATTACCCGATGTGGATCGTACATTGAAAATCCATGGGAGAACAACAAGGGTCCGTAGTATAATGCAACATCATCTCTCCTTTGGATTAAACCTTGATTTCTAGCATCTCGGTAAGGATCAAATATTACCTCATCCGCAAATAATTTGTCCAAGGCGATTCGCACGTTAATAAGCAGCTGCGGCATATCCTTTTCCCGAGCACCCTTAAAACTGTATCTTTGCGCTCTTGGCTTATCAATCGCAAGCTTTTCATTCACTTTGACGTGGAGTTGGTTTTCACCAAAGTAGGGAAGTGCTCATATATCCAAACCTATGCAAACACAAAGTTTAGTAAGAATCAAACATTACAAGCATTTGGCAAATATAAATGATTTAGACAATACAATTACCCGGAAGAGACATATGTTTCCGTTAACTTGCGCAGGTGAGTGCCCTTGAAGCCTTTGTCAACTCATTGTTCAAGAATGCGACCACCGCAGTACCCCAAGAATACTCATGCATCTTATCTAAGGAATCCAAGAGTTGCAAATAATCAAGGCGTCGACCAAGCTTCCTGAATCAGTCGGGGAAGATACATCTTCCCGGGACGTAGAGCAAATAACCCGACGCGGTAGCATTGATTCGCACGGGGTTCACCCTTCCTTCCACATCAAAGATTTTCTTGGTCCCGCACAATGTATCCTCACCTTCTTCAGATTAAACTTCTTGCTTAGATTACCATCCTTCATCGCAAGCATAGACTCCGTCTTAATCTTATCCCAACCAAACAAAGTGTTGGTCAATTTGAAGATATCCTCCCAAGAAATGTTATTATCGAAGCCCTCACTGACTGCTTTTCCCTCAACCTCGAGGCCTAGAATTTGATGAGCATCATCGGGAGTTATCGCCATCTCACCGAATAGGAATAACATTGTATCGGTCTCTCCGTAGAACCTCTCACGAGAATGCGATACGGTAACTCTATCATACTCAACATTCGAACTCTCCACCGCAGCAACAACCCTGAGTTCTTGACAATCACTTTCACCTTCTCACATTCATCCTCAAGATCCCAAGTCTTAGTCACCGAACATGAAGCTTGGCGCCTCATGAGACGGATAGCATGCTTGTGATCCTAAATACCAAAAACACAAAATGAAAAGAAATACAAACACTTGATGCAAATTTAAGATAGTTACACACTTAAATGAAAAACAAAGACGGATTGAGATTACTTACGATAGTATTTTGGATTTCACATGCCCACGAGTCTTTGTATCCAAAAAGAACATGTCCACCATATTCTGGGGTCCCCCGGGGAAGCTCGTTTGGTTTCAATTTAACCTTCAATTCAGAGGGAGGCATGTGGGATTAGCTGGTTTAGTGATAACCCTTTTCTTCTTCCCGGTTGCACTAGTACTTGCAGCTTGGGTTTGTTCCCCAACTTCTTTTTCTTCTTCTTGTTCCTCTGCCTCTTCAACAATTTCATCCTGAATATATATCCTTACCTTTATCTCCATTACCATCATCATCATCACCATCATCATTACCTCCTCCAACATTAGGCATGTCTTGATCACCATCATCATCATCATCATTGTTCCCTCCTCCAACAGTCGGAGTTCTTTCATCACCATCATCATCGTCACCTCTTCTACCAGATGGAATTGATTGGTCTTCATCCGAGTCTCGTCCAATCACCGGGTTCCGATGGTGGTTGATAATCATCATTCGGCACACGATCTTTGTCGTTCCCGCCACAACGTATGCCCCTCGATGTCTTGAAGTCAAGAGTTTGTCACCAACACGAGGAGGTCTTGAAGGAGGACTAAGAGCTTTCAGAGCTTTCTTGTTTGCCTTTTGCAACCTGAACAAGAACAATTAAGAAAAAAAAATAAGTCGGAAGGCTCAACATATATAACCATTCCATGACTAAGGTCGGAAGGGTCGATATCTAAACAAAGAAGCCGGCTAAACAAGGGTCGGGAGGGTTTTATTCCAATAACCTGCCGGCTTTTAACAACTATGGCTGGGTTTTCAACTACAAACGCCGGCAACGTATATAATAAAAACAACACCTGCTAACATAACGCCGGCGTGGTATTATTTAGATACCATTCCGACCTTTATCATTCAAGGCATCAGGAGACGCTAAAAAACTGAAATCCCGCCGGCAAGTTTAAAATTTATAACCAACCCGGCTTAAAAAAATAAAATTTTCGCCGGCAAGATTATAGGTTGAATAACATCCCGACCCTGTGAAAGCATTTACAAAAACTAAACCGCCGGCATGATATTCAACCAACGAGCATCCCGGCGGAACACTAAATATGAAATCCCGACAGGGTCGTGAAACAAACACATTGCCGGCGAAATAACCGCAAATTCAAATATTCGATTTTTCTGACCTAATTTGACATGCAAACATGAAATTGAAGTACTAGAGTGAGTTTAAGTAGGCCCTTACTTTCTTAATCGCACCATTTCTTTGTTTTGAGCGGGTTCAATCTCTTCTTCTTTGACGGTTTTTTTCTTCTCTTTTTGTTAAACTAATTTTGCAATTTCAAGGTTGTATTGATTGGGTTTTAGATTGGCGCCTTTCATACGAGTTCCCTTACGCTGTGGTGGTTCCATTGTTGAAGATTACTCGGAGTTTTCGAATCGACGATGTTAACGAATTAATCGACGAGTTTTGGTGGTGGTGGTGGGGGAGGAGCCGGTGTGGTTGGTTATGGAAGAGAATAAGAGAAGAAGGAAGATGAAAATAAAAAAAACTGATTATGGTAATAGAATTATAAAGGTCAAGGGTAGTATTGTAACTTCAACCAAATTTGATCTCCCCCTAGTAAGGTCACATGTCCACTTAAATTTGGTATACCCCAATTAGTTTGGGTATACCCCAATCAAGCCAGGTTTCCAAGAGGCCCTTACTGCACAAGGAGAGAGAAAAAAGGTTCACTCCCAAAACCAAAAAATCTTCAAATTTCCAAGTCTCTCAAAATATCACCTCTTGAGGAGAGATTTATACCATGCCTATTTTCAAGAAAAAGTCTCTTCAAATCTCTGAAAACAACAAATCCATGACTTTCAATTCTCCTTCGAATAACATGAGGGTTGGAGTGACTCTTATGAAATCCTAATCCAATAACATGGAGTTTCAGAGAATTTAAATGACTTGAAAAAAGTCTCTAACCAATAACAAGAGACATTAAGAGACTCTCTGAAAGTCTCTATGGACTAACAGTAGATTTGCGAACTCCCTAGAAGTCATTCTAAATCTCATTTGACTAACCCCCTGTAAATATCTCGCCTCCCTTTCTCTCGCCAAAGGAAGATTGGAAATGGTATATTTCGCCTTTAAAAGAAAAGAAAAAAATCTGATAAAACTTAATTTTAGAAATAAAACTTAATTTTGGGTGTGCGCCTGAAGTTTCACGCTTGTGGGTTTGAGGGAGAAAAAAAAATGAAAAATGGGTGTGGTAGTAGTTTTCACTTTTACTTTTAACATTTGGGACTCGCCGCATATGTCAAAATACATGAGCAATCCTCACCCAAATCCAAAGGTTTGAGTCATACCTTATGGACGGACAACTTATCAGTCAACTAATGTTGACGGATTGAGTGAAATTTGAGTGAAATCGTTCAAGGCTGGTTGATACTGAATCGTATGTAAAATACGTTTTAGCCCTCCAAATGGTTAACTCAACCACAGGTCCACAACTGATAGGGAAAAGAATTATATTTCGATCTCCCACTTTCTCACTTTACTCTTTCCCTTTATTTTTCTCTAATAGCAGAGATGGAAGGGAATCCTCCGGGTGATCTAATTTTATTTATTTTTTTCACTTGTGATTATGTTTCTACTAAGCCTGTGTATGATTTATTGTCGGGTGAAGCTACTTATTTTCGAATTGAACCCTAATTTGGGTTTGTTATGAGATAATGATGAATGACACCAGCAACACCAATTGAACCTACTAGTTAACCTGCAACTAACCCTAGTGTATAAAATTCGAAGATGCAGATCCTTGATTTTTGTTATATTGACATTTCTTTCTCTAACTGATTTTAATGTGTGGATAATTTGGCTCTTATTTGATAATGTTCTTGAAAATTTCTGATCGGATAAAAACCTTAATTTTGATTGTTATGAATTGATTCCGATTAGGTAGTGAGGTATTTAACTAGAGGTGATTCTGGTGTTGATGAAATCATGGTTTGCGGATTCTTTTGACGAGGTAAGTGATTATGAGTTCTCTTTTTCTATTTGAATTAATAGTTAGTTATGTTCCAGGTTGTGTTATATGAAATTTGGGGGAAGATTGCGGCAAAAAAAATTAGGGTGTTTTTCTAAATTTTGGATATGTAGACCTATATTTTATTTAGTTTTGATTAATTTTAGAACTGGATTTTAGTTGTTGGATGTTTTTTTTAGAAAGTAAAATTGATTTATTTGTTAGGGATTAAATTTATGTTTGTATTGAACTGAAATTGCTTTGCTCAAGTAGATTCGGTTTGAGTTTTTCGAGGGGTGATATTGAGTATCATCTGGAGACTTTGGAGGATTTTAAGACGGCTATTAAGAGTACTAAGAATCTATGTGTTGTAAGTTTTTTGATTCTGTGCAGGCAGTAAAGAAAGGAGACTGTACTAGTTGTGTTCGGAACCTTGTAACAAGTTATGGAACCTTGGGAGAAAGGCAGCTCACACCAAGATGAAACTCCATTCATTCTCTCGCAGTGAGTACCCTTCATGTTCCTTCTCTAGTCTTATAGATTAAATGAATAGTTCCGTATTTTGTTTACATAAAACTGATTCCCAGGCGAACACATTATGAAGTTAGTGTGACACAATTGAGTGTGGGGAAAAATCTAAGTGACATGTTGGATTTTAATGCAATTTTTTACACCGGTACCTCATTCACACAGTTAAACGATTCAGCATACTAGGCTATATGTGAAAGTGTAAGTAGTCCAACTAGCGAAATGATAGTAGTTGGTATAATGCAACTGAAGAGAACCATTTAGCTTAGCAAAGCTGGGTGATGATGCAGTTGAGCACAAACGCTTCATTCTGTTAATTGACATTAATATCATGTGCTTAGTTTCATATGTTGACTGTCTAGGACCTTATTGTTCATCTTCCAAGCAGCTTATATAAAATGGAAAGTTGTATGCTCTCAACTGACTCGGATGATTAGTGATGCACTTTAGCCTGTAACAGTTCCATTCAATTAAAGGATTGGTAAATTTGTTCTAAAAAGCTGTAACATTAAATTTGTTCTAAAGAGCTGTAATATATATACTCCAACTTAATAGATGTAGCAGGTGATGGAAGCTAGGATTGTGCTTACTAAAGGACAAACGTTTTAGTGGTTCTGTGAGGCTACCACATACCCCTCATCCTAAGATGAAGGTTTGCATGCTTGGGGATGCTTAGCATGTTCAAGAGGTAGTGTAACTTCCAAAACTGAACTTTTAAAGAGTTACATTGTCTGCATAACCAGACCTTTTTATTATTTTAAGCATGCTGGTTCATCTTTGAGACCAGAATTCTGGACATATTTAAATACATTCACATGTTGCCGATACTTGAGTTTTTGCTGTTTATGTCAATTTGCTTCCAACCTGAACTTTATTTTAAGCATGTGGTTTATCTTTGAGACCGACATATTTGATTACATTCACGTGTTGTCTGAACTTGAGTGTGCTGGCTGGTGCTGCTTGTGCCTATTTGATTAAACCCTGAACTTTATTTGATCGTCAATTCAGACTGCACTAATGAGATTGTTTCTACGGTTTAACATTGAGTGAACTTTTTATTGATGTTAACTGCAGGCTCAGAGTATAGGCTTAGACCATATGGATGTGGAGGGTTTGAAGAGGCTTAACAAGAACAAGAAATTGGTCATGAAGCTTGAAAATTTCCAACTCTTGTTACCCATCAGGAGTCTCTGGAGTTGAAGGTTAATGAAACCAAGGCCATGGTCAAGTTTTAATTAAAGAAGGTACTCTGCATGGGTGTTGCAGTAGGGAACCTTGGAATGGAGGAGAAACAAATCTTCCAGAATGTGCAACTGAGTGTTAACTTCCTCGTATCATTATTGAAAAAGAATTAGAAAAACGTAAGTTCATTTCCACCATACTTAATATTGTTATGCTTTGACTTAAAAGTTCAATCTCAGGGAGAGAGACAGGCATTTTGTTTTGAACCGAATCAATGCTAACAGTCCATAATTACTCTGTTTTTATGTGCGCTGTTCCTAGCATGGTTTTAAGCTGGTTTTCATGACTTGTTTGACAGTTTGATTTTTCCCATTTTACTCCTTAGTGATTACAACCATGTATGTAGCTGGGTTGTGGTCTCCTGTCTTTATAGGATCATCTGACACACATGAAATGTCCTAGATAAAAAGGATTGCTTTTCAATTATCATATGAGTTGATAATTTTGTCATGTTCTTAAAGTCCTCTGCAATTACTCCTATATTAGGAGGATAATAGAAGCTAAAAACAATGATTTTTTTATTATTTCAAGTTTTTTGGGGTTACAAATTCTAAGTACTTTGTTTTGCAATGAAAATACAGGTAAGGTGCTTGTACCTGAAGAGCATAATGGGAAAGGTGAACCGTGTCTTTTAGGGGAGTCGGGAAGAAAGAAGAACTCCGTCACATTTATCAAGCAATATTATCAAGTTTTCTCTTTTGAGATAACCTCTCTAGCCATTGAATATAGTTTTGGTTAAATACTAGCAGAAATTTGAATTATTAATTTTTAAAGATCCAAACATGTTTTGGTACAGTAATGTTTCAAGCAAATAAAAAATTTGGACCTTTGGTCTTGGGTATTACTTCAGTTCAGTGTTCCAGTTTTTTGTAGGTCATACTTGTATTTCTCTAGCTCGTAGGATGAATAGAATCAACAGATAAAGCATACAAGTACAATTATACATTTCTTAGACCGCATTGACTGCTTTCAAGACAAGGCAGAAGAAGCTCATTCTTGGTTAGAAATAGGAATTGAAAATTGAGAAGGATCAGATGCAGCAGCAATTATAGGCTGTCATCTGTCAAACTAGATCTGAAAAAAATTCGATCAGAACATCCTTCAGAAGTACTACTAGGCACCTTTAGATCCTTGAGTTTATAGTTTCACAATCAATACCGATTAATTATGGTACACCTCAAAAATAAGATGACATTGTAATTTATGCGACCATGTTACAGAGGTACCCAATTTATATTATGCAATTTTTTTTTACAGGTACCCAATTAATAATATACGACCTCTTTAACGAAGTCCCCAATTAATATAATTCGACAGAGGTTAACAAGGTACCCAATTTATATTATGCGAATTTGTTTTACAGGTACCCAATCAATAATATACGACTTCTTTAAAGAGGTACCCAATTAATATTATGTGACCTCTTTAATGAGGTACCCAATTAATTTACTGTACAAATCGAACAGACCTGCATAATCCACTTTGGGCCGAATGCCGGCGATATGAGGGACTTGGGGAATCCAAGGTGGTCATTCTACATACTCAGCAAAACCATGTACACCATTACGAATCACATGGTATTCATCGTCACACTCATCACGAGAAATAACTCCACTATGTGGACGGGCAGTACCTCCATTTACTTGGGGCATTGCAAGTGGGGCTTCTACATACTCGATACACCTTATTATCCGTTCTTGCATTGGAACCTCGAGCTACAATTGATGTAGAATCTCGCTGGCCACTAGTAATGGCTTGATGGTTCTGATTGCTAGTATGAACCCCGCTACTCATGGAATCGCTAGCATTCTTCCCTTGCAAACTTCCCTCTCCGCCTCGCTTCTAGGAACATTAAACATGATAAAGCTTAAAAAGATCAATGTAAACAACCATATTTGAAGATATCACAAAAGTAACAAGAAATATAAAATAGACAAATATCAACAATGAGAACCGTTTCTACACCTAATATCAACAATTAATTGAATATAACATGTACATCTCCCGCCTCCAATGACAAGGAAGAAACCACTTTTGGGGTTGCGGTGGGAGGGTGTAAAGAAGAAGGAATACCAAATAAAACGCATAAGCAATCGACCATTTAAAAAAAATTTGCATTAGCTAAGATCACAAGATTGCCTCGAGTGAACAATATTTGGACTAGGTTCATCCGAGACAATTGAGTGTTTATAAATGGATGGGTACATGCATTACGGATACACATGTTATCCTTAACCTGGCTGAGTAGATGTACCAAGCCATCAACCCTGATTAAAGTAGAAATTTTGGTCTTCTCATTGTAATCCATCATCCCAGTTCAAGGAAAGGATTTGTAAGCAGATGATAGTAAACCATACCGAGTTTTAATGTAAATGGTCCAACCCATTATAGGTAGTTATCATCAGTTGGGGTTAGTTAGCGAACTGAAAATCACTGTGTGTCTGAAAGCTTAGGGTTTCATCCACCAAGTCGAAACCCAACTTAACCACATTCTAATCCTAGGCTCCTAGCTAGACATTCATCACTCATGATAGCATATTAGATTCTATGTCAGATATGTGAAGCTTCTTCCTATATAATACAAACAAAGCCTGAACCCTTCATTATTTTTATTGGCAAACAAAGAACTCACCAGCCTAGGTTGAAGACCCTCCATAATTCTAGGCAAGGTACCACTTCATCTCGCCATTCCAACTCTCAATATACTAAGTAGTTAAATAAAATTGAAGTTTATTGCCTCCTGTTTCTCCAAAAACTCCAAAGATTTTTACTAGCACGTCCAATTTTCCCTACTTGTATGTACATCATGACCAAGCGTTAAAAAAAGAATTAAATATATGGGTCGTGCCTCTGCATGTACTGTGTATTTTATTCTCAACAGCTGGTTATGTGTATATCAATGTAAGTGCCATGTGCAACGTAGCTACATGCATGTGCCTCTGTGTGTACTGTGTAGTTGATTCAAGAGACAAAATTAACACTAATTATATGAGAATGTTGTAATCCAATATGATTAGAACAAATGTACAGTATAAGAACACAACAGAGGAAGCTTACACTACTAGCTAGTGTCTCCGCAACTTGGTTACCTTCATTTTGCTTGGTTAGCTGAACAGAATGTTGTTCCCACGCAAGAAATTTGAACAATAGGAGATGTCATCTACTGTTGCATGTTCCCTTCTCAAAAGACAAATGGAACTATTTCATCTCTGGAATGGATCCTAATTGGGTGCACAAACTCACGGTGAAAGATCACTTGAAAGACTGGAGTTCTAGCGGGTGCAAGAAATTGCCAAACTTCCAAAAACTTAATCTGTACGCCTACACACTACTATATCATTACCGAATCAAACAATCCAACACCCAATACTACCAAATCAAAGATTTCTTTCTTAACTGTAATCTCAAGTTCACTCAAAATACATTTTAACAAGTTGAGAACTACTATTAGCTAATACATAAACAATCCCCTGAACCAAAATCCACAAATCCATTCACCAAAATCCCAATTTCACAAAACGAAAACTGAATTCCACAAAATCCCTAACAATCAATAAAACTCAATTCATCTGTATTCCCATCAACATTTCCAAAGAAATCAATAAACACCAACAAAAATTAATAAAACAAAATCTTAAATTCCGTCTATCGCATGGAAAAATGAAGAAAGTATGGCATAAATAGGGTCGAGGAAGAGAATAGATACCAGATAGAGAATGATAACCATAGTAGTACGTCTCTCAAATCCTTGTGAAATCCTTCTAACAGCAACAAATGATCCACCTCTATCAATTTCCGATCTCTCCACCTTCTTATAATCTCTCTCTCTCTCTCTCTCTCTCTCAATCTTCTCCCCTAAACCATTTTTATTCCAAATCAAATCAACAAAACCAAAATCAAAATATCAATTCCTCCTCCCACTTCTTCGTTTTCATCTACAATGAATCCGAAGCTTCTCTGAGTCGGATCTCTTCTTCTTAGACAAAGAGAAAGAAAAGATTTATGGGAGTGAAAATCTCTACTTAAGGTTTTGAGATTGTGGGAAGACCAAAGAGAGTGCTGGTTCATTCTGTATTCTAAACTGATTTAAGGAGTAACTATGGTTGATTTATTAACTATAGTTGAGGGCTAAAACTGGAAGGGAAAAATGAAACTTAAGGAATGTAAACGGACAAACCGATTTAGTCCGTCAATTTTGATTGACTGAAACGTCGTCCTTCTATGAGGCTTGACGCAATCCTTTGGATTTACATGAGGATTGCTCAAAATACATCCTGAGATTATTATTTTTTATAAAAAAAGAAAGTGAAATTTTGAGTTTGGTGCCTAAATTTGTCCAAATTTGAGTATGGAGCCCACGATCAAAGATTTTAACGGATGACCGATTGGCTGTTTATATTGATTTTATTTTTATTAGTTAAGGCCTTTTATCAGCACTCAGCAAAATTGGATTAACATTTAACAATATTAATTATACACAAACTCTAATCACCCATCAATCTTAATCATTATTTAAGAAAATCTCATTGAATGATGCTGATGGCATTCGTTAAGATTACAACGAATAGTGATGCATTCATGGGATAGATTGTATCGACAATGAATGGAATTGTAAGTAAATAAGCAATTATGATGATTGGAGTTAAATCAAAGAAGAAAATAGGGGTGGGTTAGTATAATCTAGTTCCTGCCTTGATTGGAGTTAAGAGAAGAAGGATCAGAAAATAAAAGAGTGAGTTTGGAAGTTTTAGGAACCAAAGAATAAGAAGAGTTGAAGAGCCATGTTGGGAGTTTTAGTTGCAAGCACTCAAACTGCCTTCTACTGTGAAGCGTATTTTTTTTTTTTTTATACGAAGAAAGATTTCATTAAAAGAAAATCAATCCCTTGATCAGTAATACATCTAGGAGGGTGGTCAGACCATTCTTTTGTCACCTTCTCAGTGCGAGCTGTTTTAGCTAGAATGTCTGCCACTTACATTTCTAGTTCTTAAAATTCTTGAAGCATAGAATGATATCTCTAATAAAATTATGAAATTTCCAATTAATGTTGTATTGGCCCTTAGTGATAGCTTCATCTAGGATTGTAGAATCTGTTTCGAAGTTGACTGCCTCCAACTTTAGCTGCTCAATCCACTTCACAGCTTCCCACAATGCCAACCCCTCAGCATGCTCAGGACTCAATGCTTGTTCAACAAAGCAGCATTTTGCTCCACTTGCAGTACCTGCAGAGTTTCGAATAATTAGTCCAGTTCCCGCATGTTTTGTAGAATAATCAAAAGAACCATCTAAGTTAACAGTATAGCAGCCATGCAAAGGAGGAATCCATTTTAAGTTAGCTCTGATTTCTCTAGAGACTAATTTAGGAGATGGTTTTAATCTAGATCCTATGTTATCCATGGTTAAATGTTGAATTCTGATGATAAGTTACTGCGGTTTCAGACACTTGTTGACGAAAACCAAAGAAAATCTCTCCTTCCATATTGCCCAATCAGTCACTAGTCTCCTTGTAATGATTTATGAGGTGATAAGACCTTGATTATGTTGTAAAATCTAGTTTGCACATTCTGTGCTGATTAGGCATTGATCATCAAACTGTAAACCTGCACCTCCAAACCATACTGCTCTAGGATAACTGCAGTGTAGACTGATGTGAGAGGCACTCTCCTCAGCAAGCTCACACATAGGGCATCTTAGATCTGCATAACGACGAGTTCTGGCTTTAGTTGGAAGAATGTCACGCAAACATTTCCAGACAAAATGCTTAATTCTGGTAAGGATGGGAAGTTTCCACATGAGTTTGAGAATCTTCTTGATCTCTTCAGAAGTGTCAGACTGTCCATGAGTATCCAAATACAGTTTTTTGTAGGCAGATTTAACCGTGAAGAAACCATTTTTCTCTAACCTCCAAATAAGCTTATCTTCCTGATGAGAATGAATTAAGAGACCAACAATGGTAGATGCTATATTCCAACTATTAGTTTAATGCTGTTAATGAAGATAACATAAAACTATATACATATATCATGTTTGCAAACAAGTTCCAAAGTTGCAACATGTACTGCATGTATATGTGGGAGGAAATGGCGTCGTATATATTTAATGCATTTATTTTCTAGGGGGTCTATAACTTCTGACATGATTCGCAATTTGTACTTGCAGCATAGAGATATGCTTGATATTTTGATCCACGCATCTGAATGTATACATCCGCAATGCCAGTACCCTAACTGCCTTGAGGTTAAGGAAATATCCCCTCATGGTTATCAGTGCAACCGTCCGGGTGCTTCTGGTGGCTGTGATGTGTGTTCAAAACTTCAACTTCACGCCCGAAATTGTAGAAAGGCATTACGGTGTTTTGTGCCGCATTGTGGGTGAGTAGATCTTTTGAGTGCATATCTATAAGACAGAAAAATAGAGGATACTTTTCTTAATATGTCCTATAATACCTTTTATGCTTCCTTTTGTCTCCAGGGAATTGAAGACCTTGCAAGGGATGATTAGACTACGTGCTGCAGAGCAGCGTAGTGTAGCCATGATGGAGATGACCAGATAACGAGATGTAGAGGCCGTCTCAAGTAAAATGGCTGAGCACCACTCTGTAGCGGCGGCTTTAGTGGATACAATGGATGAACACCACCCTGTAGCAGAGGTTGTACCGGATACGATGGATGAAGATCACTCTGCAGCAAATGCTACGAGGGACACGATAGATGAACACCACTCTGTAGAAGAGTCTGCCCTGGATCATACAATGGATGAACAACAACCTGCAAATGATGAGTGGATGGTTGTAAAGAAATAGAGTGAAATTGAACAAAAGATCATACAATAATTTGATTTGAAAACCATGTAAATCAGCAAGAAGAACAGTTGCAACGTCCAGAGTGTGAGAATAACAGTGTGAGTGAATCAACGCCATTACTATATAAAATTACCTTTTTTAATGCAGAGAGAAGTAAAGAATTTTGCAAGGATAGAAATGTCAAAAATGGCAACATTTAGCTAAATGAGTCTATATATCTCAGAGGATCAGAAACCATATATTTTTGTATATCACTCTTCTTTCTAACCATTAATGGGGGAAGCTAGTGAAAACCTAAATCCGTTCGTTTTTCAGGTTAAGAGGACGCAGTTATTTACCCAACCCCCGTTCACTTCTAGCTCCCGTGAGTTTTTTGTTCTCGAACCCTGAACATCTCACGGTTCTATTTCTGATTCTTTGATTGATGTATAATTGGTTTTTTTTAGGGTTGAAAGATTTTAAGGATGATAGACCTCTTCAGGAAACAATATCGGATTATGAGAAAAATTTAGTCTCTAATTCTACCGGAAAAAGGTAAAATCCATTTTTACAGTGCATGGTAAAATTGTTTTTCTTTTAGTTAATGGAGTTACTTACTGTGGTTGAATTTTTTTACATTTTTTTTTAGGTTAATAACCAGTGAAAAAAATGCGAATCGTGTATTTCAACTTCTAAAACAAAGGTAAACACAAAGAAATTACTTTTGACTGTGCGTTCTTGGAGTTTCTTACTGTGCTGTTGAATTTTCTTTATTTAGGATATTAAACGGTGAATTCCTTAACCATAAGACTAAGTCTTATGAGGTGCTAATCTAGCAGCTAGATTAGCAGTCTACATCTGCTAGTATAACCTCCTAAGTTTTATGGTAGTGCTAATTTGGTATGTTAGGTGCTGAATAAAACAGCAATTTGGTATGCTAGGTGCTGAATAAAAAATACTGGGCGCCGAATCTGCAGTGCAAAAGTAAATTGAAAATCTGCTTTTCGCTGATTCAAACAGCGCTTGACCCAGTCAACATCGCTATTCACTATTCAGTCGTCACTTCTAACCTAAGGACACGATGTCATCCTATGATTTCACAGCAACCCAAAACAGTAGATTAGGAGATTTATGGGACCCACAAACAAACTTTCCCTTTTAAACGGACGATGCAAGATCATTTTGATTTGTAATTCGTCTCCCTGTGCGCCACGTGTAGAAAGATATTCAGAGATTTTATTTCTCAAAGAAAACAAAATAATAGAAAACCCAAGATGGTCCACGTGCAAAAAGATCGGATCGTTAATGTCTCTGTCACACGGGATGGATAGCATCGGTCAGATCCCATTTCTTTGACTTCAATTAAATTACCATATTTTTCAACTTGAGTGTCCGATCTGTTCCCGATAATAATTTTCTAGCGCTGAATGGTTCAGCGAAAAAGTGATTTTCTGAGATTCAGCGAAACTATCTAGCATGCTACTTCACATGCAAGCAACTGGTAGGAAAGAGAACTAGTGTTAATTTTTTTGCCACACTTTTTTTCTGAATTGCAACACTTAAGTGCTAATCTAGCACCTCCAATCTAGCCCATAAGACTTAGTCTAAAAGTGATTTCAGACTGACCTTGTTAGACTTTTATGAATTCCTTAACCATAAAAGTGATTTCATTTTTCTAGTAATGCAAACCTGAAGCTGAAACACACGCAGCAGTCATCGGAAAACTCGATGAGTGATCAGAAAGCTTGTCAATTGTGCGGAGAAAAGGAACTTACATTTGAACCTCCTATATTTTGCAAACATTGTGGCGGTGTGATAAAGCGGAATGAAACTTTTTATCCCATTGGAGGCTGTGAGGCAATGCATATCTCTTGCATTCCTCCTGAATGCCCGAAGATGGGACGTGAAACAAAGATAAATAATGAAGAAACTAAAGAATCGGTATGAACTTGCACCTCTTCTTCCCTTTATTTGTTACCTGTTTAATTAATTACTGTGAGATTTGGGTTATGATGATGACTACGTTGTCTATGTGCATGCAGTGGGTCAAATGTGATAAATGTGAAGCTTGGCAACATCAAATATGTGCCCTCTATAATGGAAGAAAGGATGATGGAGGGCAGGAAAAATACACTTGTGCCAAATGCTACCTTGGTGAGGCTGAAAGAGGAGAAAGAAACTCGTTGCCACAAATTCTTGGTGCAAAAGAGCTGCCGAGAACAACATTAAGTGATCACATAGAGAAGCGGCTTTTCAAGCGTTTAATGCAGGAGAAACAAGAAAGGGCTAGGTTCCATGGGAAGAGTATTGACGAGGTGAATTGTTTTAGTTTCTGATACAATTATTAAGAAATTCGCAAACAAAATGGTCTAGTTATCCTTGAAATTGCTTTTTGCATGTTGGTTATGATAGTCGGTGTTTCAGATCCCAGGAGCAGAATCACTTATAGTCAGAGTTGTGTCTTCTGTTGGTAAAAAGTTGGAAGTGGATCCGCGTATTCGGCATATATTTTATGAAGAAAATTATCCGTCAGAAATTCCTTACAAATCCAAGGTATGAAATTGGTTGTGTAAATATGAAATTTATACTTATTTTGTAGTCGACTCAAGTTGGAAATGTTTCCTCTAGGCGATTCTGTTGTTCCAAGAGATTGAAGGAGTAGAGGTGTGCATTTTTGGCATACAAGTTCAAGAATGTGGCTCCGAGTGTCAGCAACCAAACCAGCGCGCTGTGTATATTTCTTATATGGATTCTGTCAAATACTTCATACCAGAAATAAGAACAGTTAGTGGGGAGGCTCTTCGGACATTTGTTTATCATGAATTTCTGGTAATAATCATTTGAATTTCCAGTTTTGCTGTTTGCCATTTAGATCATCCTCAGCAGCTGGCATTTCTAAAATGCACATATTGTCAGTCGATGTAAGAATGGTGTCATACCTTGTTATTTTTTATTTCTCTTATAGATAGGATACCTTGAGTATTGCAAGCTACGAGGATTCACGAGCTGCTATATGTGGGCGTGCCCTCCCTTGAAGGATGATGACTATATCTTTCATTGCCATCCGGAAATTCAGAAGACGCCTAATTCCGAGAAACTCAGGGAGTGGTGAGCTTAATTGCCCGGTGCTTATGCTGTTCAAAAGAACTGCTGGCATACTAATGATTGAGGTTTCTGGAATGTTTGTTGGATTCTTTCTTTTTCAGGTTCCTAGCAATGCTTCGAAAAGCTTCAAAGGAAAACATTGTGATCGAGCTCACTAATATATATGACCAATTCTTTGTCTCTACCGGTGAAAGCAAGGCCAAGATAACTGCTTCTCGGTTGCCTTACTTCGATGGTGATTTTTGGCCTGGTGTTGCCGGAGATATAATCAATAAACTCCATCAAGAAGAGGCCGAGAGAAGGAAACTACAAAACAAAGGGAACACTATGACAAAAAAGGTTTTAAAAGCTTATATTCTTGCAAATGCTGCAAAAGATGTTCTTCTAATGCAAAAGGTAATTTTTTAGAAATTAGGGTGCAGTTATCATTGGTGGAACTCTTATGAATTTTTAGCATGATAGGACCTCAGCTGCACATAACACTTTATTTTCTTCTTCTTGAGAAGTGTTTTAGTTCTAAGTCTATATTATCATTTCTTCACAGCTTGGTGAGACCATATGCCCGATGAAAGAAGATTTTATCGTGGTACACCTGCAACATTCATGCAACCATTGTGGTAAAATAGTGGTATCTGGATACCGTTGGGTTTGTATCAGTTGCAACAAATTTCAACTTTGCGACAAGTAAGCAATGCTTATATCTAGCATTTGCTAAACGGGTGTTAAAATGTTAAACCATGTTAACCACAAATTCATTCACTCAATAGCATCAACATGATAAACTCGGCAGCTCCTTTTCACTGCAGGTGCTACGGTGTAGAGCAAAAACTAGAGGACAAAGATAAGCATCCTATCAATAGTAACGATAAACATGTCTTTCATCCGGTGAGTGTTGTTAGAGCGCAAATTTTCTTAATTATTTTCTTAACAAAAACCCATCTTTAAGTCGAGAATTTTCTGATCAGGTTGAAGTAAGGGATGTAGCGGAAAATACGGAGGACAAGGATGAGATTCTACATAGTGAATTCCTTGACACTAGACAATCATTTTTATCTCTATGTCGAGAAAACTATTATCAGTTCAATACGCTGCGAAGAGCAAAACATTCGTCAATGATGGTTTTATATCATCTTCATAATCCAACTACGTTTGCTTTTGGTAGTACATGCAACATATGCCAGCAATACACTGAAGCAGGTCAAATATGGAGGTGTCAAGTCTGCCCTGACTACAATGTATGCAATTCTTGTTTCCAGAAGGATGGCGGTGTTAATCATCCTCATTTCTTGACAATCCATCCATCCACTGCTCAAGGTGATGCACAGACTTTAGAAGCTCGACAATTTCGAGTTTTGCAGGTATATGGATTTTCTTACCTGTATGTTTTGTCAAACCTATAGAGTATATATAACTTGTAACATGAGATTGCGATCTGTACTGCTGCAGCTTAGAAACATGCTTGATCTTCTGGTCCACGCGTCTGAATGTAGACATAAGCAATGCATGTACCTCAACTGCCAAAAGGTTAAAGGGATATTTCGCCATGGTATACAGTGCAAAGTTCGTGCTTATGGAGGTTGTATGCTGTGTAAAAAAATGTGGCATCTCATCCAACTTCACGCCAGAGCATGCGAAGGAGCAGAATGCTATGTGCCACGTTGTAGGTGGGTAATCTTTCAAGCGTGTATCTATGACATGATGATTCCTATAAGAAAGACTTTTACTTGCTGTAAAGACTTTTATGCATGCTTTCTTTTGTTCTTGTCTTCAGGGACTTGAAAGATCATTTTAAGAGGTTGCAAGAACAATCTGATACTCGGCGTAGAGCATCCGTGATGGAGATGATTAGACAAAAAGCCGCAGAGGCCACTGTGCTGAGCAAAACGGGTCACCTCTCCGTAGCAGAAGCTGTGCTGGGTAAAATGGATGAAGACTACTACTACGTTGCAGGCGTTGTGGTGGAGAAAATGGGTCACCTCTCCGTAGCGGAGGCTGTGCTGGATACGATGGATGCACACCACTCCATGGATGATGAGTGGATATGTGTATAAAGAAAGAGTGGATGATTAGCGCTTCTTGAACCAATTTGATTTTGCTATATGCTTTTGTTATAGGAATCCGTTCGGCATTATTGAAGTATTATAGTATTAATTAGCAAATCTTTATTTGTTAGGTGATTTTGTTACGTGACAATGCTAGATTTCCGATATTTATTTCTGTATGCTAAAACTCCCTCCTATTCCGGAAAAGTGATAGTACAATACGGAGCATAGAGCCATAGACAAACCTTTATAAGAATGATGTACTCCCTAAAGGTTTTAATGACAGAAGTACATGGTTTGCTCACACAACTGTGTTGAGTCTGATCTCATTAAGTGATATTTATATGATTACATTGGAATATACATAACAAGAATAGCAAATAAATAGCTACAGCTGAAGAATAGAGAAAGGAAACCTTATTAGCTAAAGAATATGTATAATAGTTATCATAACAGAAGACTAGGAAAACTAGTTACAACCATATGTACGTGTATGTACATGTTCAAGTTTATCAATGGTCTGGTAAACTTAATAGTCTGGACGAGTAACGATAAGATATAGTATACGCCCAATAAGACGTCGAAATTGACTTGGATCAGTTAAAACCTTACCATCAGTAGGTAGTAACTTGAGATTTGGTTCCATCGGAAAAGATGAAACACGAGCCCCTGTGAGGCCAGAGTCCTGAAGAATATCTAGGACATATTTGCGTTGGCAGAGAAAAAATACCTTTAGGTGAACGAGAAACTTCAATGCCTAAAAAATATTGCAATCGACCAAGATCTTTTATAGAAAAGTAAGAAGCAAGACGTAACTTCACGTGATTTAATGAAGTTATCATCCTTACCATCAAATGATGATTATGTCATCGACATAGACAAGAACAAATATTGAAGTTGTTCCTTGGTGATATGTGAAAAGAGAGTTATCACATAGAGATTTTTGAAAACCCTCATCTAGTAAGGCGGATGAGAGTTTGTCAAACCATTGGCGAGAAGCTTGTTTCAAGCCATAAAGAGATTTCTTAAGTTTGAGAACTTTAAACTCACCTTTTCGAGCCATACCGGGAGGCATTTTCATATAGATATCTTCATCGAGATCACCTTGGAGAAAAGCATTGTTGACATCTAATTGATGTAGAGACCAGCATCGGATAGCTGCGACAGACAACAAAACACGTAAAGTGACCATCTTGGAAACTGGAGCAAAGGTATCATAGAAATCGATACCCTCTTGTTGCGTGTATCCTTTGGCAACAAGACGAGCCTTGTAACGTTCTATAGAACTATCAGGGTTAACCTTTATTTTGAAAACCCATTTACAACCAATGGCAGTCTTGTCAGGTGGTAAGTCCACCAGTATCCAAGTGTTGTTGGCTTCTAAAGCCAAAATTTCCTTTGCCATTGTTGCACGCCATTTTGGGCCTTTAACAGCCTGAGAGAAAGTTCTAGGCTCCTCATTAAGGAGAATAGCAGACAAAAAAGACTTATGAGATGGGGTGAATTTATCAAAGGATAAATAATCTGTCGAAGGATAGATAGAAGAAGACTTACACTTAACAACGGAACAATGATAGTCTCGTAAATAGACAGGTGGATTACAATTACGTGAAGGACGAGAATCTGGTGCTGGAATAGCTGTTTGATTGGAAGATTCTGCAACAGATAATGGTTGCAGGTCAGAACTGGAGTCAGGAGTCTGTGTCGTAGGACAAGACGGATCTGGAGCAGTGATAGTCTGGACAGAATCCAAGGGAGAAATAGGATGATGCATACTGTCGTGACTATCAGAGGGTAAAGCAGCGGAAGAGTCTATAGAAAATGGGGATTCTGCATGAGCAGAAGATTCACAAATTGATTGTGAAGTTGGATCCAGAGAAACTAGATTGAAACTGGTTTCTGTAGAATGAAAAATAGAGTCAAAATATTCATTCTCTGATTGATGCACATGTGCTGGTGTAGAAAGAGTATTAAGTAAATCAATAAAAGGGAATCGATTTCATGAAGGTAAATCATTAAAATAACCTAGCTCTATACCATAAAGGTTTTAATGACAGAAGTATATGGTTTGCTCACACAACTGTGTTGAGTCTGATCTCATTAAGTGATATTTATATGATTACATTGGAATATACATAACAAGAATGGCAAACAAATAGCTACATCTGAAGAATAGAGAAAGGAACCCTAATTAGCTAAAGAATAGGTATAATAGTTATCATAACAGAAGACTAGGAAAACTAGTTACAACCATATGTACGTGTATGTACATGTTCAAGTTTATCAATAGTCTGATAAACTTAATACTCTCTCCGTTCCTAATTAATAGGATGGTTTTGTTTTTAAAGAAAATAAAGGAAATTAAGAGAACTAATCATTGAAAGTAAAATCATTGGGTGATGATACGTGTGTCTGAAACTCGTCAGTACCAAAATTCTTTACCGATCAAAAAGAAAAACATGACCATCACTTAAAATTTTTCCGTGGTTAATTTAACTGTGCATGACCCATCACTTAGAATTTTACCGTAGTTAATTTTTCCAGATCAACCACTAGGGTTTATTTAACTATGGTAAATCACAAAACAAAAAGAAAATACCGTCGTTAGGTCCAATTATTGTATTTTTAGACTGTGGGTGGTGCGTAAGAAAAGTGTGGTTGATATTCAGGTAAAACCTTTGTTTTCTCATTCGTACGAGGAATTCATCCCTAACCCCGACGCGAGATCCTCCGACTGTAAGTTTTTCTTACTAAGAATTAGGATTATCCAGTACCTCTAGCAATTCAGATTTTAATTCTCAATTGATGTTTTTTTTTTTTTTCCATTACTAGGGTTAAAAACAAAAAAACTATAAGAATTGCTTACAATTGTTGGATTCACTAACTGTAATTGATTGACTTTATAAATAACTTCCGACGTGATGTTGCAATTATGTAATGCAGCATTAAAGATATGCTTGATCTTCTAGTCCACGCATCTGAGTGTAGACTTCCGCACTGCCAGTACCCAAACTGCCTTAAGGTTAAAGAAATATCTCTTCATGGTATACAGTGTTTTGGTGCTTCTGGTTCTGGTGGCTGTAATTTGTGTTTAAAACTTCAACATCACGCGAGAAATTGCGAAAAAGAATCAGGGTGCTATGTGCCGCATTGTAGGTGAGTAGATGTTTTTGAGTGCATATGTATGACGTGATATAAAAAACTTTTTTTTATGCTTCCTTTGTTTTTTGTCTCCAGGGAATTGAGATATGAATTGAAAACGTTTGAGCTTAGAAAAATGCTTGATCTTCTGATCCATGCGTCTCAATGCAGACAGCACCAATGCCAGTACCACAACTGCCGTAAGGTTAAGGGGCTGTTTCGCCATGGTCTACAGTGCACAAGTGGTGCTTGTGGAGGCTGTATTCTGTGTAAGAAAATGTGGTATCTTCTTCAACTTCACGCCAGAGTTTGCAGAACAAGATCAGGGTGTCCTGTGCCACGTTGTAGGTGGGTAGTCTTTCAAGCGTATCTCTATGAAATATGATGTTTATAAGATCGAGATCTGTCCTATAAAAACTTTTATTTATAATTACGTTTGATTAATATAACTTTTATGCTTCTTTCGCTCTTGCCTTTAGGGACTTGCAAGGTCACTTGAAGAGGTTGCAAAAAAAATCTGATGCTCAGCGTAGAGCAGCAGCGATGGATATGAACAGACAATAAGCCACAGAGGTTGTGCAGCCAGGTACCGTGGATGAAGACAACAACTATCTTACAGACGTTCTGCTGGAAAAATTGGGTCACCTCTCCTTAGCAGAGGTTGTGCTGGATACAATGGGTGAACAGTACTCCGTCTATGCAAAACGTCTTACTTTCATCAAGAAGTGGGAATGCTTAGATGATGCTGCTGAAATGGCGAGAGCATGGAGTTTAGCATTTGTAAACCATTCCAGAAAAATTCTTGATGGAGAATTTCTCTATTGTAGAAATAATTAGCACTTCCAGAAACATTTTTTTCAGATATTCTCCGACCATTTTATAATTTTCAGTCATTGACAAAAAATTTTATGTATATGCTTTTGTTTTTCTACTGAGGGTCCATCTAATTTATTTTTGCAGCAAGTCGAAACCGTTAGACTTAAATTTCAAATAAAAGTACTATAAAACTCAGATTATACAAACATGATGGTGGCCCGCAAGAATGTTGTGGATCTAGCCTAAGCCCTTTAATATTGGGTTTTGTGGTATTTCTCTCTAAATTTTCACTTTATTTCTTTTTTAAGTTAGATTTTAAAAAGGGAATCCATATAATAATTTTTCACATAATGATATGGAGAAAATTTTACATTTTTTTTTTTGAAGCAAAAAATTTTACATAAAGAGGAAATGATATCCAAGTTTAATTACACGAAGCTTGAAAAGTGAATTAATATTAGCACCATGAAAAGAACTGTTCTTCACCATTTCCTTAGAACCAAGGAGCAAGAGGTTAATGATGTGGTTTAATTGTTGTTGTAGAAAGTGGTAGTAAAAGTTCGTTCAACTCGGGCTTGTAAAGATTGGGTTTCAGAATTTAATAATAGAAAATATTAAAAACAAAGAAAATATATACAAATTGTTGTCACAAATATCGAGAGGTACTATGACTCAGGGTTCCACCAATTCTCATTCATGCGATTCTTATATTTATTCCTAACAATTATAGCTCAAATAAAATATTGACTCCCAAGGTAGATTTTTAAAAGATTAATTGTAAATCACAAGCATGACGCATCAAAAGTACTAAAACTAAGCATACGTCATCAAACGAAATCACAACTAATTAGTGAAAATCATAAAACAATTAAGGGAATTTTGATAAACTGCCCCACTCTCAATTTAGGGTTTAATAACATGCCCCCGTTTTTTTCAACTTTTCAAAAGTGCCCCAAAGTTTGTTTTTCCGTCAATAGTCAACATTTTTGTTAACCTGGTCAACACGTGGTCAAAAGAAACCCAGGGAAATTACACCTTTATCCCTTGGTCTTTATCACCTGTCGAGAGAGAGAAATTCATTTCTCGTTTTTTCTCTTAGGTTTTCAAAAATTCCCAGAGCAGCGGCGATTGAGAGATTTCAGATCAAGATCGTCCGGTAATCTAGAGTAAAATCGAGAGTGATTGAGAGATTTTGGTTCTTGTTTTACTTTATTTGACAGAAATTAAGGTTTTCTTACAAACCAGTGTCGAAAAAACAGTGAGGTCGAGTCTTCATCAACTCAAGACATGAGAGAGCATTTTTCTCTTGCTGACGGTTGTGGGTTTGATTGCTATCAGCCATGAACCAAAGAGCAAATCAAGAGCCCCATCCGAAGATGAGAAGAAGAAAAAAGATGAAGTGAATCGGTTGGTATTTTGGATCCGAATGAGGGAAGATCCGAAGTTATTGCTGGCCTGATTTGTATGAATGATTGTGCTGGTTTATGAAAGTATTACAACAACAATATGAACGCAAAGAAAAGTGACTCGAATTTGTGGGTTCGTGAGCAAGTTGTGGAATTATAAATCGATGAAGATATTGAACGGTTTCCATGGAAGTGATAGGTGTTTACAAGAGTTTTGAACGGGTGAAATTGGTCGCAATTTGCAATGTAAGTGTGTTTAAATGCTTAAATATTTTTATGGGTTGTCTGTAAATTCTATTTGCAGGGAGGATTGGAGCATGGAAGCGGCTAAAAACATCACAACATAGTCATCTCCTCCACCACCAGGTTATGCACACAACATGTTCGAGTATAGGCCTAAATCACCATCTTCTTGTCAACTAAAATTTCGTCTTCAAGGGTTGTTGATGTTCTGATTAGTGTGAATGAGTTAGAGGGGTATCTGCTTTAAACAAGTTGGAATATTACATCAATTCGTGGTCTGAAACTGGGGAGATTTGGTGCAGTTTTGGCTGCAAGAAAACATCAAGAGAAGATGGTTTGTTGTCATAGTTTAGTGGATATTAATGCCATGAGTTCGTGGTCATATCGAAATGATTGAGACAAGTCTCGGTAGTTGGTGGGAATGGAAGAACTGGGTGCGATATGTTTAGGAAATGTGGGGTGTTGGCCAGCAACTTTGTTGAATTTGGTTCTTTGGATTTAGTCATGAAAGTCGGTGGAAGGATGTTTCACGTATGGTCCTAACAAGAAACCGATTGGGAATAGTAATTATAATGTTAAAGATGGAGGCAGCAACTTTGTTAATGGCGATGATTGGGTTGTTATATATAAGATAGCATTAGGCATTGTACAAGGTATTTCTTACCTGCATCATGATTGTGATCCAGTTATTGTTCATCCAGATGTACATATTATAGAGTTGTTGATTTTGGTGTTGCAAAATTGATTCAAACGGATGAATTTCTTTCCCTTTCCTGTTTCATTTCTGCAAGCATATTTTAATACTATGGGATGTTTAAATGTTTGCGTGGATTCAGTTACGAGTTAAAAATCATACGTATTAATGTGATGTTAATACTATGGTGTTGCTTTAGGAAAGTTCTTGAGATGAGAAGATCTGTTGCAGAGAAGAATTTTCTGCCTATGCTGTTCCTGTGTGTGAGATACACGTGTGAGGGGTTTAGATGTAATTTGCTGGGTGCCAGCTGGGACTTAACGCCCCTAACCAGCCGTTAACTGTTTTTTGAATAAAACGGGGCACTTTTGAAAAGTTTGAAAAAAACGGGGGCACTTTTTTTTACTATATTCAAAACAGGGGCATTTTATCAAAATTCCCAACAATTAAATCAAGTGCAAGTAGTCATAAAAGAATTAAATATAATTACCACACGCATGAAATATGGCTTCCTCCGTCATCCCAGTGTTGGGGTTTAGCTCCTCATATTATTCACGTACTCAAAATAGTTGTTCATAGCTCAAATAGGTGAAAAACAAGAGAAAACTAATGACTCGGACAGGTTTGCAACGCTGAAAGGCGTTACAAACATCATTCTGTAAGAATAAGTCTCGCCTTATAAACGATACTATGGTTCTGCTGTTTAACAGCGATAGTTTTCTGCGACTGTTCCCTGTGCGTCAATGTTCTTCGTGTTTTAGGGTTCTTGCAGCAGCAGAAAAACTTTTCTGCGCTTCGTTTCTTCGGCTCTGTGATTGCTCCCAAACTCCCGATTCGACCCCAAAATTCTCGACACCTCCCCCTGAACCTCCTGCCAACATATATATACCCCTCAGGGTCTTTCAAAACCTTGCCCCAAAAGTTACGGGATTTCCTTCTTTATTTTTTTTCCTCTTCATACGCGTTCTCTGTTTAACCTCCTCTCTTGTGCAGCTGTATCTCAAGACTCGATGACACAAATAGAAAGTATCTTCCTTAAACCTTCACGTAACTTCCTTTTATGAACCACGGAATCCCGTTAATATCTTTGCCCGTAACTTCCCAGTTTAAACTAAGAAACACCGAGACTTCTCAACCCTGATTTGTAGAAATCCATGGATATCTTCTCCATTATTCAAATACAAGCCCAGTCAACCCTGTTTCAATCAAATAGGTTCAGCCCGATTCCAAATCCCTTAATACCTCTCTGAAAATCTCTTCAAAATTCGAACAGAGAACTACGCATGCATGAAGAGAATTTCCCGCCACTTTTCACTTTTTGAAATGAAGAAGGGATGCCCCCTATCTGAAACTGGAGTCCCTTTAGCAATCCCCTTTGGGTGCACATAGTAAAATGTGGGTGTAAATATTAACTTGGGGGTGTTTTTTTCTCAAATCTTCTTGGGTGCTAATAACACTTCTCCGGGTGCCTTTAGTAATTTCTCCTGGAGGTGCAAATTCCACTTTTCGAGCAACTTTTTTCCACGAAAGCTTATTTCTCCAAAAACACCTACAAAGACATAAAAAGTCATAAATAATATAAAATCGAGCACTAACAATACATACAATTGAGATCAAAATAGACACAAATATGCGTCTATCAGTTAACAATGTACACCCCGCTCCACAAGTTATAGAAACAGAAGTAGATTGGCCAGTGCAGAAGGTATTAACGAACAATGATGTTAGCGGCGATGCGCTCCATTTGGAAGCGCGATTGGTCAATCGATGATGCCGTATATGAGAGGGAGTTTGCGACTAGTATTAATGGATGATATTGATGGATCAAGACTTAATATGGTTTTGGAACCTGCTAATCAAGGAAACTATAGGTTAATGAATAACTGGTCATCTTCCTTTGTACGACGAAGGGGTTTAAAAGCCGGTACAAAGATCGGTATTCGTTGGGATGGTATTTGCGATTGCTTCGTTTTCACGGTTTTAAGTTGAGCATATTGGTGGTGTTCTTACGTACACTACCAAAACTTAGTCGATCATATGAGGTTTTTAGTTAGGCATTTTCGTTTAGTTTGATTCTAGTTTGTTTTAGTTATTACTCCCTCCGTTCCACTTTAGATGATGTTTTTGGAATTTTCACGGAGATTAAGAAATGGAGAGAGATATGAAGATTTTTCATTTATACCCTTAAAAAAATCTTCAAACATTAATTGTTATTAATGCATTTAAAAATAAACTTAAAACATCATCTAAAATGGAACGGGGAATATTAATATGGAAATAAAAATTTCAAGTACTAATATTTTACTTGTTTGTTCTGTTATATGTTTCTTTGAGTTTTTTTGCTGTGGTTGAATTTTTCTTTTTATCATAGATAATTTCTAATTATGATAATAAAATTACAATCAATATTTAAACTACTGCTTGTTATAATTCCAATGGTGCATCAAAAAGGAAGTTTCCGTCCTAGTTTCGCAAAAAAGTGAGTCAGACCGAATTAGACGACGAGTCAGTAAATACGCTTTAAACCAGACAAGTGATTTCATTTTTCTACTCTGAATTGCAGCGCAAACCGAAGGCTGAAAGAACACAGACACCAACAATGGAGAATATACATAAAGATTAACTTCTCCCATACCAAAAGCAAAAAGATCAGATTATTGGCATGTAATAGACATATCAAACATTCATTTCACTGGGGGGAAAACATACTGCCAACAACCAAAGCAAAACAAAAGCTACTCAAAAGTTTTTAGGATTCCATAAATCCATAGTATTTCCTTGTTCCTTGACTGAAGATGGCAGGTAAACGTTGTTATTTTAATTTCTGACAATGTCACCAACTAACTTTTGAACACCATTTTGATACTTGAAGAAGCAGGAACTGCTTTTAGCTTATCCATAAATTGCTCAACTTGTCTAACTCTATCAGGAGGAGAGCCAACACTATAGCGAAAGAATACAACAACTTCTTCCAAAACCTTCGCATTTTTCAACAAAAAACTCAGAAGTTTGAATTCAGCATCACATCCTTCCACGTATTCAATCTGGTCAAAACTAAGTTGAGACAACATTCCCGGTGATGATAATCCTGCTTCCCAGTCATCTCCAACATCCGCTAAATTCAATGAAATAAGAGCATCTGATAATTTCTCATACCATGCTCTTGGAGCCTGTTTTAATCCATACAAGGATTTTGTTGAGCTTGCACACATAATCTGAATGTTCTGGATCTTGAAAACCAGGTGGTTGTGTCATGTAAACTTCCTCTTTTAAGTCTCCATGAAGAAAGGAATTACTAATGTCTAATTGCTTTATTTTCCAATCAAAATTTACAGCAAGAGAGAGTACTAACCTTATTGTAGCAGGTTTAACAACTGGACTGAAAGTATCAGTGTAGTCCAAACCTTCTAACTGATGAAAACCTTTTGCAACAGCCTGGCTTTATGTCTCTCAATAGTACCATCTGGATTGTACTTTATTTTGAAGACCCACTTACATGCAATTAAGTTTTGAGAAGGATGTGGAGGAACATATGACCAAGTGTCTGCATTCTGTAAAGCAGTATGTTCTGTTGTCATAGCTTTTAGCCATACTGGTATCTTAGCTGCTTGAGAATAACAAGTAGGAGTCTAAACTGATAGGTGTTGTAGATGAGTAGAGGATAAAGCATACTTTGTGGCTAGATACACCTTTGGTTTAAAAACACCACTCTTAGCTCTAGTTTGTATAGAATGACTAGATACAGTTTTGTCAGTTATAGGTGCACTAGACTCAGTTGAAGTAGAAATTGAATTGCAATTGTCAGACAAAGATGAATCTGTAACAGTAGCAGTTGAAGAAATAGTATCAATAGTAGTAGCAGATGTACCTGAAGTAATAGAAGAAAGACTATCCGTTGTAGCAGGAGTGAGAGGAAAATCCAGCAAAACTGTATCTGTAGATAAAGTAGTCTTCATTGTTGAATAAGGAAAACAATCTTCATGGAAGACTACATGTCTTGAAACAAACACCTTTCCATTTGTAGGATCTAAACATCTATATCCCTTGTTTTGAGAGCTATAACCCAAAAAGATAAACTTAACACTTCTTGGTTGTAGTTTATTGGAAGTATAAGGTTTGAGCCATGGAAAACATAAGCGCCAAAAGATTTCAAAAAAGCATAATCTGGTTCTTTGTGAAATAATATTTTGGATGGAAATTCAAATGATAAAGATCTAGTAGGTAACCTATTGATGATGTAATTAGCAGTTGATAGAGCATCATACCAGTATTCAAAAGATAATCCAGACTGAATTAAAAAAGTTCTTGTAATTTCCAATAAATGCTTGTGCTTTGATTCTGCAACACCATACTGTTCAGGTGTATGTGGGCAAGTGATCTCATGAGAAATGCCAGTATTTACTAAAATAGTCTTCAAGCTATTGTTAACAAACTCTCCACTACCATCTGTCCTTATAATTTTTATTTTTAGATTCTGTAAATTCTCCACATTGGTCTTAAACTGAACAAAGATACTCTTAAAATCTGATTTCAAAGTTAAAGGAAAAACCCAACAAAACTTTGTGTAATCATCAATGATATTAACATAATAGTTGAATCCATTTACAAAAGTAACTGGTGCAGGACCCCATACATCCATATGAAGAAGTTCTAAAGGAAACTGAGAAACAGATATGGACATAGTAAAAGGTTGCTTATGACACCTCCCTAACTGACACTCAGTACAATGTAGAGGTTTATTATTAAAATCAGACACACTGATTATTATAGAAAGTCTAGAAAAGGTTTGAAAAGAAGGATGAGCTATCCTCTTATGCCAAGTTGTTGTAGAAGCTTTATCACAGTGCCAGGCAGTGATAGTTAGTATTGAAGTATGTATTGGAGTTGTTGATGTAGAAGCAGGTAAAATGTCACATGTCAGAGGATATAATGCATTCTTACTAGGCCCTTGAAACAAGATCCTCTCGAGATCAAATCCTTGACAAAGGAAATCGAAGCGATAAAAGTGAGAAAACAATTGTTATCACTGGTGAACTTGTGCACTGAAATTAAGTTTTGTGTAGCTAAGGGAACATGAAGAATATTATATAATCTGAACTGTTGATGAGGAACTGAAATACTATAAGAACCACAAGTAACAATAGGCATACCTTTTCCATTTGTTGTAGTAATAGAGTCACCACCAGTGTAAGAAGAAGTAGAAGCTATGTTAGAAGCATCAGAAGTAAGGTGATGTGTTGCTCCAGAGTCAACAAACCATGGATTGTGTCCAAAAACATTAGCTGTAGCAAGCATGGCTTGAATGTTGCGAGGTGGATCACGACCTTGATAGGAAAAATTGATGCGATTCCAACATTCAAAAGCAGAATGACCATACTTTTTGACAGATTTGGCAAGTAGGTATCTCCTCAGTACCAAAAGAAACAGGTCTTGGAACAAGTAAGATGAGAAGGTGGTTGAGAAGGTGGTGGAGGTGGTGGAGGTGGTGTAGGTAAAATACCAGAAGACCTACCAAATCCTCTTCCAGAAAAACTACCTCATCTTGAAAAAGATTGATTTGAACCTCTATGTCCCTTTCCATAACCTCTACCGGCAGTAAAAAAGACTCTATTGGTTGATTCAATAGATGCAGCAGTAGTATTGCGTTGAATAACTAATTCTTCACTCATTAAAAGATTATGTAATTTAATACTTGACACAGGAGGACTTCGAATTCGAATAGAAGTAGCAAAAGACAATATTCAGGACCTAGACCAGCTAGAGTAATAACAACAATTTTATCATCTGTGATAACAGATCCACAAGCAGCAAGTTGATCTATAATATCTTGATTTCATCGTATACTCAGCAATTGTGGAGTTACCTTTCTTGAGTGTAAGCAGCTTAGTCCTTAGTTGTATAGAATGAGTTGAAGATACTCTAGCAAATCTTTCAGAGATTGCTTTCCACAATTCACAAGAAGTAGAGACATTAGCAAAGTAAGAAATTACCTTGTCAGAGATCGTAGAATTGATCCAGAGAATGATAGTCGAATCCTCATCAATCCAATCTGTGTATAATAGATTTTCAACACTATTATTAGCATTATCTCATGTTGTATATTGAACAGGACATTCATGAGATCCATCAAGAAATTTCATAATATTGAATTTTCGAATAACAGGAAACATTAAAGATTTCCAAGTGAGGTAATTTGAGTCGGTAAGCTTGAGATTGAAAATTCTCATGAGTTGATTGAGTGGAACTTTTGAGATGGAGAAAGAAGTTGGATTCTCCATTGTAGTAGATCTAAAAAATCAGAACTGAAAGTGATAAAGAAGTTGAAAGAAATAGAGATTTAGATGAAGATGAATTAGCAGAGAAACGTAGATAAGATCGAACCTATAGAAATCAAAATCTCATGATTTCTCATCTGATACCATAGTTACACAGAGAAGAAGAGAAAGAATATTTATTGATGGAACCAAACTTAGTTACAATAAGAGAACCATTCAAAGTGTTATATACATGTACTGAATGGATGAGTAACACGTGTAACAATCCTATGCAATAACTAAAGATCAGTAACTGTAATACAACTGTAAGAAAATATACAGTAACAGTAATGCAGCTGTAATAAATGAACTACACACTGAGTGTGTTACTACACGGATGTCTCATTGGAGATGCTCTTATAAATAAGATTTGCGAGCTTGGTCAAGAAATGTACTCACCTTCCCCGAGAAGGAAAAATTCCGGTAGTTAAAAACTCGAATTAGTATTTTTCTTCTTTTAGGAATACTAATGTAAGTCTGCAAACAGGCATTATTGTGTAGTGATAAAGAAAGGTGAGAATAAAATGTTTCCCAAACAAAACATAATAAAAAAAAAAAAAACATAATTGCATGGATTTGAAATTTTGGGTGACCCCTTGCATCCCAAAAATCCAATATTGAGATTAACATAGATTTTTGAAATAAAATAAAAAGTGCATTAAAAGTTCAGTAATTTTAGACTGCTTAAATTTACAAGCTGATTTTCAAGAATGGAAATGCACTCATGTTGTTAGGGAGGTAAATTCAACAGCTGACTTAATAGCTAAAGACGCATATAATTCTGTTTCAAAAAGTTTAGGTCTCAAAATTCTCCTTTATGGTTAATAGCCTCAATTGAGGCAGACAACGTAGTTTGATTTGCAGTTAATTCAATAAAATCTTGATTTGCGGTTAATTCGTTGGAGCCCAGCTTGTCGCTAGGTTACCAATCCAGTAGCATTTTTTATTCTTTGTAAGTTTCCTATTAAAAAAAAATAATAAAAAAAAAAAAAGAAGAAAAGAAACGAAAACTCTTAATTAACAAAAGTATGACCTCTTCTTGAGTTTAAGTGTATCAATCTACGAGCACCCAAGGAGACTAGACTATGAGTATGAACCACTGGTCGAAAATTATCACCCTCAAATCCTTTCTTCCGAACTATCTTATAAGTATTCAAATCCAAATCCCAAAGCAACAGTGTGTCAATCTGTCTAACTAGCAATTTTCCATCCTTCATCTTCACAACTTCCACATCAAAGCTATTTGGATTACATGAGAAATATTTCGGCATAGAGTGTTTGGGAAGGGTCACAGCATGTGTTTTAGCCCAGCTATTTGTTGTGCTGTTTAGAACCCATAGCACAAATTCAGCCTTTGGCAAATAAATATCTGAAAAGACCAGACATAAACCCAGTTTCCCTTCCATCTCTATTAACTGCATATAATTATGCTTATTATTACGACCAGGATCATCACATGAAGCTCCACCATGCGGCATCGTGCTAAACTTATTTGTTCCAATTTCAAATGCCAAAATGGAATTTGAACAAATAAACGCAGGGTCCTGAAAGTTACTGGCAATTGTGTCAACCATCCAATACAACATCCCATTTATGATTATGGGGGGTCTTTCACTTCTTGGCATATATGAGTGTCTGCCAATATGTCTCCGTAATTTAATTTTTCTCTGTAATTTAGATCCAAAGCTTAGTATGTCAAAAGCATACCTTCCACTTCCATTTCCACCAAATGCCCAATATATAAGAAGCACCTCGTATTCCTTGTTGGAAGGATTGAAATAAAATCCACATACCTTGAAGTTAAGCCCTTTCATCTCAAGAGTTACCTGTTCTTTTGTTGTAGGATTCCATATGACAAAAATGGATCTCCATATTGAGGAACCATCATTGTTCTTAAATAAAAGAAACCCATCATAAGAATCATAAAGCATGAGCGGATGATCTCTCTCCGTATAGCACAAATCAAGTTTCAGTTTTGCTTTCTTAATTTTTGCATGCTCATCGATGAAACAAAACTTCAACTCTCGGTCACTAGATTGTGAAAAGGATTGCAGAGCTATGACAGAAGTGGCTTCACGAGCAAGGTGTGCGCGAACAAAGAAAGGAGTGGTGGCTAAGATTTCAACGAGTTTGGACGCACGTTGGCACCGGAAAACACATTCTGCTGGGAGTCTAATTAGTATGTCTATGATGATATGGTGAGGGAGGTTGAGGAGAGTTTTTTCAACTGCTGGTAAATGATAAATTGAGTTATTAACAACAACTGGTAAAAAACAGCGAGTGACGGGGATTTCTAAATTGAGATCAGGAACAACTCTGACATCCGGTAGAGGGTTGTCAACTGATTTACGTTTTTTAGACCTTGTCTGCATTCTGAAAATAATACAACATAAGCTACGAAGTCGAAGATCACACTAACCTCTTAAAGGATGAACGATGATGAATATTATACGTAATGGCGGTCTATGCAGTGAGTTGTATCGCCTCTGACTTGTAAAGCTTCAGTAACCAGCTGATATGTAATGGGTAAAGAAAGCTCGAACTTTTAAGGTTAAATTAGGTCTTAACAGCTTATATATATAACTCAAACTTTCCTTGAAAGCAGATTTTTATTCTTAACTCAAAAACTTCCAACTATAAGCTCAGTAACCTTTTATACCTCATATTTCCCTCGCTAGAATAGCCTCGAGTGGAATGTTAAAAAATTAAAAAATAATAAATAAATTATAGTCTGACTTGGAATGATTCAGATTACCAGTCAGATTCAGATTGAGACCCAAATAAACAGAGTTGTTAACAAATCATAAACGTAACGTTCACCCACATGTTCTTAAAACGTAACGTTCACACACATGTTCTTAAATGAACACAAACACAACATTTTTCTACCTGGCTTGATTGGGGTATACCCAAATTTAAATGGACATGTGCCCTTACTAAGGGGAGGTCAAAACGTGGTAAAGTTATTTTAATACCGTACACTAACTAACCTAAAACTAAACCCTAAACTTAAAAACTAAAAACTGATTAATCTTCCTCTAATCCTTCTTCTCTAATCCCTCTCCTTGTCTTTCATTCCAAAAACCTAAAATCAACCAAAATCTTCAATTTTGATTTTCTACAAAAAAAAATGGTTGATTCTAAACAATCCAGCAGCAAGAGAGATTCAACTGGTAACATGAAAAGATCCAAATCAGAGGGAAAAGGTAAGGGAAAGGTTGGAACGAGTAAACCCAAGAATGCAATCCTTGAGATGTTGAAAAGAAACCTTTACAGACGAAAAGAAGATTGTAAGTGATTTATAAACTCAAACTCATTATTGTTTTGTTTTATATGATTGTTAGATTAGGTTAGAAATCGAAAATTATGATTTTCAGGTTTTTGGCCGGCAAGGTCGATAGTTGAACAACACGCGACCATTGGTATTTTGAAAGAGCCGGCATGGTCTCGGGATGAATAACTGCCGACTTTTCATCGAGCCATGGCGATCATTGGACAATAACCGGGGCCAGCGGGTATAATAACCAACCATGCCGGATTATATTTGGTCGGTGTGGTTTTAGACTTGTACCATGCCGACGTTAGGCCACAAAAACCTTAATTTCCTAAGTTATTAGTCGGCATCTTTCATAAATAGGACCATTCCGGATGTTTATTTGTCGTCAAGGTAGTTGGTTAACACCTTCCCGACTTTACTGTAGTCGGCAGTGTAGTTGGTTAACACCTTGCCGACTATATGGTGGTCGGCACTGTTTAGTTTATCGGCCTTGCCGGCCAGTGGAAGAAGATCAATAGTGTTGTGTTGTTTGTTTTCATATATCTTATTTGTGCATTGTTTAGGTTCCCAGAGGAAACAAAAGAAGATCTACCTTGTCTTGTTAACAATGCAGAAGAGCTATTTGAATTTTTGGACACAATTTATCCCAATTTAGAAGATCCTAAAGATGAAACTGAAGAGAATTGCCCGTTTAGAAAGTTATGCTTGATGGGTAAGGAAAATCCAGAAGAATTTCTAAGGTTTATGAACAGTCCTAGCAATCCCCTCAACTATGAAGAATGCACATCATCAGAGGAGGAAGAAGAGGAGGTTGATCCTATAACTTTTTTCAGGGCATGTGACTTTTCTGGAGTGAACCCCTATTACAATGAGGATGGTGACTACATAGGTCCAGTGATGGGGAGGAAGATAACAACAATGAGAAGGATCCTTGAAATTCTTAAACTTTATTATGTTTACTTGTTTAGAAACTTTATTGTGGTTTGAACTATTACATTATGTTTTGAACTCTTAGATTGTGGTTTTAAACTTGTTAAAATTATTTTAATTTTCAGTTTTAGTTGCTTTAGAAGTTATTATTTTGTTTATGCAGTTTTAGACAAAGTCGGAGGCCTAAGTATGGTATGAAGTCTCTACCTTTCCGACCGTACTTGAGGCCGGCATGGTATGAAATCTATACCTCGCCGACCTAAATGTTAGTTGCACCTTTTAGGTACAAACTACAACCCATTGAATGCTCAACGGCTAGAAATTTCAAAATCAAGATATTAGGTATGTTGTTATTATAAAAGCATTCCCAACTTCATCTTCAACCTTGCATAAAGAATGGAAGTTTCACCACCAAATATTTGTAGTCTTTGTACACTAAGTGGTCATTTTGCAAACGATTATCCCTTTGAAGGAAGCAAATGCACTATTGAAGGTTGTAAGGGATTCTTATTTCTCATGAAAGCTACAATAGGAGGTGTATATCAGCCGTATTCTTCAAAATGCACTTGTTGTGGGTTTTTATATTGGATAGATGAGCGTCTAGATCCGTATGAAGATGAAGTTGATAAAATCAACCTTCTACCATGCACAGATCCATGTTGCGACGGTAAAATGGAGCTAATTACCTCTCCTAAGAAATTAGGTACCGGAAAGAGATACTATCTATGTCCCAAATGTGTTAGGGTTAAGTTTTTAACGTTTGTATGCTTTAATTGAGGTTTGTATCCGATGTATAGTCGGCATTGTCCTAAATTAGAAGCTTGTCGGCGGCCTCGTAGTTGGCATTATCCTATATTATTCCGTGCATATGATATTAATGAATTATGTTTCCAAAAATACCAACACCAATTAAGAAAACAAATTTTCTCTCCAAAATTACACTTCTTTTATATTTTTGGAAACATAATTCATTAATATCAGATGCACGTGTCAACATATCATTTGTCCCCCATGCCCACTTCAAAAAACGCCCCCATCAAAAAAATTCTCGGAAGGATGTCACGCAAACATTTCCAAACAAAATGCTTAATTCTGGGAAGGATGGGAAGTTTCCACATGAGTTTGAGAATCTTCTTGATCTCTTCAGAAGTGTCAGACTGTCCATGAGTATCCAAATACAGTTTTTTGTAGGCAGATTTAACCGTGAAGAAACCATTTTTCTCTAACCTCCAAATAAGCTTATCTTCCTGATGAGAATGAATTAAGAGACCAACAATGGTAGATGCTATTTCCGGAGAAAAAATATCATTTAAGAGACCAATATTCCAACTATTAGTTTAATGCTGTTAATGAAGATAACATAAAACTATATATATACATATATCATGTTTGCAAACAAGTTCCAAAGTTGCAACATGTACTGCATGTATATGTGGGAGGAAATGGCGTCGTATATATTTAATGCATTTATTTTCTAGGGGGTCTATAACTTCTGACATGATTCGCAATTTGTACTTGCAGCATAGAGATATGCTTGATATTTTGATCCACGCATCTGAATGTATACATCCGCAATGCCAGTACCCTAACTGCCTTGAGGTTAAGGAAATATCCCCTCATGGTTATCAGTGCAACCGTCCTGGTGCTTCTGGTGGCTGTGATGTGTGTTCAAAACTTCAACTTCACGCCCGAAATTGTAGAAAGGCATTACGGTGTTTTGTGCCGCATTGTGGGTGAGTAGATCTTTTGAGTGCATATCTATAAGACAGAAAAATAGAGGATACTTTTCTTAATATGTCCTATAATACCTTTTATGCTTCCTTTTGTCTCCAGGGAATTGAAGACCTTGCAAGGGATGATTAGACTACGTGCTGCAGATTGGTTCAGGGTAACTGTTTCGACCGTTACAAACATATCCAGAATATTCAAATCCAACAGACGCCATTGATGTCTGATGATGAAGAGATTCGAGTGAAAAGATGTCTATTCCCAACAGATACGAAAATCCTTATAAATGGCATCTCCCATAACTCGTTGAAAACATCATCGAAAAACCTTTTCTGTTTTCTCTCTTTCTAAAGCATCATCAAAATTTTTCGTTTTACATGTGTTCTTGATTGGATCAAGGGGTACAAACCTTGAATTCAATTTTTCTGTTGTAGGGCTTTCATTGTATCCTCGAAGGCATTATTTCACATACCTGTTGTAATCGCCAATTTATTGGGAGGGTAGAAATAATTGTCTAAAAGAAATCGTATGAGCCTTGAAAGTTTGGAGTACAACAATCTCTTCCTGTGTTCTTTCATCTTCTATTGCAACCCAGTTTTCCAACACAGATCAGCGTAGTGTAGCCATGATGGAGATGACCAGACAACGAGATGTAGAGGCCGTCTCAAATAAAATGGCTGAGCACCACTCTGTAGCGGCGGCTTTAGTGGATACAATGGATGAACACCACTCTGTAGCAGAGGTTGTACCGGATACACGATGGATGAAGATCACTCTGCAGCAAATACTACGGGGGACACGATAGATGAACACCACTCTGTAGAAGAGTCTGCTCTGGATCATACAATGGATGAACAACAACCTGCAAATGATGAGTGGATGGTTGTAAAGAAATAGAGTGAAATTGAACAAAAGATCATACAATAATTTGATTTGAAAACCATGTAAATCAGCAAGAAGAACAGTTGCAACGTCCAGAGTGTGAGAATAACAGTGTGAGTGAATCAACGCCATTACTATATAAAATTACCTTTTTTAATGCAGAGAGAAGTAAAGAATTTTGCAAGGATAGAAATGTCAAAAAATGGCAACATTTAGCTAAATGAGTCTATATATCTCAGAGGATCAGAAACCATATTTTTGTATAACACTCTTCTTTCTAACCATTAATGGGGGAAGCTAGTGAAAACCTAAATCCGTTCGTTTTTCAGGTTAAGAGGACGCAGTTATTTACCCAACCCCCGTTCACTTCTAGCTCCCGTGAGTTTTTTTGTTCTCGAACCCTGAACATCTCACGGTTCTATTTCTGATTCTTTGATTGATGTATAATTCTTTTTTTTTTTAGGGTTGAAAGATTTTAAGGATGATAGACCTCTTCAGGAAACAATATCGGATTATGAGAAAAATTTAGTCTCTAATTCTACCGGAAAAAGGTAAAATCCATTTTTACAGTGCATGGAAAAATTGTTTTTCTTTTATGGTGGGTTTGTTTGCGGAATTTAACAATTTTCGGGATCTATAATCTCATGGGATTACAAATTCCGGGATTCATGTGAATCCCTCATGTGTTTGGTAACTCAGTTAAAAATCATAACATTCATAAAATTATCTTGTTTTAAAGTCCATATGCAGTTTGGCATTATTTTAGAATCTTAAAATTGTATATATATGACATTTAGAATTAAAAAAGTGGGTCCATAAATCCTTGAGAAGTTTCCCAGCAAATCTTAGGGGGAGGGGTGGGACTCCATATGGAGGATTTGCTGGAAAAGTAATTCCCACGGGAAACGTGATTCTAGGGATTTGGGCAACGCGGTTGAATTTTCTTACTTTTTTTTTTAGGTTAATAACCGGTGAAAAAAATGCGAATCGTGTATTTCAACTTCTAAAACAAAGGTAAACACAAAGAAATTACTTTTGACTGTGCGTTCTTGGAGTTTCTTACTGTGCTGTTGAATTTTCTTTATTTAGGGTATTAAACGGTGAATTCCTTTAACCATAAAAGTGATTTCAGACTGACCTTGTTAGGCTTTTATGAATTCCTTAACCATAAAAGTGATTTCATTTTTCTAGTAATGCAAACCTGAAGCTGAAACACACGCAGCAGTCATCGGAAAACTCGATGAGTGATCAGAAAGCTTGTCAATTGTGCGGAGAAAAGGAACTTACATTTAAACCTCCTATATTTTGCAAACTTTGTGCTGGTGTGATAAAGCGGAATGAAACTTTTTATCCCATTGGAGGCTGTGAGGCAATGCATATCTCTTGCATTCCTCCTGAATGCCCGAAGATGGGACGTGAAACGAAGATAAATAATGAAGAAACTAAAGAATCGGTATGAACTTGCAGAACTTCTTCCCTTTATTTGTTACCTGTTTAATTAATTACTGTGAGATTTAGGTTATGATGATGAGTACGTTGTCTATGCACATGCAGTGGGTCAAATGTGATAAATGTGAAGCTTGGCAACATCAAATATGTGCCCTCTATAATGGAAGAAAGAATGATGGAGGGCAGCAAAAATACACTTGTGCCAAATGCTACCTTGGTGAGGCTGAAAGAGGAGGAGAAAGAAACTCGTTGCCACAAATTCTTGGTGCAAAAGAGCTGCCGAGAACAACATTAAGTGATAACATAGAGAAGCGGCTTTTCAAGCGTTTAACGCAGGAGAAACAAGAAAGGGCTAGGTTCCATGGGAAGAGTATTGACGAGGTGAATTGTTTTATTTTCTGATACAATTATTAAGAAATTCGCAAACAAAATGGTCTAGTTATCCTTGAAATTCATTGCACCTTCGAGATTAATTATACTCCCTCCGTTCTTAAATAATAGGCTGGTTTCATGTACAAATTACACATGAAACCAGCCTATTATTTAAGAACGGAGGGAGTATAATTATGGCTTTATGCATGTTGGTTATTATATGCGAACTTATGATAGTCGTTGTTTCAGATCCCAGGAGCAGAACCACTTATAGTCAGAGTTGTGTCTTCTGTTGATAAAAAGTTGGAAGTGGATCCGCGTATTCAGCATATATTTTATGAAGAAAATTATCCGTCAGAAATTCCTTACAAATCCAAGGTATGAAATTGGTTGTGTAATTATGAAATTTATACTTATTTTGTAGTCGACTCAAGTTGGAAATGTTTTCTCTAGGTAATTCTGTTGTTCCAAGAGATTGAAGGAGTAGAGGTGTGCATTTTTGGCATACAAGTTCAAGAATGTGGCTCCGAGTGTCAGCAACCAAACCAGCGCGCTGTGTATATTTCTTATATGGATTCTGTCAAATACTTCATACCAGAAATAAGAACAGTTAGTGGGGAGGCTCTTCGGACATTTGTTTATCATGAACTTCTGGTAATAATCATTTGAATTTCCAGTTTTGCTGTTTGCGTTTTCATTTTGCTGCTTGCCATTTAGATCATCCTCAGCAGCTGGCATTTCTAAAATGCACATATTGTCAGTCGATGTAAGATTGGTGTCATACCTTATTTTGTCTTATAGATAGGATACCTTGAGTATTGCAAGCTACGAGGATTCACGAGCTGCTATATGTGGGCGTGCCCTCCCTTGAAGGATGATGACTATATCTTTCATTGCCATCCGGAAATTCAGAAGACGCCTAATTCCGAGAAACTCAGAGAGTGGTGAGCTTAATTGCCCGCTACTTACTGCTCAAAAGAACTGCTGGCGTATTAGTCCCTTTTCCTCACTAATGCCGCTTTGGAATGTGCATTGGATTCAGGTTTCTGGCAATGCTTCGAAAAGCTTCAAAGGAAAACATTGTGATTGGGCTCACTAATTTATATGATCAGTTCTTTATCTCTACTGGAGAATGCAAGTCCAAGGTAACTGCTTCTCGGTTGCCTTACTTCGATGGTGATTTTTGGCCTGGTGTTGCCGGAGATATAATCAATAAACTCCATCAAGAAGAGGCCGAGAGAAGAAAACTACAAAACAAAGGGAACACTATGACAAAAAAGGTTTTAAAAGCTTATATTCTTGCAAATGCTGCAAAAGATGTTCTTCTAATGCAAAAGGTAATTTTTTAGAAATTAGGGTGCAGTTATCATTGGTGGAACTCTTATGAATTTTTAGCATGATAGGACCTCAGCTGCACATAACACTTTATTTTCTTCTTCTTGAGAAGTGTTTTAGTTCTAAGTCTATTATCATTTCTTCACAGCTTGGTGAGACCATATGCCCGATGAAAGAAGATTTTATCGTGGTACACCTGCAACATTCATGCAACCATTGTGGTAAAATAGTGGTATCTGGATACCGTTGGGTTTGTATCAGTTGCAACAAATTTCAACTTTGCGACAAGTAAGCAATGCTTATATCTAGCATTTGCTAAACGGGTGTTAAAATGTTAAACCATGTTAACCACAAATTCATTCACTCAATAGCATCAACATGATAAACTCGGCAGCTCCTTCTCACTGCAGGTGCTATGGTGTAGAGCAAAAACTAGAGGACAAAGATAAGCATCCTATCAATAGTAACGATAAACATGTATTTCATCCGGTGAGTGTTGTTAGAGTGCAAATTTTCTTAATTAGTTTTTAACAGAAACCTCGCTTTAAATCAAGAATTTGCTGATCAGGTTGAAGTAAAGGATGTAGCAGAAAATACCGAGGACAAGGATGAGATTCTGCAGAGTGAATTCCTTGACACCAGACAATCATTTTTATCTCTATGTCGAGAAAACCATTATCAGTTCAATACGCTGCGAAGAGCAAAACATTCGTCAATGATGGTTTTATATCATCTTCACAATCCAACTACGTTTGCTTTTGGTAGTACATGCAACATATGCCAGCAATACACTGAAGCAGGTCAAATATGGAGGTGTCAAGTCTGCCCTGACTACAATGTATGCAATTCTTGTTTCCAGAAGGATGGCGGTGTTAATCATCCTCATTTCTTGACAATCCATCCATCCACTGCTCAGGGTGATGCACAGACTTTAGAAGCTCGACAATTTCGAGTTTTGCAGGTATATGGATTTTCTTACCTGTATGTTTTGTCAAGCCTATAGAGTATATAACTTGTAACATGAGATTGCGATCTGTACTGCTGCAGCTTAGAAACATGCTTGATCTTCTGGTCCACGCGTCTGAATGTAGACATAAGCAATGCATGTACCTCAACTGCCAAAAGGTTAAAGGGATATTTCGCCATGGTATACAGTGCAAAGTTCGTGCTTATGGAGGTTGTATGCTGTGTAAAAAAATGTGGCATCTCATCCAACTTCACGCCAGAGCATGCGAAGGAGCAGAATGCTATGTGCCACGTTGTAGGTGGGTAATCTTTCAAGCGTGTATCTATGACATGATGATTCCTATAAGAAAGACTTTTACGTCCTATAAACACTTTTATGCATGCTTTCTTTTGTTATTGTCTTCAGGGACTTGAAAGATCATTTTAAGAGGTTGCAAGAACAATCTGATACTCGGCGTAGAGCATCCGTGATGGAGATGATTAGACAAAAAGCCGCAGAGGCCACTGTGCTGAGCAAAACGGGTCACCTCTCCGTAGCAGAAGCTGTGCTGGATAAAATGGATGAAGACTACTACTACGTTGCAGGCGTTGTGGTGGAGAAAATGGGTCACCTCTCCGTAGCGGAGGCTGTGCTGGATACGATGGATGCACACCACTCCATGGATGATGAGTGGATATGTGTATAAAGAAAGAGTGGATATGTGTGTAAAGATAGAGTGGATGATTAGCGCTTCTTGAACCAATTTGATTTTGCTATATGCTTTTGTTATAGGAATCCGTTCGGCATTATTGAAGTATTATAGTATTAATTAGCAAATCTTTATTTGTTAGGTGATTTTGTTACGTGCCAATGCTAGATTTCCGATATTTATTTCTGTATGCTAAAACTCCCTCCTATTCAAGAATGATGTACTCTACTCCCTAACGGTTTTAATGACCGAAGTATATGGTTTGCTCACACAACTGTGTTGAGTCTGATCTCATTAAGTGATATTTATATGATTACATTGGAATATACATAACAAGAATAGCAAATAAATAGCTACAGCTGAAGAATAGAGAAAGGAAACCTTATTAGCTAAAGTATAGGTATAATAGTTATCATAACAGAAGACTAGGAAAACTAGTTACAACCATATGTACGTGTATGTACATGTTCAAGTTTATCAATAGTCTGATAAACTTAATACACCCCCCCCCCCCCCCCCCACCCCCCCACCCCACCACCACCACCCCACCCCCCCCCCCCACCACCACCACCACCACCCCACCCCCACACCCCAAGTTGGAGCGGTAGAGCCATAACGAACGCCCAACTTGCTAATCAGACGGCCAAACTGTGGAGATCCTAGTAGCTTTGTAAAAACATCGGCAAGTTGATTGGAAGACTGAAGATGTTGTGGTAAAATCAACCTACTGAGTAACTTCTCACGAACAAAGTAACAATCGATTTCAATATGTTTAGTCCGTTCATGAAAAATCGGATTCTGAGCAATGTGAATTGCAGCTTGACTATCACAAGAAATCTGGATAGGGAGAGGACATGAAATACGAAGGTCACTAAAAAGATACCGCAACCATTGTAGTTCGGCAGTGAGATTAGCTAAAGCTCTATATTATTCTTCAGCAGAAGAACGAGCCACGGTAGGTTGTTTCTTGGATTTCCAAGAAACATGATTGTTTACCTATGGTGACAAGATAACCTGTCGTGGAACGACGAGTGAAAGGGAAACCTGCCCAGTCTGAATCCGTGTAGCCATGCAGAGATAGCGAAATAGATGAAGATAGAAAAATACCATGGCCAATTGTGCCTTTAAGGTAATGTAAAACCCGATGAGCAGCATCAAGATGAGCTGTGTGGGGTTTTTGCATGAATTGAATTAAATAATTAAGCGAGTAAGTAATATCTGGACGAGTAACGATAAGATATAGTAGGCGCCTGATAAGACGTCGAAATTGACTTGGATCGGTTAAAACCTTACCATCGATGAGGTAGTAACTTGATATTTGGTTCCATCGGAAAAGATGAAACACGAGCCCTGTGAGGCCAGAGTCTGAAGAATATCTAGGACATATTTGCGTTGGCAGAGAAAAATACCTTTAGGTGAACGAGAAACTTCAATGCCTAAAAAATATTCCAATCGACCAAGATCTTTTATTAAAAGTAAGAAGCAAGACGTAACTTCAGTGATTTAATGAAGTTATCATCTGTGCCAGTGATGATTATGTCATCAACATAGACAAGAACAAATATTGAAGTTGTTCCTTGGTGATATGTGAAAAGAGAGTTATCACATAGAGATTTTCAAAACCCTCAGCTAGTAAGGCGGATGAGAGTTTGGCAAACCATTGGCGAGAAGCTTGTTTCAAGCCATAAAGAGATTTCTTAAGTTTGAGAACTTTAAGCTCACCTTTTCGAGCCATACCGGGAGGCATTTTCATATAAATATCTTCATCGAGATCACCTTGGAGAAAAGCATTGTTGACATCTAATGTAGATACCAGCATCGGATAGCTGCGACAGACAACAAAACAGGTAAAGTGACCATCTTGGCAATTGGAGCAAAGGTATCATAGAAATCGATACCCTCTTGTTGCGTGTATCCTTTGGCAACAAGACGAGCCTTGTAACGTTCTATAGAACCATCAGGGTTAAACTTTATTTTGAAAACCCATTTACAACCAATGGCAGTCTTGTCAGGTGGTAAGTCCACCAGTATCCAAGTGTTGTTGGCTTATAAAGCCAAAATTTCCTTTGCCATTGCTGCACGCCATTTTGGGCATTTAACAGCCTGAGAGAAAGCTTTAGGCTCCTCATTAAGGAGAATAGCAGACAAAAAAGCCTTATGAGATGGGGTGAATTTATCAAAGGATAAATAATCTGTCATAGGATAGACAAAAGAAGACTTACACTTAACAGTGGAACATTGTTAGTCTCGTAAATAGACATGTGGATTACGATTACGTGAAGAACGAGAATCTAGTGCTTTGGAATAGTCGTTTGAGTGGCGGATTCTGCAATGTATGATGGTTGCGAGTTAGAACTGGAGTCGAGTCCGTGTCGTAGGACAAGACGGATCCGGGAGCGATGATAGTCTGGAGAGAATCCAAGGGAGAAATAGGATGATGCATACTGTCGTCAATATCAGAGGGTAAAGCAGCAGAAGAGTATATAGAAAATGGGGATTCTGCATGAGCAGATGATTCACAGATTGATTGCGAAGTTGGATCCAGAGAAACTGGATTGAAACTGGTTTCTGTAGAATGAAAAATAGAGTCAAAATATTCATTCTCTGATTGATGCACAGGTGCTGGTGCAGATAGAGTATTAGGTAAATCTCTACCTAATACTAGGGAATCGATCAAAAAAAAAAACGGGGGGGGAATCGATTTTCATGAAGGTAAATCATTAAAATAACCTAGCTCTATACCATAAAATTTTTAATGACATAAGTATATGGTTTGCTCACATAACTGTGTTGAGTCTGATCTCATTAAGTGATATTTATATGATTACATTGGAATATACATAACAAGAATAGAAAATAAATAGCTACAGCTGAAGAATAGAGAAAGGAAATCTAATTAGCTAAAGAATAGGTATAATAGTTATCATAACAAAGACTAGGAAAACTAGTTACAACCATATGTACGTGTATGTACATGTTCAAGTTTATCAATAGTCTGATAAACCTAATACACCCCCCCCCCCCCACCCCCCCACCCCCACCCCCCCACCCCACCCCACACACACACCCCCCCCAAAGTTGGAGCGGTAGAGCCAGAATGAACGCCCAACTTGCTAACCAGACGACCAAACTGTGGAGCTCCTAGTAGCTTTGTAAAAACATCGGCAAGTTGATTGGAAGACTGAAGATGTTGTGGTAAAATCAACCCACTGAGTAACTTCTCACGAACAAAGTACCAATCGATTTCAATATGTTTAGTCCGTTCATGAAAAACAGGATTCTGAGCAATGTGAATTGCAGCTTGACTATCACAAGAAATCTGGATAGGCAGTGAGATTAGCTAAAGCTCTATATTATTTTTCAGCAGAAGAACGAGCCATGGTAGGTTGTTTCTTGGATTTCCAAGAAACATGATTGTTTACCTATGGTGACAAGATAACCTGTCGTGGAACGACGAGTGAAAGGGCAACCTGCCTCATCAATCCGTGTATCCATGCAGAGATAGCAAACTAGATGAAGATAGAAAAATACCATGGCCAATTGTGCCTTTAAGGTAATGTAAAACCCGATGAGCAGCATCAAGATGAGCTGTGTGGGGTTTTTGCATGAATTGATTTAAATAATTAACTGAGTAAGTAATATCAGGACGAGTAACGATAAGATATAGTAGACGCCCAATAAGACGTCGAAATTGACTTGGATCAGTTAAAACCTTACCATCAGTAGGTAGTAACTTGATATTTGGTTCCAAGGGAGAGAATCCAAGGGAGAAATAGGATGATGCATATTGTCGTGAATATCAGAGGGTAAAGCGACAGAAGAGTCTATAGAAAATGGGGATTCTGCATGAGCAGAAGATTCACAGATTGATTGCGAAGTTGGATCCATAGAAACTGGATTGAAACTGGTTTCTGTAGAATGAAAAATAGAGTCAAAATATTCACTCTGATTGATGCACAGTCTTTGGTGCGAGATAGAGTATTAGGTAAATCTCTACCTAATACTAGGCAAAAAAAAAAAAAAAAGGGAATCGATTTTCATGAAGGTAAATCATTAAAATAACCTAGCTCTATACCATAAAATTTTTAATGACATAAGTATATGGTTTGCTCACACAACTGTGTTGAGTCTGATCTCATTAAGTGATATTTATATGATTACATTGGAATATACATAACAAGAATAGAAAATAAATAGCTAAAAAGAATAGAGAAAGGAAACCTAATTAGCTAAAGAATAGGTATAATAGTTATCATAATGTAAGACTAGGAAAACTAGTTACAACCATATGTACGTGTATGTACATGTTCAAGTTTATCAATAATCTTATAAACCTAATAAACACCCCCCACCCCCCACCCCCACCCCCACCACCACCAACCCCCCCCCACCCCCCACACACACACACACACACACCCCAAGTTGGAGCGGTAGAGCCAGAACGAACGCCCAACTTGCTAATGAGACGGCCAAACTGTGGAGCTCCTAGTGGCTTTGTAAAAATATCGGCAAGTTGATTGGAAGACTGAAGATGTTGTGGTAAAATCAACCCACTGAGTAACTTCTCACGAACAAAGTAATTATCGATTTCAATATGTTTAGTCCGTTCATGAAAAACCGGATTCCGAGCAATGTGAATTGCAGCTTGACTATCACAAGAAATCTGGATAGGGAGAGGACATGAAATACGCAGGTCATTAAAAAGATACCGCAACCATTGTAGTTCGGCAGTGAGATTAGCTAAAGCTCTATATTATTCTTCAAAGAAAAGAACGATCCACGGTAGGTTGTTTCTTGGATTTTCAAGAAACATGATTGTTTACCTATGGTGACAATATAACCTGTCGTGGAACGACGAGTGAAACGGCAACCTGCCCAGTCTGAATCCGTGTAGCCATGCAGAGATAACGAACTAGATGAAGATAGAAAAATACCATGGCCAATTGTGCCTTTAAGGTAATGTAAAACCCGATGAGCAGCATCAAGATGAGCTGTGTGGGGTTTTTGCATGAATTGAATTAAATAATTAACTGAGTAAGTAATATCTGGACGAGTAACGATAAGATATAGTAGACGCCCAATAAGACGTCGAAATTGACTTGGATCAGTTAAAACCTTACCATCAGTAGGTAGTAACTTGATATTTGGTTCCATCGGAAAAGATGAAACACGAGCCCTTGTGAGGCTAGAGTCCTGAAGAATATCTAGGACATATTTGCGTTGGCAGAGAAAAATACCTTTAGGTGAACGAGAAACTTCAATGCCTAAAAAATATTGCAATCGACCAAGATCTTTTATAGAAAAGTAAGAAGCAAGACGTAACTTCAATGATTTAATGAAGTTATCATCTGTGCCAGTGATGATTATGTCATCGACATAGACAAGAACAAATATTGAAGTTATTCCTTGGTGATATTTGAAAAGAGAGTTATCACATAGAGATTTTCAAAACCCTCAGCTAGTAAGGCGGATGAGAGTTTGGCAAACCATTGGCGAGAAGCTTGTTTCAAGCCATAAAGAGATTTCTTAAGTTTGAGAACTTTAAGCTCACATTTTCGAGCCATACCGGGAGGCATTTTCATATAGATATCTTCATCGAGATCACCTTGGAGAAAAGCATTGTTGACATCTAATGTAGAGACCAAGATCGGATAGCTGCGACAGACAAAAAAACACGTAAAGTGACCAGCTTGGCAATTGGAGCAAAGGTATCATAGAAATCGATACCCTCTTGTTGCGTGTATCCTTTGGAAACAAGACGAGCCTTGTAACGTTCTATAGAACCATTAGGGTTAAACTTTATTTTGAAAACCCATTTACAACCAATGGCAGTCTTGTCAGGTGGTAAGTCCACCAGTATCCAAGTGTTGTTGGCTTATAAAGCCAAAATTTCCTTTGCCATTGCTGCACGCCATTTTGGGCATTTAACAGCCTGAGAGAAAGCTCTAGGCTCCTCATTAAGGAGAATAGCAGACAAAAAAGCCTTATGAGATGGGGTGAATTTATCAAAGGATAAATAATCTGTCATAGGATAGACAAAAGAAGACTTACACTTAACAAATGGAACATTGTTAGTCTCGTAAATAGACATGTGGATTACGATTACGTGAAGAACGAGAATGCGGTCTTGGAATAGCTGTTTGAGTGGCGGATTCTCATGATGATGATGGTTGCGGAGTCGAATCGGAGTCGAGTCTGTGTCGTAGGACAAGACGGATCTGGAGCAGTGATAGTCTGGAGAGAATCCAAGGGAGAAATAGGATGATGCATACTGTCGTGACTATCAGAGGGTAAAGCAGCGGAAGAGTCTATAGAAAATGGGGATTCTGCATGAGCAGAAGATTCAAAGATTGATTGTGAAGTTGGATCCGAGAAACCGGATTGAAAACGGTTTTACGTAGAATGAAAAATAGAGTCAAAATATTCATTCTCTCGATTGATGCACAGGTGATGGTGCGAGATAGAGTATTAGGTAAATCTCTACCTAATACTAGGGAATCTCAAAAAAAAAAAAAAGGGGGGGAATTTTTCATGAAGGTAAATCATTAAAATAACCTAGCTCTATACCATAAAAATTTTAATGACATAAGTATATGGTTTGCTCACACAACTATGTTGAGTCTGATCTCATTAAGTGATATTTATATGATTACATTGGAATATACATAACAAGAATAGAAAATAAATAGCTACAGCTGAAGAATAGAGAAAGGAAACCTAATTAGCTAAAGAATAGGTATAATAGTTATCATAACAGAAGACTAGGAAAACTAGTTACAACCATATGTACGTGTATGTACATGTTCAAGTTTATCAATAGTCTGATAAACCTAATACTCCCTCCGTTCCTAATTAATAGGCTGGTTTTGTTTTTAGAGAAAATGAAGGAAATTAAGAGAACTAATCATTGAAAGTAAAATCATTGGGTGATGATACGATCAAAAAGAAAAACAAAATGTCTTGGCTATATCGATCAAACATTGTTAATGAAATACTTTAGTGTAATCAAAAAGAAAAACATGACCATCACTTAAAATTTTACCGTGGTTAATTTAACTGTGCATGAACCATCACTTAGAATTTTACCGTAGTTAATTTTTCCAGATCAACCATTAGGGTTTATTTAACTATGGTAAATCACAAAAGAAAAAGAAAATACCGTCGTTAGGTCCAATTATTGTATTTTTAGACTGTGGGTGGTGCTTAAGAAAAGTGTGGTTGGTATTCAGGTAAAACCTTTGTTTTCTCATTCGTACGAGGAATTCATCCCTAACCCCGACGCGAGATCCTCCGACTGTAAGTTTTTCTTACTAAGAACTAGGATTATCCAGTACCTCTAGCAATTCAGATTTTAATTCTCAATTGATGTTTTTTTTTTTTTTCCATTACTAGGGTTAAAAACAAAAAAAATAAATAAGAATTGCTTACAATTGTTGGATTCACTAACTGTAATTGATTGACTTTATAAATAACTTCGGACGTGATGTTGCAATTATGTAATGCAGCATCAAAGATATGCTTGATCTTCTAGTCCACGCATCTGAGTGTAGACTTCCGCAATGCCAGTACCCAAACTGCCTTAAGGTTAAAGAAATATCTCTTCATGGTATACAGTGTTTTGGTGCTTCTGGTTCTGGTGGCTGTGATTTGTGTTTAAAACTTCAACTTCATGCGCGGAATTGCGAAAAAGAATCAGGGTGCTATGTGCCGCATTGTAGGTGAGTAGATGTTTTTGAGTGCATATGTATGACGTGATATAACAAAACTTTTTTTTTATGCTTCCTTTGTTTTTGTCTCCAGGGAATTGAGATATGAATTGAAAACGTTTGAGCTTAGAAAATTGCTTGATCTTCTGGTCCATGCGTCTCAATGCAGACAGCACCAATGCCAGTACCACAACTGCCGTAAGGTTAAGGGGCTGTTTCGCCATGGTCTACAGTGCACAATTGGTGCTTGTGGAGGCTGTATTCTGTGTAAGAAAATGTGGTATCTTCTTCAACTTCACGCCAGAGTTTGCAGAACAAGATCAGGGTGTCCTGTGCCACGTTGTAGGTGGGTAGTCTTTCAAGCGTATCTCTATGAAATATGATGTTTATAAGATCGAGATCTGTCCTATAAAAACTTTTATTTATAATTACTTTTGATTAATAACTTTTATGCTTCTTTCGCTCTTGCCTTTAGGGACTTGCAAGGTCACTTGAAGAGGTTGCAAAAAAATATTGATGCTCAGCGTAGAGCAGCAGCGATGGATATGAACAGACAATAAGCCACAGAGATTGTGCAGCCGCCAGCCAGGTACCGTGGATGAAGACAACAACTATCTTACAGACGTTATGCTGAAAAAATTGGGCCACCTCTCCTTAGCAGAGGTTGTGCTGGATACAATGGAGCCATGGATCAGTACACAGCAGTTCTGCTGAAACAAATGGCACATTTGCTTCATCTTCTTCATATGTTTCATTGTTTGTTCTTGTTTTCATATTCTCTTAGTTCAAATCAAAGCTGAAACTAAAACAAACTAAAGCCAAAAATTCATCTAACATGACAAACCTCATCATCTTTGGGACTTTTACTGCGTTCCCAGGGTATACCAAACTACATTTCTAGAGAGGCCACATTTGAAAAAAAATTTATGTATATGCTTTTGTTTTTCCTGGCTTGATTGGGGTTTACCCAAACTAATTGGGGTATACCCAATAAGACAAAATAGGGTCATTTTGAAGTAAAGTCAAGCTACCCCTTAACCTATATTTTTGTAAATGGCTAAAATGCCCCCACAATGATTAACTTTAATTTAACTAAAATGATTAGATTAGTTAGTTGATTTAGTTATAAGTTGAGTTTTAGAAATTATTTAGAGAGAGAATTAGTATGAAGGAGTAGAGGAGATTTTTTTTTTGGGGGGGGAAGTTAGGGTTTTTGTGAAATTTATGATATGAGTGAGATGAGTGATTCTAATCCTGATTTTGAAGTGGGGGAGTCTTCAAACTTTCCTCCTACGTATGAGTACTTGTATGATGATCTACCAGACCATGATCAAATGGATTACATGCATGACCCTCACTTTTATTTTCCTCAAACTCATGATGGGTATGGAAGTGATGAATATGTTGAGCCAAACGAAGAATCCAATGACCAAGAAGAAGATAATGGAGCTACAAGTAATCAGGTAGACAACTTACGTGGTGAAGATTGTGATTTTTCCATGCAAATGATCGATTTTGCTTTTTTTTTTTCAATTCTGTTGTACAGGGTCGGCAAGGTCGACGCTTGTCGATCATGCCGGCCATAAAAGCCGGCGTGGTTCTACTTTGAACAACGTGCCGACTTTTCATGAGCAGTACCACGCCGGCCGTGTAGAAAATTTTAACCTTGCCGACGTCCATTTTTTTGAAACACATGAGTCTTTACTTGAAAATGCTTACGCCGGCATTGTCATGTTTACATAACTTGCCGGCTATTTCCATGTCGGCAATGTTTATATTCTATTACGTTCTGGTCTTTTCTAGCCGACATTGTTTTATATATCGACCATGCCGACCGTGGTAATACACATCAACTAAACTTTTGATGTTTTGTAGATTGTGGCATTGGTACCTATGGAGGATCAGCCTCAAGCTCGTAAAATTAGGGGTCCCGATACTTCCTCACATTATGCTAATGATTTGGAATGGAAGGAAAAAAGACGACGGTCAATTGGATTGTTGAGAAAGCCAAAGAGAATATGTGTGTTCTAGTGAAAAACACCCAACAAAGAGATACGCGGTTTGAAATGGTATGCGAGTGTTATGGATCGCCGGAGGAAAGTCACAAGAGAAAGGGTTATGTGTATGATAAGAAGACGACTAGGGTGTACAAGACGAAGTCAAAGAAGTGTGGATGCCCATTCAAGATTATTTTTGGGAGGAACAAAGATACCGACAACGTGTGGAGAATGAGTAGAGTTGATGTTGGTTGGCATAACCATAAAGATCCGGAAACTCTTGTTGGGCATTGTCAAGTTGCCAAGTTGAAACCGCACGAGTTCGAACAAGTAAGAACAAGTTGGGGAATTAAACCAAGTAAGCTCCTAAGTAAGTTCAAGAGGGACGACCCGCATAACCTCTCTTCATTGTCTACAATTTATGCGGCCAGGACAACTATTAAAAGAATTGAATGGGATGGAAGAAAGGTGATGAAAGAATCACAACGGTTAATACACAAATACAATTACACGGTGAGACACCATGAGTCATCGGAGGGGAAGGTGGATCGTATTTTTCTTGCGCATCCCTATATGATTCAATTGGCGCGTTGCTTTTACCAAGTTTTGTTCATGGATTGTACTTATAAGACGAATAGGTACAACATGCCTTTGTTGAACATTGTAGGACAAACCTCAGATAAGCAATCGTTCACGGTGGCATGGTGTTTTATGGATCGTGAGAAGGATGATAGTTATATTTGGGCATTGGAAACTTTGAAGCTTCTCTACCACGAAGACGAAACTCTGAAGGTTATAGTCACCGACATTGAGCAAGCAATAATGAACGTCGTGAGGATAGTCTTTCCCAATGCACAAAATTTCCTTTGCACTTGGCATATACAATGCAATCTTAGAAAGAATTGTAGAAGTCGTATCCAAAAACCGAAAGCAAAGAAAGGAACTAAACGTGAAAAAGAGGAAGACGAACGTCTTAGCAAACTAACTAAAGAGGAGCTAGAGAAGGAGAAAGAGAAAGAAGACGAAGAATGGAAACAAGGTGAGATTAAGTTTGGGTTATTCATGAAAGCGTAGCATAAGGTGGTTTTGTCGATGAGTGTGGGAAGATATGAGTTAAACTTGAAGGATTTCGAGGATGATTGGGGGACTAAGTACACCAAAGTAGTGGAATATTGCAAGAAATAATGGTTGAGGCCACACAAAGAGAGGTTTGTGTATGCTTATACTTACGACTATAAACATTTCAAACTTGAATCCACAAGTATGGTAGAGCAAGCTCATGGGAGACTAAAAGGTATACTTTTCACGAGTCAAAATGGGATTGTGACGGTGCAACATGCTATCCATGAGTACACTAATAATGATATCGACATGATAAAAAAACAATTCCAAGAAAGTAGCTTCCTAAGTTGAAGGAGTTTAAGGAGGATGATTGGTTGCTTGTTGGTATACATAGAAACGTCTCGCATTGGGCAATACGTTTCATGATGAAACATCTCGCATTGTTTAAAAAGTATAAAAAGTATGATGACCCGAACACTCCTTGTAAGTGTAGGATAATGAAGGCTATCGGACTTCCATGTCTTCATATGCTTGGTAGGTATAAAACTCCCATTCCTCTTGATGATATTGATCCCTATTGGAAGCAATTATCTTTCAAACCGGCTCCAAGAGAAGATCCCGATGAAGAGTTTGGCGACATGGAACTTGGGAGAATAATCCTCGAAAAGTACACCAAGTTGAATAGGTTGGACAAACAAACTATGAAGCACAAGTTGATGCCGATAGTTTACCCTTTTATGGAAGAACTTGAAGAACCGGCGAAACAAGATCCTAATGGTAGACCAACTACCAAAAAGACGAGGGCGGAAGAAAGAGAACAAATCAAAGAGTTTTTGAGTACAAATTGCGATCAAGATCAATCCGAAGGAGAACAAATCAAAGAGTTTTTAAGTAGAAATAGTGATCAATCCAAAAGGGAAAACATTAAAGAGCATTTGAGTACAAAGTGCGATCCATCCGGACATGTTTATACCGAGGCGCAATACAAGGAGGAGCCCGCTAAAAAGAAAAGAGATCGTCCAAGGAAGGATTCAACTACACCAACGGTCTCTAACTTGAATACAAATGGCACTCTACCTCTTGAGAGTCAAGCAAGCGTGGAATTTGTTGGAAAGAAAAGGGGTCGGCCAAAGAAGGATTTAACTACACCAACCGTCTCTAACTTGAATAAAAATGGAACTCTACCTCTTGAGAGCCAAGCAAGCCAAGGAGATGTTGCGAAGAAAAAAGGTCGTTCAAAGAAGGTAGTACAACCGGTGTTGCAAAAGTATCGCACTCAACTCCCTCCAATTATTCAAGATTTCGTGATTGGTACCGACGATGTTCCGAAAGATGGAAATTGTGGGTTTCACGTTATCTCGCAACAATTGGGACACCTAAGTGGAGCGGTTGAAGAGAATCTCACCCAATGCCAATACATTAGAAAGAAGATGGCCGCTCGACTAGAAAACGACAAGGAGTTCCATATCTCAATGATTCTAGAAGGTTCCATGGAGGAGAAAGAAGCAACTTTCAAAGGTTTGCTAACTAGTGTTAAAGGCCCTGAGGGAAACTCACCGATCAAATGGGAACATTGGTTGAGAATGCCGGAGTGTGGCCATCTATTGGCGAGATACTTGGAATTGCGTGGTACATTTTTTAGTGAGGGACTATCTATAGCATTTGCACCTAAACATGCGGTTTGCGTGGACCAACTCAAGCATAGAAGAATTGTCATTGCTTTGGTGGATAAAAATCATTTTATTGGTCTACAACTCAATAAGGAATGTCCATTACCTCCTCTATGTAGGTTTAGTTTGTGGGAGAAGTTCACAAACAACAAGAGCAAGGAATGGATGAAAATTTATGAGGACAACATGGCCCTTTGGAATGTTATAAATCGGATACAAACCTTAATTAAAGCATACAAACGTTAAAAACATTACGCTAACACATTTGGGACATAGATAGTATCTTTTTCCGGTACACAATTTCTTAGGAGAGGTAATTAGCTTCATCCTACCGTCGCAACATGGATCTGTGCATGGTAGAAGGTTGATTTTAGCAACTTCATCTTCATACGGAGCTACACGCTCATCTATCCAATAGAAAAACCCACAACAAGTGCATTTTGAAGCATACGGCTGATATACACCTCTTATTGCAGCTTTCATGAGAAATAAGAATCCCTTACAACCTTCAATAGTGCATTTGCTTCCTTCAAAGGGACAATCGTTTGCAAAATGACCACTTGGTGTACAAAGACTACAAATATTTGGTGGTGAAACTTCCATTCTTTATGCAAGGTTGAAGATGAAGTTGGAATGCTTTTATAATAACAACATACCTAATATCTTGATTTTGAAATTTCTAGCCGTTGATCATTCAATGGGTTGTACTTTGTACCTAAAAGGTGCAACTAACATTTAGGTCGGCGAGGTATAGATTTCATACCATGCCGGCCTCAAGTACGGTCGAAAAGGTAGAGACTTCATACCATGCCGGCCTCCAGTACTTTGTCTAAAACTGCATAAACAAAATAATAACTTCTAAAGCAACTAAAACTGAAAATTAAAATAAGTTTAACAAGTTTAAAACCACGGTCTAAGAGTTCAAAACATAATGTAACAGTTCAAACCACAATAAAGTTTCTAAACAAGTAAACATAATAAAGTTTAAGAATTTCAAGGATCCTTCTCATTGTTGTTATCTTCCTCCCCATCACTGGACCTATGTAGTCACCATCCTCATTGTAATAGGGGTTCACTCCAGAAAAGTCACATGCCCTGAAAAAAGTTATAGGATCAACCTCCTCTTCTTCCTCCTCTAATGATGTGCATTCTTCATAGTTGAGGGGATTGCTAGGACTGTTCATAAACCTTAGAAATTCTTCTGGATTTTCCTTACCCATCAAGCATAACTTTCTAAACGGGCAATTCTCTTCACTTTCATCTTTAGGATCTTCTAAATTGGGATAAATTGTGTCCAAAAATTCAAATAGCTCTTCTGCATTGTTAACAAGACAAGGTAGATCTTCTTTTGTTTCCTCTGGGAACCTAAACAATGCACAAATAAGATATATGAAAACAAACAACACAACACTGTTGATCTTCTTCCACTGGCCGGCAAGGCCGATAAACTAAACATTGCTGAACACCATATAGTCGGCAAGGTGTTAACCAACTACACTGCCGACTACAGTAAAGTCGGAAGGTGTTAACCAACTACCTTGACGACAAATAAACATCCGGAATGGTCCTATTTATGAAAGATGCCGACTAATAACTTAGGAAATTAAGGTTTTTGTGGCCTAACGTCGGCATGGTACAAGTCTAAAACCACACCGACCAAATATAATCCGGCATGGTTGGTTATTATACCTATAATACTGGTTATTGTCCAACAGTCGCCATGGCTCTGATGAAAAGTCGGCAGGTTATTCATCCTGAGACCATGCCGGCTCTTTCAAAATACCAATGGTCGGCGTGTTGTTCAACTATCGACCTTGCCGGCCAAAAACCTGAAAATCATAATTTTCGATTTCTAACCTAATCTAACAATCATATAAAACAAAACAATAATGAGTTTGAGTTTATAAATCACTTACAATCTTATTTTCGTCTGTAAAGGTTTCTTTTCAACATCTCAAGGATTGCATTCTTGGGTTTACTCGTTCCAACCTTTCCCTTACCTTTTCCCTCTGATTTGGATCTTTTCATGTTACCAGTTGAATCTCTCTTGCTGCTGGATTGTTTAGAATCAACCATTTTTTTTGTAGAAAATCAAAATTGAAGATTTTGGTTGATTTTAGGTTTTTGGAATGAAAGACAAGAGGAGAGGGATTAGAGAAGAAGGATTAGAGGAAGATTAATCAGTTTTTAGTTTTTAAGTTTAGGGTTTAGTTTTAGGTTAGTTAGTGTAGGGTATTAAAATAACTTTACCATGTTTTGGCCTCCCCTTAGTAAGGGCACATGTCCATTTAAATTTGGGTATACCCCAATCAAGCCAGGTAGAAAAATGTTGTGTTTGTGTTCATTTAAGAACATGTGTGTGAACGTTACGTTTTAAGAACATGTGGGTGAACGTTACGTTTATGATTAGTTAACAACTCTGTTTATTTGGGTCTCAATTTGAATCTGACTGGTAATCTGAATCAATCCAAGTCAGACTATAATTTATTTATTAATTTTTAATTTTTTAACATTCCACTCGAGGCTATTCTAGCGAGGGAAATATGAGGTATAAAAGGTTACTGAGCTTATAGTTGGAAGTTTTTGAGTTAAGAGTAAAAATCTGCTTGCAAGGAAAGTTTGAGTTATCGTGGAAGTTTGAGTTATATATATATATATATATATATATAAGCTGTTAAGACCTAATTTAACACTAAAGTTCGAGCTTTCTTTACCCATTACATATCAGCAGGTTAATGAAGCTTTACAAGTCAGAGGCGATACAACTCACTGCATAGACCGCCATTACGTATAATATTCATCATCGTTCATCCTTCAAGAGGTTAGTGTGATCTTCGACTTCGTAGCTTATGTTGTATTATTTTCAGAATGCAGACAAGGTCTAAAAAACGTAAAGCAGTTGACAACCCTCTACCGGATGTCAGAGTTGTTCCTGATCTCAATTTAGTATACAATCCTAATCCTTTTGTTGATTGCAGCACATTCGTTGAAAATCCTCTCGTTTATCAGCCATCTGTAGAAATCCCCGTCACTCGCTGTTTTCTACCAGTTGTTAATAACTCAATTTACCATTTACCAGCAGTTGAAAAAACTCTCCTCAACCTCCCTCATCATATCATCATAGACATACTTCTTAGACTCCCAGCAGAATGTGTTTTCCGGTGCCAACGTGCGTCCAAACTCGTTGAAATCTTAGCCACCACTCCTTTCTTTGTTCGCGCACACCTTGCTCGTCAAGCCACTTCTGTCATAGCTCTGCAATCCTTTTCACAATCTAGCGACCGAGAGTTGAAGTTTTGTTTCATCGATGAGCATGCAAAAATTAAGAAAGCAAAACTGAAACTTGATCTGTGCTATACGGAGAGAGATCATCCGCTCATGCTTTATGATTCTTATGACGGGTTTCTTTTATTTAAGAACAAAGATGGTTCCTCAATATGGAGATCCATTTTTGTCATATGGAATCCTACAACAAAAGAACAGGTAACTCTTGAGATGAAAGGGCTTAACTTCAAGGTATGTGGATTTTATTTCAATCCTTCCAACAAGGAATACGAGGTGCTTCTTATATATTTGGCATTTGGTGGAAGTGGAAGCGGAAGGTATGCTTTTGACATACTAAGCTTTGGATCTAAATTACAGAGAAAAATTAAATTACGGAGACGTATTGGCAGACACTCATATATGCCAAGAAGTGAAAGACCCCCCACAATCATAAATGGGATGTTGTATTGGATGGTTGACACAATTTTGAGTAGTTTTCAGGACCCTGCGTTTGCTTGTTCAAATTCCATTTTAGCATTTGAAATTGGAACAAATAAGTTTAGCACGATACCACATGGTGGAGCTTCATGTGATGATCCTGGTCGTTATAATAAGCATAATTATATGCAGTTAATAGAGATGGAAGGGCAATTGGGTTTATGTCTTGTTTTTTCAGATATTTATTTGCCAAAGGCTGAATTTGTGCTATGGGTTCTAAACAGCGCAACAAATAGCTGGGATAAAACACATGCTGTGACCCTTCCCAAACACTCTATGCCGAAATATTTCTCATGCAAGCCAAATAGCTTTGATGTGGAAGTTGTGAAGATGAAGGATGGAAAATTGCTAGTTAGACAGATGGACACACTGTTGCTTTGGGATTTGGATTTGAATACTTATAAGATAGTTCGGAAGAAAGGATTTGAGGGTGATAATTTTCGACCAGTGGTTCATACTCATAGTCTAGTCTCCTTGGGTGCTCGTAGATTGATACACTTAAACTCAAGAACAGGTCATACTTTTGTTAATTAAGAGTTTTCGTTTCTTTTCTTCTTCTTTTTTTTTATTTCTTTTTTTTTTTAATAGGAAACAAGATTTTATTGAATTAACTGCAAATCAAACTACGTTGTCTGCCTCAATTGAGGCTATTAACCATAAAGGAGAATTTTGAGACCTAAACTTTTTGAAACAGAATTATATGCGTCTTTAGCTATTAAGTCAGCTGTTGAATTTGCCTCCCTAACAACATGAGTGCATTTCCATTCTTGAAAATCATCTAGTAAGTTTAAGCAGTCTAAAAATACTGAACTTTTAATGCACTTTTTATTTTATTTCAAAAATGAGAGTATTCCGAAATACGAAATTTCACCATCCACAAGTTTTAATTTCAACCGTTAATCTTCAATGGTTGATATTAAAAATGGTAGATGATGGTCTTATACATCTCAAAATGCTCTCATTTTTTGTGGGAGTGTAGAGACTTATACAAAGAACATGTCATCAAAATATTAGCCTCAAATTCATTGGTTGTTGGATTTGGTAGAAAAAATGATAACCATGTCAACAGATTATGTCATTATAACCATGTGAACGGATCCTACCCCTTTAATCAAATAATATATTTATAACTCCATTTATAAAAGTGGGTTAGTACAATAGTACTCATACAGTCATACATGCAGTGGTTTTTCCTTATTTACCTAGATATATCTACATTTTCTCCATATCATTTCCTCTTTATGTAAAATTTTCTCCGTATCATGTGAAAAATTATTATATGGATTCTCTTTTTAAAATCTAACTTAAAAAAGAAAATGTAGATATATCGATTATTATATGAAAAATTGTTTGTTGCTCGGCTACCGACAAGTTTCTTAGCCGTGCCGATTAATGGGCTTAACCAATGCCTCGCGCCAAGACAGTTCAGAGCTGTTCTTTATTATCGCCTTGGCATCCCATTGTTTGTTGAGAATGGTTTGTGCTCCGGTTGTAACAGATCTATGGATATATTTGGGGACCATGCGCTTCATTGTGCTAAAGATGTTGGAATTAAGTTTCGACATGATCTTGTACGTGATATAATCGCTGATATTTGTTGCAAGGTTGGTGTGCATGTGTTTAAGGAGTTTTCTCTGGGGTTTCTGTCTGATAATGGTAAGGAATTACGTCCTACTGACATTCTTGTTCCAAACTGGGAAAATGGGAAAGATGTCTGTATGGATGTCACGGGTGTCTCGCTGTTCACCGGTGAAGGAATTCGTTCTTTCGTTCCAGGAAAAGCTATTACGAGTGTTGTTTCGCGTAAACACACTAAATACTTGGACAAATGTGTTTCACATGGCTATGGTCTGGGTGTTTTAGCCTTCTCTACTTTGGGAGAACTCGGGAAGATACTTTATGTTTTTTTAAACGTTTGAAAAATTGTCTAGTTAGTAATGATGCTAGTAGTGTCTGGTAGTTTTATTTTTCATAAACTAGGTGTTGCTATTCAAAAAGGTGTTGGAGCCCAGCTTGTTGCTAAGATACCCACCAAGGCTTTGTATGATTCTCTTTATTATTTTTCATAATAAACTAGCATTTATAAATAAAACATTTATTATTATTATATTATTGGATAACTATTATTACATTAACTAGTTGGAAGCCTAACAAGCTAAGCTCCAACAACATATTACTACATTAATTGAACAGGTTGCTGTGTTAGCCTACCAGCGATCCTCATGGGTAACCTAGCCAAGGGAGCCTAACCTACCCCTTAACCTAATTTAATTTAAAACCAACCTAATAACCACCTCTCTCTCACTCTATATATAACCACCACCTCCTCCCACCACCAAGCGGATTGGGGGCTGAGATTGTGTCACAAGGGGGCAAACTAACTCTACCTTCCATGTTAATTCATCAAAATGAGTTGAAAATGGAAGTTGTGGAGAGGTTTAACAATATTACGCCATTGGGGGCTCGAACTTGGGACCTCCTAGAACGCATGAATCTTTCGGAAACAGGGATGACCAGCTGAGCTAAGTGCCGGTTTTATTAAAAAGAAATGAAGTGAAAATTTAGAGAGAAATACAAGTTATACCACAAAACCCAATATTAAAGGGCTTAGGCTAGATCCACAGTCCACAACATTCTTATGGGCCACCATCATGTTTGTATAATCTGAGTTTTATAGTACTTTTATTTGAAATTGAAGTCTAACCGTTTCGACTTGTTTAGACGCATCACAGCTATTATAATTATCGGCGTTGCAGCGGGTTAAACAAAAGCGTTTTTATGTTGTGTTATCTTACTGTGCTGCAAAAATAAATTAGCTGGACGCTCAGTAGAAAAACAACCTGGCTTGATTGGGGTATACCCAAACTAATTGGGGTATACCCAAATTTAAATGGACATGTGGCCTTACTAAAGGGAGGCCAAAACGTGGTAAAGTTACTTTAATACCCCTACACTAATTAACCTAAAACTAAACCCTAAACTTAAAAATTAAAAACTGATTAATCTTCCTCTAATTCTTCTTCTCTAAACCCTCTCCTCTTCTCTTTCATTCCAAAAACCTAAAATCAACCAAAATTTTCAATTTTGATTTTCTACAAAAAATGGTTGATTCTAAACGATCCAGCAGCAAGAGAGATTCAACTGGTAACATGAAAAGATACAAATCAGAGGGAAAAGGTAAGGGAAAGGTTGGAACGAGTAAACCCAAGAATGCAATCCTTGAAGATGCTGAAAACAAACCTCTAAAGGCGAAAAGAATATTGTAAGTGATTTATAAATTCAAACCCATTATTGTTTTGTTGTATATGATTGTTAGATTAGGTTAGAAATCGAAAATTATGATTTTCAGATTTTTTGGCCGGCAAGGTCGATAGTTGAACAACACGCCGACCATTGGTATTTTGAAAGAGCCGGCAGGGTCTCAGGATGAATAACATTCCGATTTTTCATCATAGCCATGGCGACTGTTGGACAATAACCAGGGTCGGCATGGTATATTAACCAACCATGCCGGGTTATATTTGGTCGGCGTGGTTTTTGACTTGTACCTTGCCGACGTTAGGCATCAAAAACCTTAATTTCCTAAGTTATTAGTCGGCATCTTCCATAAATAGGACAATTCCGGCTTTTTGTTTGTCGGCAAGGTAGTTGGTTAGCACCTTACCGGCTTTATTGTAGTCGGAAATGTTTAGTTTATCGGACTTGCCGGCCAGTGGAAGAAGATCAACAGTGTTTTGTTGTTTGTTTTCATATATCTTATTTGTGCATTGTTTAGGTTCCCAGAGGAAACAAAAGAAGAACTACCTTGTCTTGTTAACAATGCAGAAGAGCTATTTGAATATTTGGACACAATTTATCCCAATTTAGAAGAACCGAAAGATGAAACTGAAGAGAATTGCCCGTTTAGAAAGTTATGTTTGATGGGTAAGGAAAATCCAGAAGAATTTCTAAGGTTTATGAACAGTCCTAGCAATCCCCTCAACTATGAAGAATGCATATCAGAGGAGGAGGAAGAAGAGGAGGTTGATCCAAGAACTTTTTTCAGGGCATGTGACTTTTCTGGAGTGAACCCCTATTACAATGAGGATGGTGACTACATAGGTCCAGAAAAGGGAAAAGCAAAAGCTGATGCTGGTGCAAAAGCTAGTGATGGTGACAAAGCTAGTGATGGGGAGGAAGATAATAACAATGAGAAGGATCCTTGAATTTCTTAAACTTTATTATGTTTACTTGCTTTAGAAACAAACTTTATTGTGGTTTGAACTATTACATTATGTTTTGAACTCTTAGATTGTGGTTTTAGACTTGTTTAAACTTATTTTAATTTTCAGTTTTAGTTGCTTTAAAAGTTATTATTTTGTTTATACAGTTTTAGACAAAGTACTGGAGGCCGACATTGTATGAAGTCTCTACCTTGCCGAGCGTACTTGAGGCCGGAATGGTATGAAATTTATACCTCGCCGACCTAAATGTTAGTTGCACCTTTTAGGTACAAAGTACAACCCATTGAATGATCAACGGCTAGAAATTTCAAAATCAAGATATTAGGTATGTTGTTATTATAAAAGCATTCCAACTTCATCTTCAACCTTGCATAAAGAATGGAAGTTTCACCACCAAATATTTGTAGTCTTTGTACACCAAGTGGTCATTTTGCAAACGATTGTCCCTTTGAAGGAAGCAAATGCACTATTGAAGGTTGTAAGGGATTCTTATTTCTCATGAAAGCTGCAATAGGAGGTGTATATCAGCCGTATGCTTCAAAATGCACTTGTTGTGGGTTTTTCTATTGGATAGATGAGCGTGTAGCTCCGTATGAAGATGAAGTTGCTAAAATCAACCTTCTACCATGCACAGATCCATGTTGCGACGGTAGGATGAAGCTAATTACCTCTCCTAAGAAATTGTGTACCGGAAAAAGATACTATCTATGTCCCAAATGTGTTAACGTAAAGTTTTTAACGTTTGTATGCTTTAATTAAGGTTTGTATCCGATTTATAACATTCCAAAGGGCCATGTTGTCCTCATAAATTTTCATCCATTCCTTGCTCTTGTTGTTTGTGAACTTCTCCCACAAACTAAACCTACATAGAGGAGGTAATGGACATTCCTTATTGAGTTGTAGACCAATAAAATGATTTTTATCCACCAAAGCAATGACAATTCTTCTATGCTTGAGTTGGTCCACGCAAACCGCATGTTTCGGTGCAAATGCTATAGATAGTCCCTCACTAAAAAAATGTACCACGCAATTCCAAGTATCTGCCAATAGATGGCCACACTCCGGCATTCTCAACCAATGTTCCCATTTGATCGGTGAGTTTCCCTCCGGGCCTTTAACACTAGTTAGCAAACCTTTGAAAGTTGCTTCTTTCTCCTCCATGGAACCTTCTAGAATCATTGAGATATGGAACTCCTTGTCGTTTTCTAGTCGAGCGGCCATCTTCTTTCTAATGTATTGGCATTGGGTGAGATTCTCTTCAACCGCTCCACTTAGGTGTCCCAATTGTTGCGAGATAACGTGAAACCCACAATTTCCATCTTTCGGAACATCGTCGGTACCAATCACGAAATCTTGAATAATTGGAGGGAGTTGAGTGCGATACTTTTGCAACACCGGTTGTACTACCTTCTTTGAACGACCTTTTTTCTTCGCAACATCTCCTTGGCTTGCTTGGCTCTCAAGAGGTAGAGTTCCATTTTTATTCAAGTTAGAGACGGTTGGTGTAGTTAAATCCTTCTTTGGCCGACCCCTTTTCTTTCCAACAAATTCCACGCTTGCTTGACTCTCAAGAGGTAGAGTTCCATTTGTATTCAAGTTAGAGACCGTTGGTGTAGTTGAATCCTTCCTTGGACGATCTCTTTTCTTTTTAGCGGGATCCTCCTTGTATTGCGCCTCGGTATAAACATGTCCGGATGGATCGCACTTTGTACTCAAATGCTCTTTAATGTTTTCCCTTTTGGATTGATCACTATTTCTACTTAAAAACTCTTTGATTTGTTCTCTTTCTTCCGCCCTCGTCTTTTTGGTAGTTGGTCTACCATTAGGATCTTGTTTCGCCGGTTCTTCAAGTTCTTCCATAAAAGGGTAAACTATCGGCATCAACTTGTGCTTCATAGTTTGTTTGTCCAACCTATTCAACTTGGTGTACTTTTCGAGGATTATTCTCCCAAGTTCCATGTCGCCAAACTCTTCATCGGGATCTTCTCTTAGAGCCGGTTTGAAAGATAATTGCTTCCAATAGGGATCGATATCATCAAGAGGAATGGGAGTTTTATACCTACCAAGCATATGACGACATGGAAGTCCGATAGCCTTCATTATCCTACACTTACAAGGAGTGTTCGAGTCATCATACTTTTTATACTTTTTAAACAATGCGAGATTTTTCATCATGAAACGTATTGCCCAATGCGAGACGTTTCTATGTATACCAACAAGCAACCAATCATCCTCCTTAAACTCCTTCAACTTCCGGAAGCTACTTTCTTGGAATTGTTTTTTTATCTTGTCGATATCATTATTAGTGTACTCATGGATAGCATGTTGCACCGTCACAATCCCATTTTGACTCGTGAAAAGTATACCTTTTAGTCTCCCATGAGCTTGCTCTACCATACTTGTGGATTCAAGTTTGAAATGTTTATAGTCGTAAGTATAAGCATACACAAACCTCTCTTTGTGTGGCCTCAACCATTGTTTCTTGCAATATTCCACTACTTTGGGGTACTTAGTCCCCCAATCATCCTCGAAATCCTTCAATTTTAACTCATATCTTCCCACACTCATCGACCAAACCACCTTATCCTACGCTTTCATGAATAACCCAAACTTAATCTCACCTTGTTTCCATTCTTCGTCTTCTTTCTCTTTCTCCTTCTCTAGCTCCTCTTTAGTTAGTTTGCTAAGACGTTCGTCTTCCTCTTTTTCACGTTTAGTTCCTTTCTTTGCTTTCGGTTTTTGGATATGACTTCTACAATTCTTTCTAAGATTGCATTGTATATGCCAAGTGCAAAGGAAATTTTGTGCATTGGGAAAGACTATCCTCACGACGTTCATTATTGCTTGCTCAATGTCGGTGACTATAACCTTCGGAGTTTCGTCTTCGTGGTAGAGAAGCTTCAAAGTTTCCAATGCCCAAATATAACTATCATCCTTCTCACGATCCATAAAACACCATGCCACCGTGAACGATTGCTTATCCGAGGTTTGTCCTACAATGTTCAACAAAGGCATGTTGTACCTATTCGTCTTATAAGTACAATCCATGAATAAAACTTGGTAAAAGCAACGCGCCAATTGAATCATATCGGGATGCGCAAGAAAAATACGATCCACCTTCCCCTCCGATGACTCATGGTGTCTCACCGTGTAGTTGTATTTGTGTATTAACCATTGTGATTCTTCCATCACCTTTCTTCCATCCCATTCAATTCTTTTAATGGTTGCCTTTGCCGCATAAATTGTAGACAATGAAGAGAGGTTATGCGGGTCGTCCCTCTTTAACTTACTTAGGAGCTTACTTGGTTTAATTCCCCAACTTGTTCTTACTTGTTCGAACTCGTGTGGTTTCAACTTGACAATGCCCAACAAGAGTTTCCGGATCTTTATGGTTATGCCAACCAACATCAACTCTACTCATTCTCCACACGTTGTCGGTTTTTTTTGTTCCTCCAAAAAAATAATCTTGAATGGGCATCCACACTTCTTTGACTTCGTCTTGTACACCCTAGTCGTCTTCTTATCATACACATAACCCTTTCTCTTGTGACTTTCCTCCAGCAACCCATAACACTCGCATACCATTTCAAAACGCGTAGATTTTTGTTGGGTGTTTTTCACTAGAACGCACATCTTCTCTTTGGCTTTCTCAACAATCCAATTGACCGCGTCATTTTTATCCTCCCATTCCAAATCATTAGCGTAATGTGTGGAAGTATCAGGACCCCTAATTTTCTGAGCTTGAAGCTGATCCGTCATCGGTACCAATGCAACAATCTACAAAACATCAAAAGTTATTTGATATGTATTACCAAAGTCGGCAAGGTCGAAATATAAAACCCTTCCGACCAGACTAGAGTCGGAAAGGTTCGAAAACTTGAAAATGCTGGCTAAAGCATTTTCAAGTAACGACTCCTATGTTGTAAAACTGAAAGTCGGCATGGTGTCAATTTTCTACCCTGCCGACACGAATACTTCTCATGAAAAGTCGGCACGCTGTTCAATTACAAACCATGCCGGCGTGTTTGGTCGGCATGATCGACAAGCGTCGACCTTGCCGACCCTATGGGAAGCAAAACTGAAGAAAAAAAACCAAAATCCATCATTTGCATGGAAAAATCACAATCTTCACCACGTAGGTTGTCTACCTGATTACTTGCAGCTCTATTCTCTTCTTCTTGGTAATTGGATTCAACGTTTGGCTCAACATATTCATCACTTCCATACCCATCATGAGTTCGAGGAAAATAAAAGTGAGGGTCATGCATGTAATCCATTTGATCATGGTCAGGTAGATCATCATACAAGTACTCATATGTAGGAGGAAAATTAGAAGACTCCCCCACTTCAAAATCGGGATTTGAATCACTCATATCACAAATTTCTTAAAAAACTTAACTCCCCCCCACCCCCAAAACTTCCTCTACCAATTCATTCTACTTCTCTCTCTAAATTATTTATAAAACCCAACTTATAAATCAACCAACTAATCTAACTAATTAATCATTTTAATTAAATTAGTGTTAATTATTGTGGGAGCATTTTAGCCATTTAGAAAATACAAGGTTAAGGGGTGGGTATACCCAATTGGTTTCTTCTCGTAATGAAATTAGATGATAGTTTTAGATTTTTCCCCAATTTTTAATTTACCCTTGGGTATCAACACAAAAATTACAATCTCACCAGGTTTTTTTAGTAGAATAAGAAGTATTACTTTATCGGAAAAGAATATTACTTTATTGGAATCGTGGCAAATAACTATTGGCTAACAACGTGGGCGTTGGTCACGTGTTACTCTGAAAATGGGGTGAAAAAGCTGAAAAGTACTTGAAACTTGAAATGAGAAAGAAAGAGAAACAAATTAGTAAACACATTTCAATGCATCTGTGTGACTGTTGTTGGTAGTGCCGGCGGTGGTGGTGGTGGTGGTGGGGAAAATGGAAGGTGTTGTAGTGACATCAACTAACATTTTGTTTTCTACATCTTCTCCACTTAAAAACAATAAGAAATCTGCAACTAATTTGAAGTTTTTATCACCATCTTCTTCTAGTAATTACAAGAAAATCTCATGTCAAGCTTCAAAATCAAAAGGTGGGACTGAAGGGAGAAACTCCATGAGCAGCAGCAGGAGCAGTTCTAGTACTGATGGTGGTGGTAGTGGTGGGAAAATGGATGAGTATAATACAGCTATGAAGAAGATGATGAGAAACCCTTATGAGTATCACCATGATCTTGGTAAGTAATTAACAAACCCCAATCTGTTCATTTCATTTCATTTTTTCAATGTATGAATTTCAGAATTTTTGAGGGTTTTGGACATTTTAGTTGTTTGATTTGTGTAACAAGATTAAGTGGAATGTGTGGTGTAGGGATGAACTATAAACTTATACTTGATAATTTGATTGTGGGATCTCAACCACAGAAGCCTGAAGACATAGATCATTTGAGAGAGGAGATGAATGTTGCTTACATTTTGAATTTGCAACAAGACAAAGATGTTCAGTTTTGGGGAATTGATTTGCAATTGATTGTTGATAGATGTAAAGAAATCGGTATTCGCCATATGAGAAGACCTGTAAGTCAATTTTCTTACCATTTTGAAGTATAATTTTGGAATGGGTAGTTTTTTGAGTTGTTATCTGATTGGATTTTGGGATTTGGGAATTTTGATTTTTAGGCGAAAGATTTCGATGGGGATTCTTTGAGAATTGGGTTACCTAAAGCTGTTTCTTCACTGGAATGGGCTATTGAAGAAGGAAAAGGAAGAGTCTATGTGCATTGTACTGCTGGATTGGGAAGGGCACCTGCTGTTGCAATTGCTTATATGTTCTGGTTTTGCGATATGAATGTAAGTCTTTAGACTTACTTGTCCTGTTTTGTATACTGCATTCGTTTCGTTGAAACGGCCTAGCATTTTATATGCTTGTTCCTTGCAATGCTTCATTTGAAAATCAAGTTAACGCTTAAGATGAGTCAAGTTGTACATACCTCAAACTTTCGTGCATATAATCTACGCCATCTAAGCAATGAACACATATAAGATTGTAACTTCTTTCCCAAATATGTGCTAAAGAATCTCAAGCTTAAGTATTCTTATCATGTTTGGTGTTTCTACTACAGCTGAATACAGCCTATGAGACACTTACTTCAGTGAGGCCTTGTGGACCAAACAAGAAAGCAATACGTGCAGCTACATATGATCTCGCCAAGAACGATCCGTGGAAAGAACCATTTGAGAACCTTCCAGAATTTGCTTTCGAGGATATAGCACCTTGGGAGAGAAAGCTAATTCAAGATCGAGTCCGTGCTCTACGTGGCACTTGAAAGAAAATGCAGGTGTGTTATATGTTTCGTCTCTTGTTTCCCAAAATGTGTGAGATTTTGTGCAATTTTTTCAACCGAATGAAAAACTTTAGTCCTGTAAGTCAGTAACTGCAGTTGCTACTTGGCCTATAACATTCTAAAAATCTTTCTGTTAGAAATATGAAAGAATCATCACCGCAGTGTCTTTAATTTCTGATATCTAAGTTGCTCGCTGCAGTAATCCAATTTATTTGTTTTGAAAGATGATTCAACTGGCTTTTTTTACGGGTAATGGCATGGAATCACATGCTCCAGTAACTTCAATGCAAGGAATGATCCAAAGCTACTCTGCCTCCAAGACGCGCACCACTTTAGATCCTGCTGTACTCCCTAGTAATCTATTACATCTTTTGTTTACCATACTCTATATAAAAACATCGACTTCTATCGACTGTACTTTGTAATTTTAGAAGTAGGCGTGTATAATAACGGAGCTATAGTTTAGTGTATTGCATATTGCAGTATTGCACATTTGGTTCATCTTCTTCATTTGTTCTTGTTTTTCTGTTCTGTGTTACTTGTGCGTATTGCACCCCAATGAGCTATAGATTAGTGCATTACAACTGCCCAAACAATTCTTCATTAACATGGCAAAATCAGAAATACCAGAAAAATCCCATTGCAAATCTCATCTTTGGGAGTTCGGACTCTTCGGTGATTTAAGGCATACCAAGCCTACATCAAACTATATCTTCAAGTCTAAATATTACCTCTGTCCCACGAAAAATGATACTTTCAGTTTTTGGAACGGATGGAGTTTCACCGACGGCAGTGAAAGTTACCATTTTTTGTCTACCAGTGAAAATTACGGTGGTGTAAAAGGGGTGTAATAATATTTGTAAAAGAAGTTTCTCACATTCTTTCTTCTAACATTTGGAGCAACAAACAAATTATTCTTCAGATTTTTCATTTCAAAGTCGGGTTTTCAGTTCTGCTGCTCAAGATTCATTCATTCAACTCCATTTAGGGTTTTCATTGATTTCAAGTCGATTTAGGATTTGAAGAACACATTTGTGAGTGAGGATTTCCGTATCTGCTTGCTTCTTCAACATCACCCGTTTCTACTACAAGTTTATTCGATTTCATCAGCTCAGTTTAGAATTTTCTGGGTTTTTTTTTTCCAATTCAAGACTTCAACATTTGGAGTTTCAATAGGTACTTCTTTTTCCTTCTTTTACTTCTGGGTTTTTCAGCTATTACGAAGATGAATGGTAGAGATATTGAATAGGATACTGTTTCTAATTGATTAAGCTTTTCTAGGGCTTATTATACCAAATTTCATTTTAGGGGTTTTCTTGATTCGAATGCTAGTAATCTTAATTTGTTGCAATTAGAGATAATTCTCAAGGTTTGATTTGAGTTTTGTGGTGTGGCCAATTGTTTTTTTTCTTCTAATCAGAAACATGAAATTGATTGGGTAGTGAATGGTTTGAGGCATTAAGAGTTTCTAAGAGGTTTGGAAATTCTTATGTTTTGTTTAGCTAAGAATTTTTGAGAGATTTTGGAGAATTTCTAAAGTGTTGAAGGAGATTATACGGAAGCAATGTCAATCAGCAAGATTCCAGGTGATATCTGCAAGTCCATCATCTCAAGGTTACCAGTAAGATCTGTATTAGCATGCAAATGTGTATGCAAGAGTTGGTTAAACCTAATTTCTTATTCAGATGATTTCGTGCAAATGCATCTTGATTTTCATAGAGAAAACAATACTTGTCTCATGTTTGGTGGTAGTGAACAAGGGAACGATACTCAAATACACTCAATTGGTTATGACTCATTAGCGTCTTTATTACTGCCTGAAATTGAATATGAGAATGATAATGCTGTTGAAGAAGGTGATTCATCAGCAACATTGAGTGGGGTTGATGGTTATGCAGCTCAAATAGTTTCTCCATTTAAAGATTCAGGTCTTACGGTTGATTTATTTGGTTCATGTAATGGTTGTCTCTGCCTATGGTTTCAAGACTATCAGAGTATTGATCAGAAGCAATTTTTTTGTCTTTGGAACCCCGCAACCAAAGAATACAAGAGAATACCTGAAGCGCCACGAAGATACAGTTTCAGCGTCGTCAAACTATATGCTTTTGTGTATGATCCCACGGCTGACGATTACAAGTTCATGATTGCTGTATCCTCTGAAAAAGTAACAAGTTTAGTCCATGTGTATTCATTAGTATCAGATTCATGGAAGAGCTTTCTGGTACCTTATATTTTCATTTTATCCAATCAAAAGTCTGGGGTACTTTTTAATGGAGATCTTCATTGGTTAGCCTTTTGCCAATCCAAGCATTGCATAGTCTCTTTGGATGTTGTGAATGAGAAATTCAAAGAAATTCAGCCACCATCAGAATGTTTACAACTTATTCTTGTGGGGGTATTGGAAAAATGCCTTTGTGTTCTTGTCGAAGACGAAAACGATGCTATTGATATATGGGCAATGCAAGTTTATGGAGATCCAAAATCATGGACTAAAGGTTGTTCCATCACCCATGAGATAATAACAAGCAGAATTTCCCTTCAATACTCTTTTCTGAGGTTTATGTGGTCCTTTAAAAACGGTATTATTCTATTCATGGATTCGAGTAACCTAGTTTTATATGACCCAAACCATGGGACTGCTATTGAACGGAGACTGAACCACATTTCGGTAGAGAATTATTCAGAAAGCTTAGTTTCATTAAACTCTGGTACCTATGTCGAAGGAACAACGGTAAATAATGTCAAAGGAAGAACGGTAAATAGTGCTTACGTGGAGCTTCAGGTATTAAATTTACAAGATGCGTTGTCTCGTATAACTCTGTTATTCTTACTAATTATCAATGTAACTTACAGTGTGCAATATATTTGTGATTGTAAGATTCTTAAGAAGAAAAACTCGGTTCTTGAAGCACATAATGCTGAACTTGAAGCACGTAATGCTGAACTTGAAACACGTGATGCGCAACTGGTTGCTAGTAACGCTGAACTACACAGGAAGCTCCACGAGTCTCAAGTAGCATATGAAAACCTAGAAAAACACGTGAATGCTCAGGTTTGTGTTATCTTTCATCATTTTTTACTTGTGTGAATTTCTACTAATAGAGGCTAGTGTCTCAGACTCTCAGGCTAAGAAATAACAGCTGATTATGCGAATCAAAGCATGAAAAAAAAAAGGAATGTTGGCATCCAAGTTTTTGTTTGGCTTGTTGGTTTCATTTTGTGGTGAAAAAAATTCTGTGTTTTCTTAATTGCTATGTGATTTTGACTTTAATCACCATTTTGTGGTAAAAGGAATGTTGGCATCCAAGCTGCAGTCATGATAGGATACAAAGAAAATCACCATTGACTTTAATGTTGAATGCATAATTTTGTTGGTTTACTGGGGAAAATTGGTAAAAACTAAAATTTTGTAGATAACTATTTTATACCTATACTATGTTTGTAGAGAAAGGCCTTGAAAGCTGGTGCAGCCATGTTATCAAGTCTGTCAGAAAGCACAAATCTCGAAGATGAGAGTCTCACTGTGCAGCAGAGAGTTGAGAAAGAGCAGGCTAAACGTGTTCCGTTATCGGTTGGTGGTGCTCCGGAGCCTTACCAAATAACAGGTATGAATTCGTTAAAACTCTAGAGGTCTAGACGTACTTGTTGGTTTCATTTTGTAAAGATGTTTATGCTAAAAAAATCGGCTACTTCTTGTGATGTGTTTGGAAGGAAATGCACTTCAGTGAGTTGATGGTGTCTTTATAGATTAGATAATACGATGGAGTGATTTTGGAATGTCACAAACACACACTCATTTTGAATATAGACGAACTAGTAGTATGACACTAGGACTTCCTCTGGTGTATGGTTATAGGTTGTGGATGTTTACATCGAAATAATCCGTTTTTCTCATTGTTTTCTTGTAGAGGCATCTAAAACTCACTCCACTTCCACGGACTCTTACCAAACGAAGACTGTAAACAGCCTGCGTGCCCTTCTAAAGGAAAGAGGTTTGATGGTGAAAGGAAAGAAGGTAACAATCAAAAAACTTTCCTTTGTTGTTTTAACTTCTCCTCGTTATGTACAAGTTGGTGAAGAAAACCTATAAAACAACTTATGCATCTGATAACTTTTCAATTTACATTATTGAGCTTTGTGTAGTCTCAGCGAGAAAGAGACTCATTTACTGTTAGAATTTACAAACAGCGTTAGAAATTCAAGAGAGCATGACGATCTTTATAAGTATCTTTCTGAATGTATATGGTTTATTGATTGATTCCTTGAAACTTTTGTAGGATGAGCTGATTGCACGCCTCAGGGGAATTTGAGAACCTTATAGAACATGTCATTGAGGATATAGCACCTTGGCAGAGAGTTAATTCAAGATCGAGTCAGAGCTCTACATGCAGGCCGCTTCAGATCCAAAGCTACTGCGCCTCCAGGATGCACGCCACTTCAGTTTTTGCTTTGTTTTCTGCGCTCATTAGGAATGTATCACAACTTTTGTTTACTGTACCCCGTATAAAAACATCGAATCTAGGATATTTTAGAAAGTATTCATGTATAATAAGGGATCAGTCTGCCGAAACTTCTTCATATGCTTTAAACATATGATTCAAGATGAAGTTGAAATTAAAGCATGAACTAACTCTGTGGGATATATTTGCCTCATCTGGTGTTGTTAGTCGATAGAATTGATTATGATACGAAACATCTCTACCTCAAATATCTCTTTGTTCTGCATCTCCAGAGAACGGGAGTCTGGGATGACTGCCTTATTGCCAGCCACAAATCTTACACTTGGGCACTTGAAAAGGAAAGTAGGAAAGTTATCACCAATCGTCGTAGTTTAATGATAATTTTGGCCCTGGATTTGTCGATCGGAAAAGAAACAATTATGGTCCGAGTTGGATTTGTTCAGATGATCAGTCGGATTCAAATTCATTTACACAGTCGATGGGATTCTTAAACGTAACGTTCACCCACTACGTTTTTAAATGAATACAAAATGACTTACATTTCTGAATCGCGGCAGACTACTATTGGTCAATAACGTGGGCGACGAACACGTGTCACCTTGCAATATGGGGTTTTTTTTTCAATTCAAGACTTGAAAAAATTTGTGAGTTTAAGGTTTAAGCAAACATCAGCCATTTCTACCCTCAATAAGTACTTGTTTTTGCATCTTTTACTTCTGGGTTTTTCAACTATCGTGAAGATGAATGGTAGAGATATTCAAGGATACTGTTTCTACTTGATTAGGGCTTATTAAACCAAATTTAATTTTACGGGTTTTCTTGATTTGAATGCTAGTAATGTTAAGGGAAAATTAAGAAAATGCCCATGAGGGGAAATCTAATTAAGAAAATGTCCACGTTTTTTTGAAAATTAATAAAATGCCCATACCGTCACGTTTTCCGTCTGGCCCCACCAGTTTGGTAAAACTCGTTGGACTTGGTCAATATCTCATCACACGAGATGAGATATTGGTGGGCGTAATGACGAATATACCCATTGGCGAATTTCCACCGTCCATGTGTCAGCTCAGCTCAATTTACGGCTGAAGATCTAACACGTGTGATGTAGATAAGAACAAAAAGGAGGAGGGGAAGTCTAGGGGAAATCAGTTCCTTCATTCCCTGCAATTTTTCTCCGACCTCTATCTGTCTCTCTGAGTCTGAAGAACACGAGTACGAGTGATTGAAATCGAAGACTTGTTCTTCGTATTTGTAATTAGGGTATTTAGATCTCTATTTCTGTAAACAAGAAGATGAAGAGCAAAAAGGAGAAGGAGAAAGCGAAGTCGATTAAGCCGTAAGTTTTTTCATAAACCCTAACTTTGTTTTCTTCTGTTTAGATCTGTTTGTTTTATATTTGTTTAGATTTGTTTGAAAAGGGAATCAAATCTGTGATGGGTGTTGTGAGGGTTTTATTTTTGTTTTTTTGTTTAAAAACAAAATCAATAATCCCGACCAAAAAAATATAGTATCAGATTCTGTTTTTGAAATAATCAATAATCAATTTTTTGATTAGGGTTTGTAATTTGAGTTTTAATTTGTTGAATTTTGTAAGGGATTAGGGTTTCAGTTTGGAATTGCAGTTTTAATTTGTATTTGGTATTTCAATTAGACTAATTTTGGGTATTTGTTGTTCGTTGTGGGAAATGTTCATTATCCTTACGAAACATCGGTGTGTATGTTCGATTAGTAAGATGACAAAGAGAATTCCCTCACATAGACAAAGAAGAAATTGATTTAAAGAGATTTGAGAAAATGTTGCATGCAAGGTTGGGTCCTGAAAAAGAAGAAATAGTGAACTTGTATTACACACCCGTTGATCCATGTTCCCCCGCATCTTTGTTAACAAATGATGACTTCTTTAAGTTCTGGGACACTTCTGTATCTGATGAAGCTGATTTTATACATCTTCAGCTGTCTATAACTAATTCTGAATTTGGAGATGATGACTTCTTGAATGTTGCAATGGAGCTTCCAGTGATAACAAATGATGAGACACCAAAGAAGACTTGGAAGACAAATAAGAAGGTTGTTTCAAAGGAAAAGACTAAGCCACCTAGGAGATCACCAAGGTTAAATACAGCTTCTGAAGTGCAGAACTTTGATCAACAAGGAGGAGCATCTAGGAAATTATGTTTTGTGGATTTATTGAATGAAGTGGAGTATGTCATGTTTGAGTCAAGCAAGTAGAGTTGGAACTAATACAACACAGAGTAGCAGTCAACCATGTCAAGAGAAGTTTGATCAACCAAGTCAAGAGAGCTTTAACCATGATTACTGGTTTAATGTAACACAAGGAAGCACTGTGTACAATGATGAGAATCAATCTGAAGATGAGGAAAATGTGCAGCTAGAGAACACCGAGTTAGATGAGTGTAACCCATTGAAGATCCAGATGCCTCTTTAATATTTGATAGTGATGAAGATGATGAGAAGGATTATCTTGAATATTTAAAGACATATAAATTTCAAGCTCACAATGAGGAATCAAGTAGCGGTGAAGGTATGAAATGTGGTAAATCTTGAAAATAGAGTTGTAGTAATATATGTTAAATCTTAATTTATGTAAGTATAATAACTCTAATGTTTGTACTTTGCAGATGAGGATGGTAGTGTTCTTGAAGTCAAGATAAAGATGATGGTGGCCCCAAGTAGTGATTAATAAAGTTAGTGGCAAACCTGATTGGTACAACAAATACCAACCAGATATCAACAACATTGCTGAGGAAGATGATCCAAATCTATTTCCTGAAGAAGATGTAATACCACCAGTGGACCCTAGTAAGATGTTGGTAAAGTATGCCTTTCATAACAAGAAACATTTTAAAAAACATCTTAAAAAGTTTTGTGTCATTCATAATTGGCAGTTCAAATGTAAAAAAAGTTGTTCTATGCAAGTTAGGGCTCGTGTAGGTTTAAGGATGAATATGATCTGTAAATGGCTTGTTTATGCTAGTAAAGTGAAAAATGAGTCAACTTTTGTTGTTAGAAGTGTTAACTTGGAACACACATGTGTTGGGGATAAGAAAGGTAGGAATAGGAGTCTTTGATCCGTAAACGTAAAAGATGTTGTACTTGAAAGTTTGAAAGAATCTTCTGGGGCTTTCATACCAAAGGCCAAGAATATTCAAGAAAACTTTGCAGGTACTCACAACATCAACATTCCCTATATTTGTGCATGGAAAGCTAGGAATCTGGTTCTAGAGGAATTTTTTGGAGATTATGAAGAAAGTTATGCTGATGTACCTAAGTTATGTTCAATGGTGGCCAATACTAACCCAGGATCTATTGCCAAGTTTACATATGGAAGAAAAGGTAGGTTCTTTTAATATTATTTCAGTGGTGTATTCTTCTTTATTTTGTATGGGGTGGTACTTTTTTTGTGTGTGAAAAAAGCGATGTTGAAAACGCATATGCAGATTTCAAGTTTGAAACAATGACAATATCATTTCTTTGCACCAATGAAAGCCTTTCAGGAGTCTTGCAGAGGTGTTGTAGGGTTTGATGCATGCCATCTTACTGGCAAGTGGGGTGGTGTTTTAATGGCTGCAACAGCACTTGATGGTGAGAATAGATTAGTGCCTCTAGGTATTGGAGTGGTTAGAAGTGAAACCAAAGAAAACTGGTTAATATTCCTTAAACTCAGTGTGGATCTACAGAAGGTCACAACAAGAGAACTTGTAAAGGTGGTGATGTTGGTAAGAATCAAACTGGATATAGGCCAAGAACTGAGTGTGATGCTACAAACTTCACTTTCACAAACTCAGATGGAGTCAAAACTAGCAAGACAAAGGGGCAAAGCAAAGAAGCAAGGAAATGCATCATATGTTGGTGAGTCTTCCATAAGAACATCCTCTCATGGAAAACCACCTCCGGTACCAAACACTCAAAGATCTGCATCTGCAGGGCCTAGTAACACACAAAGTTTCACCAAGCTTTTGCGGTGTATTGGATATGTGGCTCAGAATATTGCTACTGTTACACAGGATAAGGTAAAGCAGAGAAAGAATGCAAAGAAGAAGTAATGTGTGTGTCTGTTTTGCTTTTTTGTTGGATCTGTGATCCTTTCTTGCGGTGTTTGTTTTTGCTTTTAGGTCTGAAATGTTTATGGATGACAAAACAATATGGGTTTGAAGTAACTTTTAATATTAATCAAAGTTTATTAGTTTAAAGTAGGTAAGATTACATTGTAAGCTTTTTTTTAACTTCCTTACATATTTCTTTGACATGAATACTTGAATGCATAACACTTTCCCTTGCAGCAATGACTATGTGATCAGAAACCCATCTGAAAGCTTCACAATACAAGCCGAGTAAGATAAGCTATGTTGAAGTTGTGATTATTCTTACATAATTTCAGTTTCATTTCTGATTTGCAGTGATCTTTGAAGCATTGTAGATTCTGCAGTGGACATTTGTTGTAGGAGTGACCAGTTTCTCCACAAGCACAAAGAACAAATCTTAAATGGAAGCTTGATATCAAAGCACATTTGACTGCATCAATGGCTAAAGCAAACCATTCAAAGTATGTGCAGGTAGGATTTGAGCACTTGAAGAACATTTCACCTTCTGTGTCACTTGTCTTTGATCTAAGTAATTGCCTTATGCCATTACAAGGTATATGTTTACACCTAGAATACATCCAAGGACAAACCTTTGATTCATGGATTCCTACATCACAGATTGAACATAGATTTGGTTGGTTCTCTTCACTAGCCTTGATGTTGTTGTTTCTACTACTACTAGGAGAATGTATCAGATTTTTTCTCATGACTATGTGTGTAGTTGGTTTCTTTTTGATGATTTGGGTGAACTTGGGTCTGATCATTGATTTTTATACGAGTGAAAGAGAATATGACCAGTTACAAAAGGGGATTAAATGCGGGCCATTGGTTGTTTACTACAAGATAGTGACACGTGTCATCCGACCGTTCTTCAAGTTTGCACGTGTAGATGACGTGTTGTCACTCATGACCCGAGTTCATGCTTGAGTCATAATTCCAACGCGGCCGATCCAATTGATTTAGGGTTAGAATGTCATTTGACATAGCGAGATTTAGTGCCACATGTCATGTAACGTCCGTTAGCCGTTTTTTTGAAAAAACGGGATGGAAAAGGTCAACTCATGGACATTTTATTAATTTTCAAAAAAACGTGGGCATTTTCATAATTAGATTTTCCCACATGGGCATTTTATTAATTTCCCCTAATGTTAATTGGTTACAATTGGAGATGATTTTCATTTGAGTTGTGTGGCCAATTGTTTTTTTTTTCTTTTTCTTTGTCTGTGTGTATATTGGTTGAGCATGGAGAATCTTCAAATCAGAAACACGAAATTGATTTGGTATTGAAGGGGCTTGAGGCATTAGGAGTTTCTAAAAGGGTTTGGAATTGTTGCTTCTTGAGAGATTTTTGGTGTATTTCTAAAGTGTTGAAGGAGATTACACAGAAGCAATGTCAATCGGTGTCTCTCAATTTTGTCCAAGGCTAAAAAATTAAAAAATAAGATGAATTAGCAAGAAACGAAATGTTGGCACTTAAGTAATTTTTTTTTAATGGCTTGTTGGTTTCATATTTTGGGTTTTCTTCATTGCTACTGGTAAGGAAATTTTTACTCATCAAACAATACTAAATTTGAAAGCCATGAAATTTTTTCCTAGAAGAAAAATTTACTATTCTTATTTAAACAATACTAAATTTGAAAGCCATGAAATTTTTTCCTAGAACAAAAATTTACTATTCTTATTTGTACTCAGTACGTAGATAATTGAAAGAGCTTTCCAAATATATAAATTTTAAAAAAATATGGTGTATATTTTGAAGATATTAAGTTTTTAAAATTTTTTGATCTATTTTTAAAACAATGGTGTTTATGTAAATATTTAGAAAATGGGGACAACTAAGTAATTTAGGGGGTCTCCTACCAAAAAGAGATCTTTTCTTTATATTAGTAAGATGTGATTTTGATTCTGCAGGAAGAAGCAGAGGCGGGTAAGAAATATGAAGATACTGCTCTGACTAAGAAAAACGGTCGAAAGGGGAAGGCGAAATATCAGTGTAATACTGTAAGTTTCCTAACTCCCCAATTAAGTATTCTTTTTCAAATGGCTGTTGTTAATGTTGGGACATAATTTTATACACATTACATTACACTTGAGCTAGTCTTATTTATATTGCGTAAGGAAGCTGTTTTTCAAAAGAATATGACCAGCTAATTTTAGCGGAAACCATCACTTCTATAGTTTGTTATCAAATTCTTTTTCGAAAAAGTGGAATATGATCATTTAGGTGATTTGTATGAGTTCAAAATGCATGATTATCCGTCGTCTGCATTTAATTATAGGAGAATCCAAAATAGCTTTTAATGTCTTGAACAATTTGAAAAAGCTGCGAACAATTTTTTTCATGGAATATGCTAATCTGTACATGAGTCCGGTATTTGTTAAGCATTTGCGTGTTATATACACTGTTTCTAATTCTTGCTTTAGGAAAGTGTTTGCTTTCCAATTCGCTTTTTTATTTTCTTAAAGATGAAGATCATTATATACAAAAAAAAGTCCGTCTTCTAGTTTCGAGTTTATAAGTACCTTGACCTCAGCAGGCTCAACTATTCTAGAAATACAAATGTTCAAGCTGATTACATTAGTCAACTTTTACAATCTATGAACTCTCAATCTTCCCCGATGCCTAAATATTCATAACATTCTCGAATATGACACTAGGACAGTTTCTGTTGTATGGTTCTTGGTTATGAATATTTACATTGAATGCCGAAGGTTCCAATTAGAGTTCCAAGTAATAGCTCTGCTCCTTTTTTTTTTTCCTGTTTGTTTTTGTGTTCTTATAGAGGGATCTAAGACTCACTCCACTTCCAAGAACACTTATCAAACAATGACCGTAATGACGCTGTGTGACCTTCTAAAAGAGAGAGGCTTGATGTGAAAGGAAAGAAGGTAACAATAAAAAACCTGTCATTTGTTGTCTTAGTTTAATAACTACTTTGGCCACTTACAAACACCATTGAGCATCATCCCTTGGCTCATTCTGTTGCGTTATACACTGCCTCCTCTGAGCTAGCCCACCATCCTGTGTTATTTTTTTTAATTCATAAATTTCTACACCATTAACCATAAGCAAACTTCTTTAATTTTTTCGGAAAGGCAGTATTAAAGTTAACTCTACATCTATACCTCTATACAAATCATGTGATATAAGCATAAATGCCACTATTACTATCTTTCAAGAAAATATGACGTATAGTGTAGTGGAACAGAGATTTAGGAGTCGTCTTTCGACCAACCAGAACATTTAATCTCTTGCTGCAGGAAACTCCACAGCATGGAAAACCTCATAAGCAACCAGAACCAGTTTTAGATTCTGAGAAGAAATTGGACAGTGATCTAACAACACCTAGCAGCCTAGCAGATGATAAACGGAATGAGGAGCACCTAGCAGTCAATTTTGATTTCGGGAGTCATGCAGCCTCTGAGAAGCTTACTGAGAAGACTAAAAAGGCGCAGAGAGGGTTATATATACAAAGTGTAGATCAGGCATACCAACAAAGGAAAACAAGGTTTGGCGCGTCGAGAATGTCACAACCTGATCCATTGGATGCAGAGACACCACCATCAAAAAAGTTGAAGAAAAAATGATGATTTTTGGATAAATGCTCTTTAATATTTTCTTTTGCAAACTACTGTTAGACCAAAGCTCAATATTTTTTATTGTGTGATTAATAATAATATGAATTTTTGGCATATTTGAATTTCAGATTTAACCACAATTTCTAAAATATAAGATGCGTCATGTATGAACGGCTTAGAGGCGTCACACGCTTTAGACACACGGTTCAAGATTAATTGGTGTGGCCAAACATAACATATAGCCACGTCAAACAGATATAAATTGGCGTGGCTAAACATCACATACATCCACGCTATATTGCGTGTCTATAGGATATCCAATGAACGGCTCACAACGTTACATGTGTACGGTGAAGGATACATCTAATTTGACGGTCAATATTGCATCATCTTAAAAGAGATTCAACGGTTCCTAATACAGCCACGTGGATGAAGGTAATTGTAAATTGGCGTGGCTAAACATCACATATAGCCACGTTATATGGCGTGTATATAGGATCTCCAATGAACGGCTCGCAATGTTACATGTGGACGGTGTAGGATGCATCTAATTTGACGACCAATATTGCATCATCTTAAAAGAGATTCAACGGTTCCTAATACAACCACGTGGATGATGGTAATTGAAATTGACGTGGCTAAAACATAACATATATCCACGTTAAACCTATATGGGGCGTGTCTATAGGATATCCAACGAACGACTCACAACGTTACATATGGATGGTATTCAACGGTTCGTAATACATCCACGTGGATGAAGGTAATTGAAATTGGCGTGGCTAAAACATAACATATAGACACTTTAAACCTATATGGCGTGCCTATCGGATAACCAATGGCTACGCCAAAAAGAAATTTGCGTGTCTGAAGTGAACCAAATAGCCACGCCAAAAGCAATTTGCGTGTCTAAAGTGAACCAAATAGCCACGTCAAAAGCAATTTGTGTGTCAATAGTGAACCAAATAGCCACGCCAAAAGCAATTTGCGTGTCTAAAGTGAACCAAATAGCCACGTCAAAAGCAATTTGTGTGTCTATAGTGAACCAAATAGCCACGCCAAAACAATAAATCGTGTGTCTACAGGGTACCAATACTTAAGCTTTTGGGATACTATATAGCAACGCCTATGGGTTTTGGCGTGTTTATTTCATGCAGAAATAGACACGCAAGGCAGGCGTGGCTATAAGCTACCTAAAACCACGCCGTCATACCTAAAACCACGCGGGCAACAACCACGCCATGTCCAAACCAAATTGGCGTGTCTAAACCCCTATAGACACGCCAATTTGGCGTGGCAAAAGGGTCAGTGTGTACTAGTGTTATCTAACAAAAGAGTGAAAGCATTGACTAAGGGGGAGTAACATATCATTACAAAGGAATAACAAAGACGTGCAGATTGATAAAATCTACCTATATTACCTTTAGTGGGAGTAATATTCTTTGTTATCATAATGTCAACAACGGAATTTAAGGATTGAATGTATACATGTTATTGTGTTGTTGAACTTGGGAATCAAACGTATGTGTAATGAATTCTTGTAATTTTTTTATCCATATGATGTAAGAGTTTTGTCACTAAAATTGAAAACGAGGGAGATTGTTAGAGCATAGCTCGTTTGAACCCACCAAGCATTGGTATGTCAAGTTTGGTTGTCATATTTTAGTGAATCAAAACTCATTTAAAGAGTCGCTTGATCATGTACTAGAGTCAACTTCGTATAGGTTAGCTTGAAAGTATTAGGATATCAGATATTACAAGTATTGCGAAGACTTGAAGAAGTGAAGAAGTAAGAAGCTACAACGACAAAATCATACTTCCAGTTGAGGTTAGTAATATTTGACTTGAACTTTTTCATTCCCTAACGTATCTTTCAAGTCGTGCATATTGAAAACAAAACTGCGAAGCATGAACACTCTAGTTAGACATATTATTAAGGAATACAATACGAGGTTTATTTCTTAACCATTAAACTTTGTAGATAAGACATCGACATAATCGTTTAAATGCTATTGTGATTATGTATGGGTATGAGGTGAGGATTTAATCCTAGGAAACAATGTTTTACATGTGTTTTAAGGAAGTAAATTCATGAACTTGTTTTGTGAATCGAAAAGGAAATCGCCGGGCGTTATTGATATTATTATTCATTGCATATATTGTGAATAACCAATATGTGTAATTAGTATAACCGCTCATGACTTGTTTGTGTTCTTGGTAAAACTACTCACAAAGGCCTGACTTTTGTATTGGTATGAATTTTATTAGTGAAACCGATCTTAAGTAATCACCTGAGATGGTACGATCGAGTTTGTGATTTTGTGTAAGACCGAATCTGGTTAAAGGGGAAACGATCCTAGTAAGAGGTGCAACACATCATAAAGGGGAATCGATCCTTGTATGAGGTGCAACATGTTTTAGCAGAAAGGGGAACCGATCCTATGGACATGTGCAACACATTCAAGTTAGATACCATATATATATATGGGGAACCGATCCTAGTACCTATTCAACCGAATTTTGGAAAGCTAGTGTAACTATGCATAATACTCACATGGAGGTAGAACCGAAACTTGTTTTGGTAGAACCGTTAAACCCATGATTGGTGATTGAGTGTTCTTGATCAATCACATAGTTCTTGAAAGTCAGATGAACTAATTCTTAACTTGTTTGAAAGTGTGGAAAATCGGTTTCAAGATTGTAAGTATGAAAGAGGATTTACAGAGTAAGGATGTTGACATACTTTGAACATGTGCAGTAACGCTTATCTTTAATTGTTCAAAGTTATTCCTTAATAGCTAAAGGAAGAGAATCCCAGGATAGAAACATAAATAAGTTAAGAATCTTTTATTTAAGGTTTTTAATTTTATTTTAGGAAAATGAGAATTAATAATGTGCATTTAGTAGTTGGAGATTTTCCAAAGAGATTTTCGGTCAATATTTTGGACAGAGCATTTCCAGGAATTATGGAAACCGAATTTGGAATATATTGCATATCTTGAGAATATTTTCGGTTTTGGAAATTCCTTGGTGTCCAAACTTCTTTATCTATAAATACTTGAAGTTTGCATTTCTAGCAAACTAATCCTTTGTGACAGCAAACTTCCTCGGTTGTGTTGTTACTGGTGAAGCCGCCTATTCGGAGAGGAGAGTAACCTAATTAGGTGAAATCTCTTACGGCCGCTCAGTTTAAAGTCTTCTTTGGTATTGAGAAGCTCTATTAGTACCGTTGGTGGGAAACTAGATAATTGCGGTTTATCTTGTGTTTTCGATTGATTTGATTGACTAACGGTGGTTGAACTTCACCTAGTTTGTATATGCTTGAGAATATTCTCTTCTGATGTAAGATTCACTCAAACTAGATCGAAGTTTCGGCAGGGATCTTTAGACTGTTTGTAGATCTAAAGGCATCTTGTGATAATTCATTGTTAACAGACTCTGTTTTGTGCGTGATTGATCACAAGAGATTCAACTTGTTGTGTACAGGTGTTTATTGAAGATCTAAGAAGATTTGAAAAAAATAAAGATACCAAGATTTCGATTTGGGGTTCATAATCTTTGGTGTGCACAATACTTGTTTTAGTATAGAGGATCCAACTATAATCGGTTTATCCTTGTGGTAGATTAGATTGATTAGTTGTGTAGATCAGCATCAATACAATTCTTGGTGATTAAAAGTATTGATTGCAAATTCTTAACAATTACCTTTGGTAGTTGATCATAAGATAGATCTAAGAACCTGACGAAGGAGTTTATTGAGATAAACAGAAGAGCCTTTGTCGAACTCATATCACTTGGTTGAAAAGAGTTGCTACCAAATAGATTTGTTGTTTCTTTACTGTTTGGAATACGAACCAAAGAAACTGTTCCAAGTACGTGAATTATTCATAAGTTGGAGGCATGGGAATACAAACGGAACTAGGTGAACTATAGGTTTAGTTGTTTGGTCTCAACTATACGAAGTTGGTTTGATTTTGTATAGCGGCTTAATCCTGAGAGTATTCAATTCTAGACAAGGTCCCGGAGTTTTTCTGCATTTGCGATCGTTAACAAAATATTGTTGTGTCATTTACTTTTATTTTCCGTATTATAATTGTTTTATTATAATTAAAGTAAATTACACAAACGTTAAATCCTATTTTACTTGATAAGTAATCCTATTGTGTTTGGTTAAGTCCGAACCTTTTATCAAGTAAACATAATTCGTTATTGTATTGTCTCGATCTCGTATCCATAGACGATCACACGAAGTGTGAACTGATTAGTTGCATTGTCTCGACTCAGTCAATAGATAACTTTCGGGGAAAGGACTTATAGGTAAGAAAAGTTTTATCTTGAGGTATATTTGGGTACCCTCGCCTTTTCAGAGTGCCATGGATTTCCAATAGGTTTTGTAGCATACAAAGTAATTGTGATTACGTCTCATGTTGATGATGCTATTCTCTACAAGTAATCCGGTGAGTTGAAGCATGTAATAGACGTTGTAGGAACTTATACCACATGGGACAAGGATATGATATTGCCTGCCATCTGACTTGTTATTCTGTTTGGGGAGTGTTCACAAAAAAATTTGTTTTTTTTTTTGTTGTTGCTCTTATCAGCTTACAACAATGTTGTTTTTTTGTGTGAACAATGTGTTTGTGTTGTTCTCAATGGTTTTGATGAATCATTCAAGATGGTTCAAGTGTTTGAATGCTGTTACATTTTAATGGAAGCCTATTTATATATATTTTTTCAGTGAATTGAAAACAATTTATATATATTTTTTTTTTATAAAATGTAAATGAATCACAACTTCTAAAAGGGGTTGTAATTGGATATACCTATACTGGTACAAAGGTTATACTACACAGAGCATAGTTGTCAAACCACTGATTACAACCAAAATAGGAGTTGTGACAATGGAGTTATATTACACAAACAAGGATTGTGATACATTTTTCTGCTACACAATGTATTGGTTGTGAAACAATTGATCATAACCAAACTAGGAGTTGTGTAAATAAAATTATACTACAAAAAAATTTGGTTGTGATGCATACTTCTGCTACATAATAATGGAGTTGTGAAATTAAAATTATACTACACAAAACATTGTTGTGATACCTGTTTCTGCTACACAGGCTTTGGTTGTGAAAGAAATAATTACAACTAATATAATAATTGTACAAAGAGGTTATACTACACTAACAAAGGTTGTGATACTAATTTATGCTACAAAGGCTTTTGATGTGAAAGAAATAATTACAACAAAGAGTATAATTGTGAAAAGAGGTTATACTATACTAGGAAAGGTTGTGATGCAAGTTTATGCTACACATACCTTTGGTTGTGAAACAAGAGTTGAGTATGTCATACAACTAGAATAAGGGTTGGGAGAATAGCGTATACACAACTGTTAGTGGAGTTGCGTTGGAAATTTCTAAGACATATAAATCAGTTATGAAACTAATGATGACAACCACTTGAAGAGTTGTGTGAGACATTGCCCTGTAATTTGAACTCACTTTCACAAATGAAAAAAGCATGGTATACAAAGGAACGACAACCGTGTTTACGACTAGTATTTACGAGTTGCAAATAATTGAATACTTTCTACACCTCCTCCCCCCCCTGCAACCTATCAATACCCGTCGTCATATATCGTATGACAACTGTTTTTTTGGCATTCATCTACTAACAATAACAAATTAGGGCAAAATCTACTACCAGCATCATCTCTTCTCTGCAAACTCTAACTAGGTTCTTCACATATTTACTGCATAGACACATACCAAAATATAATACACAATCAATGAGTGACACAACCATCAACCGTACATTACAGATTTTAATCTTACCCTAATCAGGGTTTATGAAAAAAATTTCCTAAAATCGTTAAATTAAGGTTTCTGAGAATAACATGAAACTCACAATATGGGTTTGTGATTACCATCCTCGTTATGTTTGCAAAAATCGTATTAATCTCTTGTAAGAAAACCACTGTATTCAACAACCAGTTACTAGATTTTTTTCCAAAATCATCACAAAAACACCATAAGAGGATTAACAAACTATACACATGAACTACATAATCTTTCCACGATCTGTTTGCGATTTCTCTAACTCGAAATCTTTCTATCCTCAGTAAATCGCCGTTTTTGCAATCTTTGATAATGAAAATGGAAAGAGAGAAGCGGCAGAAAAAAAAATGAAAAGGAAATAAAACCTTATAATGTTATAAACCCGATTTAATACCGAGAAATCACGTCCATCTAAGCGATCCTAGAGATGTACGTAAAAACGATCTACGAGTACTAATCTATTATAGGTAGGTTTAATCTGTCTATTCCTGACCGTCTAATCGATCACCGAGATTAATATTAAAAAGATCTATGATTACAGATCTTGTGTAGTTGGGATAAGGACATAAAGGGAAATTTACCACCTGATTTAACTCTGATTTGGTGGGACCTACCGACTTAACCCTTCAACTAAAAGAAATGTGATTGATTTGTTAATAGTTTGTAACGGCATGGCCATTTTGTAAATCATGTCCTAATTGTAGGACTGTTTCGTATATTTCCCTTTTTATTTCATTCACAGGGTATACCGGACCACATTTTCAAGGACTAAGCCTTAGCCCAGATTATGTCCCTCCCGTTTTAGTCAGGCACTATTGGGGTCAGGTGTAACGGGTTCACTGAAAGTTACTTTTTTTTTTTTTTTTTTTTTTTTTTTTAATTTTTTTAAGTGTCAAACTCATCATCAACAACAAGGGAGGACCGAATTAAACTAGTTTCCGAAGCAAATTTTTTTCAATCACAATCCCTATCAGAAAAAAGAAATTACATCGCTAGCGTTAACATCAAATCTAGACAGGTGATTATGCAGTCTCTTTAAAAATTCAACTGTATCGTCTCCAAGTTCACCAAACATGGAAAAAGCCAAAGCAGAAAAATTATAGTGGTGTAAAAGAGGGGTAAAAAATGTTTGATTTTTTTTTTTTTTTAACCTTCCATTTAATTTCATTTTCTTCTTTCACATTCGGAGGGGTTTTCAGTAACAAATATTGCTTCGCTGCAAATCTGGGGTTTAGGGTTTTCAGTTGTGCTCAAGATCGATTGGCTGAAGAGTTGACAATCTTTAAGCATTGATTTAGTTGTTTCTAGCGGTTGGTTTGAAATCGATTTAGGTTTATGATTTTCGCATCGTACCACTTTAACATTTGGGGATTTTGAGTTGCAAAATTGGGGATTTAGGTTTTCAGTTCTGCTTAAGATTCACCCGCCAAAGAGTTAACCAATTTATTAGAGTTTTTGCTAAAGGGAACTCATCATCTCAGCTTAGAATTTCAATTCAAGACTTCAAAATCTGTGAGTTCAGGGCTTAGTCACCAGATTCGCGAATCTGCGCACCTTAGCAAGATCATACCAGCCGTTTCTGCAGTCAAATAATAGGTACTTACCTCGTTTCTTCATCTTTTAATTCTGGGATTTACTGTTCATCAGCAAAGGGATTTAAGGATACTGTTGCTAATTTGATTAAGCTTTTTAGGTTAATTTTGGGTGTTCTCTTGATTTGAATGCTTAATTGGTTACAACTGGAGATAAGTTTCAAATGCTTTTTGGTTTTTTCTTCTTATCTCTGTGTATATTTTGTTGAGCCAACTTGAGAGATTTTTCTAGCAGCAAACAAGTGGTGTCCTTATAGTAAACAAGATGCCACTCAGCAAAATTCCAAGTGATATTTCCAAGTTAATCATCTCAAGGTTACCAGTAAAATCTGTATTAGCATGCAAATGTGTATGCAAGAGTTGGTTAAAAGTAATTTCTGATCCGGATTTTGTGCAAATGCATCTTGATTTTCATAGAGAAAACTCTACTCGTCTCATGTTTATTGATAGAGAAGACAGGAACGATACTCAAATACACTCAATTGGTTATGACTCATTAGCATCATTATTACTGCCTAAAATTGAAGCTGAGAATGATAATAATGATGTTGAAATGCCTGAGATTGAAGATAGTGGTGATGATGTTGAAATGGATTATTCGGATTCGTCATCAACATTGAGTGGGATTGATGGTTATACTAGTCAGATGGATTATCCATTTAAAGATTCAGGTCTTACTGTGGATTTGTTTGGTTCTTGTAATGGTATTCTCTGCTTATGGTTTCATGCCGACGAATGGAGTGATGGTCAGGAGCAATTCTTTTGTCTTTGGAACCCAGCAACCAACGAGTACAAGAGAATATCTGAAGCACCCAAAAGATACAGTTACTGGGACAAGGACATCACACTACATGCTCTTGTTTATGATCCCACAGCTAATGATTACAAGTTTATAATTGCTGTATCCTCTGAAGATAAAACAAATGAAATGAGATCTTTAGTTCATGCCTATTCATTAGCATCAGATTCATGGAAAAGCTTTCTAACACCTTATGATTTCGATTATTTTGCTCAACAATCTGGGGTACTTTTTAATGGAAATCTTCATTGGCTTACCTTGGGAACCCATTATTCTATAGTCTCTTTGGATATTATGAACGAGAAATTCACAGAAATGGAACCACCATTAGGACGTTTACAGCTTTCTCTTGTGTGGGTACTGGAAGAGCGCCTGTGTGTAGTCGTTGAAGATGAAAATGATGATATTAACATATGGGCAATGCAAGTTTATGGAGATCCAAAATCATGGACTAAAAGTTATACCGTTACCCACGAGATAATAACTAGAAGAATTCGTTCTTATGGCATTGTTATGAAGTTTATGTGGTCCTTTAAAAACGGTGTTATACTATTCACGGATACGGTTGAGCTATATCTATATGATCCACAGCATGGTAGAGCTATTATATGTAAGCTGAGCTATCTGTCTGTAGAGAATTATTCAGAAAGTTTAGTGTCATTAAACTCTGGAACCTATGTTGGAGGAAGAACGGCAAATAGTTCTTACACGGAGCTTGAGGTATTAAATTACAGTATGCATTGTCTCTTGTATCTCTGTTATTATTATTAATTACCAATGTAATTAACTTATAGTGTGTATATCTGTGATTGTTAGATTCTTAGGATCAGGAACTCGGTTCTCGAAGCACGTATTACTGAACTTGAAGCACGTAATGCTGAACTACAAACAAAGCTTCACGAGTCTCAAGTAGCTCAGGTTTGTGTCATCTTTTACTTGTGTCAGTTTCTACGAATCGAATTAATAAGAAAAGAAATGTTGGCATCCAAGTTTTTTTTTTCTTATAGCTTGTTGGTTTCGTTTTGTGGTAAAGAAATTTCGGGTTTTCTTCATTGCTATGTGATTTTGATTTTGCAGAAAGAAGTAGAGGAGAGTAAGAAAGACGATGTAGAAGAAACCGCTATGACTAAGAAAATCGGTCGAAAGAGGAAGGCGGAAAAGAGGAAGGAGGAACATCAGTATAATACCGTAAGTTTGTCTAATTCCCAATTATAAATTCTTTTTCAAATGGATGTTGTCAATGTTGGGACATAATATTTTGCTAGGAAAATACTATTCTGCATACGAGTCCGGTAATTATGAAGCATTTCCGTGCTATATATACCCTTTCTAATTCTTGCTTTAGAGAAGTATTTGCTTCTCAATTTCAATTCGCTTTTTAATTTGTTTTAAGATTTTTTTTTTTTTTTTTTGAATTTTCTTAAAGATGAAAATCATGATTTACAAGAAAGTCCTTCCAGTTTTGAGTTTATAGGTAACTTGACCCCAGCAGGCCTAACCATACTAGAATTACAAATGTTCAAGCTGATTACATTAGTCAATTTACAATCCGCAAACTCTCAATCTTCACCGATGCCTAAATGTTCATAACATTCTCGAAGGATTTTGTTGTTTTAAAAATCCGCGTCATCTTAATCTCTTTTTTCAGATGTTGAAATGTTACCCGATTCTATTGCCAGGCTTACCAATTCGCTGTCTTTAGATATCTGTCATTTTCGTCTTATGTTTGTCTTACCCGCAAATATTGGGTCTCTTCAAAATCATTTTCGACATACCTCTATCATAAATAGTTTTGTAGAATTGACAGAATTAGCTTCACTTGATTTTGGAAGTACAGTGAATCTTTGTCTGTGAATTAGACTTTGTGAACACGAAGAAAATCACCATGGACTTTGATGTGGAAAAAATTGGTAAAAGCTAAATTTTTGTAAATAATTGTTTATAGAGGAGGGCCTCGAAGGCGGTTCCATCCATGTTATCTAGTCCTGGAGAAAGCACAAATTTCCATGATGAGAGTGTTACTATGCAGCAGAGAGCTGAGAAAGAGCAAGCTAAACCTGTTATGTTGTCGACTGGTTGTACTCTGGAGCCTTACCAAATCAAAGGTATGAATTGGTTATTTGAGACAATCTTTATGTTTTATATCAATATTTGTCATTGTCTCTTCACTCTCTTGCTGTATTTGGTTCCGGAGGTAAATGCACTAGTTATCGTGTCTACTAACTTTCTTTGTCGATTAGTGTACTCTTTTCTGTCTTTTGTAAAGATGTTTATTCTTGCAAAAACCGGCTACGTTCTGTGATGTGTTTGGGAGGATATGCACTTTAGTCAGTTGATGGTTACAAACTAGTACTATGACATAATGACAATAGGACTTTCTCTCGTGTATGGTTCTTGCTTACGGATGTTTACATCGAATGCGGAAGGATGTTCCGATTACAGTTCCAAGTAATAGTCCTTTTTTTTTTCTGTTTGTTTTTGTTTTCTTGTAGAGGGATCTAAGACTCACTCTGCATCCAAGGACACTTATCAAACATTGACCGTAAAGACACTGCGCGGCCTTCTAAAAGAAAGAGGTTTGATGGTGAAAGGAAAGAAGGTATCAACCAAAAACCTGTAATTTGTTGTTTTAACTACTTGACAATCTTTTTAACCTGACAGATTAGGTAGTATGATCCATTTATGAATTTATATGGTTCTTTAATTGGTACCTTGAAACTGTTGCAGGATGAGCTGATTGCACGTCTCAGGGGCATTTGAGAACCTTCCAGGACATGCTTTTGAGGATATAGCACCTTGGGCGAGAAAGTTAATTCAAGATCATGAGACACTTGAAAGGAAATGCAGGTGCATCATATGGTTCATCTCTTGTTTCTCAAAATGTGTGAAATTCGGTGCATTCTTTTCAACCGAATGAGAAACATTAGTCCTGTAAGTTAGCAGGTGCAGTTGCTACTTTTGCTACTTGGATAGGTCGACATTTATCAAGCTTTTTGTGACTTATTCTGGTTGCCTATAAAACGCCAAGGTCTCTTTTTTTAAAACAGAAGCATGAATCAGCACCATAGTGTATCTCCAACTTCAATGTCTAATTTGTTTCATTCTGTATTCCTCCTCTGATGGTTCGACTGATTTTCTGTATGTTTGATGTCAGTGAAACATATGTTCTGCTAAAGTCTATAGGCTAAACATTTTTTTTTGTTTCAGTAAAATGGATCATACTACCTAATCTGTCAGGTTTTACATTTTCATCATTTCTTTGCATTTCCGTTTCCGTTAAGGTTTTATCGTTCTCATTTTCTTGGCCTATCGTATGATGCACAAAAGAATTCAAAATTTGTCTTTCTGCTCATTTTTATGACTCCTAGAACAATTTATTGACCAACTGGTACCCAAACTTGTCTTTTGAACTCTTTTTATTCCTCAGTTTCATATTTTTTATATCTTGTTTGTGTCCTTTTAAAGGGTAATTTCTTTTTCGCTTTCTCACCCAAACCGGCCTATTTTCTAGAAACAGAGAATAGTAGAATCCTAATTTCGACACAGCTTGTTTAGATTTATGATCAAACATGTCTGAATCAATTTTTCAATATTGAAATGCAGTCAAAAGAAAAAATCAAGATTTTCATTGATGGCTATTTATACGGAAAGTTGAGCCCTACCCTTTTAACTAAACTCAGCTAGTCGGGCCAGCCCTACTTCCTAGCCCGACACTGACACCCCCATCTGACGTTGTACTAGACAGTGGTCTGGTTTCTACTGCTTCCGGGTGGTAAACCAGTGTACTAAGGTGCGGCTGAAATCTCTTCTTCCAGACACCTTCATATGACCGTACTTCCACTACGGCTAAACTTTCCGTCAACTGGTGCATTTCAATGCCGACAAGCAACTTCCCGTTTTGCCCTTCCAACGTTATGTTCCAATCTTTTCTCGTCATTGTTAGATTTTCTTTGGCTGCCACTTCACTGACCCTTTCTGTAATGTTCGCCTGTATTTCTGCAGTAATAAACTTATCACTTTCTGCTGCGGCCAAGTTGTCGAAATCCTTGAACAAACCTGATAAGTCAATCCCCCGAGAGAATGAGATGATATCAAACGCATTCAAGAACTTGGAACTGCCGTTTCCTTTGGCTAAAAAGTTGTTTTCAGGTTCATGAAATTTCATCTCTTTACTATAACCTTTCGAAAACCAAGTGTCTTGGATGATTTCATCGACGGTGATCCTAGTTATCGGATTCGTATCCAGAAGCCGTGAAATAAGTTGTCGTAAACCCGGTGACGTCCATTTAGGCACGCGAAACTCTCCTCTGTATATTTTCCGATACAACCCCGAAAAACTCCGGCAATTAAAAGGAAGGTAACCAGAATTCAGCACAAATAGTATAACACCACACGACCATATATCAATCTTCGCCCCATTGTACCCTTTTCTCGCTAATATCTCCGGAGCCACATATGCGGGTGTTCCACATGATGTATACAACAGCCCGTCCTTTTGTACCTGCGACGTGACCGCACTTAGACCAAAATCCGACACCTTTAAATCACCCTTCTCGTCCACCAGCAAGTTTTCCGGTTTGAGATCACGGTGGAAAACCCCATGAGAATGACAATAACCAACAGCTGATATTAACTGTTGGAAATACCTTCGACTTAAATCTTCGCTAAATCTACCTTTCGATATCTCGGAGAAAAGTTCACCACCTTTGACAAACTCCATAACGAAATAAATCTTGGCTTTGGTTGCCAACACTTCGAATAATTTGACGATATATGGATGATGCAGTTGTCGCATAATCGATATTTCTCTCTTGATATTCTGCATGAATCCGCTCTTGATGATTTTCTGTTTGCTGATTGCTTTTATTGCTACAGTTTGCCCCGTCTGTATGTTTCTTGCGTGATATACTTTTGCAAATGCACCGCAACCGAGTAGTCGGCCAAGCTCGTATTTTCCGAACAAAATGTGTTCGGTAATTTGCGAAATATCACCAGGTGCTGATTCCGATTCTTCTTCCATTGGTGGTGGATATGAAAGAAGAGTATTAGTTTGTGTCTGTTTACTCTTTAGAGGTTTTGAAAATGGCTAGATAGTGGTTGGAGTCTTGGAGATGGGTAGTGTTCACAGATAGATAATGGTACGAGACTTTTATAATGGAGATGATAAGGAAGAATAAGGCACCTGCTGTGGCTATATGTATTTTTTAAGTCGTCGACATATATTTTTCTACTTTAGCCGTAATGCTCTCTGACTGTTAAGTAAGTAATCGACAGTTGAAACGTTTCTGACCAAGCAATTTAGGGTGAAGATTAATTTGTGATCATCCACATACTACGTGATTGGTGATATAATTAATGAACTCTGAACCAAATATCTAACGGGTATGGAATCACACCAGAGGAAAGGATTTGTTCTTGTGGATATTATAAGATTGGAGCATGACTGCAAATTTCGATCGCACACGTATAAATAAATATCTGGTTTAATATTATTTATTAGGAAAGTTTTGAAAAATGATTGATTATGATTGATAATGATAAGATTGACAACTACAATCCTTGCCCATTGATAACACTATAAGGTGTTGAAGATACGAGAACCTGACCAACAGCATATGTGAAGTGGTTGAGGCATGCACAAACAGATGTGCGTAGATGACACCAAAAGTGAAGTTTAGATGCAGCAATATCAAGTGTTGCAGCGCAACCTATATTTCGGTACTCGGTGGAATCATCTCATCCCGAAGCATTGATGTCCAAGGAGTAGTGATCAAGTCATGATACCATCACCACTGATATTTTTCCATTGAGCTATGGATATTGCAGATTGCATGATATTTTTCTGAAACTGCTACTTAATTACTAGAAGGGATATTGATTCAAAGACAAAGGTCAGTGGACCTAGTGATGCTTATGTAAATTAACATTTTTGTCTAAACATTAATGGGTTATGACTTGTTATCTATTCCCATATATAAAGAAAACACCCCTTGAAATTCCAAAATTGCCCTTATATAATGTGCACCCAATTTATGTGATAGAAATAAAAACGAGGGTATAATCGTAATTTAAGTTGTCTTTGAAGCTGTAAATTTTAGAATTTCAAAATTGCCCTCATATAATGTGCACCTAATTTATGTGATATATATAAAAAACGGGGGTATAATCGTAATTTAAGCTATTTTTTTGAACACACCCACTCACTCTTTCACCCGGACCAAGCTTACACGTGCGTATGCACGTGCCAGACACTAGTTGACAAGAAAAAGCACGTAAGCGGTAAGCTGTAGAATAGTCTAGAAAATCCTTGATATTTTTTTGTTCTTACTCTTCAAGTGCATCTTCCTCACCCATAATTGAAATTTAAAACTTTATATAAAATGGGATCAAAATGCATCACATGAATAAACAAATGAGACGCTCATTCAATTAACAATGTAGACGGGTGTGGAGTCGGACCTTATAGACCAAGAAAAAGATTCTTTTGTCATGCTTAGGTTTTTCTTGTGGATATTATAAGAGAGGAATAAACTCCAAATGTCGACAGCTAAAACATTCTTGGTCACACACGTGCAATGAAATATTGCATTGTATTGTTTAATTAAACTTCTCTCAGTTTAATATGTTTCAAAAATCAAAAAATCTACTTGCTCCGTCCCTTATACAAAGGCCGAGTTTTCAATTTTCAGTGTCTCATTAAGTATGGGGAATTCCCATTTTAAGATGACTTTCCTATACAAAGGCCGAGTTTTCAATTTTCAGTGTCTCATTAAGTATGCGGAATTCCCATTTTAAGATGACTTTTTCCGTTTATACCCTTATTTATTAAGAATTTATTATACATGACTATTATCACAAATTTATTAATGTTTTCTTATCCTCGAGACGAGATAAAGGATAAAATAAAAAGTAATGGATATTTAAGAAAATCAAACGTTATCAAAACTAGATACATACAAATCAAGATGATGGACTCCACTTCACCTCAAGACTAGCATGGGAGTCTATTTACCAGCCAGTTTTTACAATATTTAGTGCCTATATTTTCTCAATGCATTATAAGCTTTTTTTCATCGGGAAAAAAAAAAGTCGACAACATTTTTGCTTTAATTTGCCCCATTTATTACTCTTTATCCACAAAACCTACCCTCCTACCAAATTTCCACTGACTTCCATAATTGTATTTCTATTTTTTGCTCCTCTAATCAACATATGTAAATCCCACATCTCTGAGTAAGCGATATATCAGCATGATGGGGTACAACGACATAGCATGATGATGCATCCCTGAGTAAGAAACATACGGAGGATGTTGCGTTTATTCTAGCGATGCATCAAAAGTATGTGTCATTTTTAAATGTTAAATTCACAATCATCCAATTAAGATCACTTAGAACATGACACAATTAACCCATTTTATTTCACCAAAAGGAAGATACATAAAACTTACCCACTTAGTGATAGGTGTAGAATACACCGTATTTACTATATAGAGTTTATGCTTTCTTTGCTATTTTTCGTGTGAATTATGTATTTTACGCGTGATTTTGAGTTTTATAGGTGCAATGGAGTCGCGCGGAGGGAAAGAAGGAGAAATTACCCAATTTGAGCAAAAGGGCGAAATTGTCATCTCACAGGCAATTGTTATCCGGAGCTAACTCAAGGTTAAGGGACAACTTTCTGTTGGAGAGGTTTTAAATGACAGCTACAACATGTTATGAGGCATCCATTGGGGTACCCCTTATCTGAGCCAGAGGGGTGGCGTTATCCAACCTCATTTCCTACACGACCTAGAAATCTGAGAAGAGAGTTTTCTCTCTCGATGTTATTTTTCACCTGAACTAAAGATGAGAGTGAGGCGACACCATTACTGTGAATCGAGACATGATGGGGAGATCGGATTTTGTGTTGTTGAAACGGAGAAGAAGAAGGTGTTGTTATCAACTGAAGCTGAGAAGGGATCGATTCGCCTCTGCGTAAAGGGTTTCTATGGATCTGGGAAGAATTTCGTCGGCTAGATGCCCACCGTGTTTAGAAGTTGAGTTGTCGCCGTGGTTGAATAGCACAGATTTATGAAGCTTTGCAGTTCTTGGAGGGAATAGAACTATGGGTTTGTGTTTTTGAGAAGAAATGGAGTCGAGAGAGGAGATCGAAATGGAATGATTGTTGACAGTGTTTACTGAGAGAAGTAGAACACAGATGGGTTCTATGGATTGTGTTGGCTGCGGATTTGCTGAGGGATCGAGAAATTAGATTAAATAGAGATTTGAAATGGGGCTTTGCTGTGTTGGTTCTTGGCAATTGGTGGTACTCAGGTGGAGCTACTATGGGGCTGGACTATGGAAGCTAGGAATGGCAGGTTGGAGGTAATGAGCTGTTTCAGTTGATACTCAGGTGGAGATAGCTTGACATGGCAAAAATGGACTTGATGCTTGCAATGGAATGGGTCGAGATGTAGCTGGGACTGGTGATTTTGTCATTGGCTACTCGAAAGTTTTTGTTGAGCCGTGTTACTTCTACGGCTGGGAAGGAAACGCAGATGGCAGAGAAGCTGGCCATGGATGAATTCAGTTGCAGCTGTGAATTGGGTCATGGTAGTGGTTAGTGAGTGTTGATTGTTTGAGCTCAAGCTGAGCTAAAATCCTACAGCAGAGGGAATGAAGTGATAGTTGGCTTTGAGAAGCAGGTATGGCTCAAGTAATTGGTGGTCGAGTGAAGAGGATGCTGTGGAGCAATGGCTTGGTAATTGGTGCTTTACCACAGCTGAGAAGCAATGGCTCAAGGTGTTGACAAGTGATGGCTAGAGTGTTGGTACTTCTATTGATGTGCCAGGGATGTATAAAGTGCAGCTACAACTGAAGACAGATTGTGGTGACTGAGTTGGACTCCATGGGTTCATAGAATTGCAAGGGCTGAAAGGAAGTGGCAGTGCAATAGCAGGTGCACTGTGAAAGGTTTGAGCAGCTGACAAGGTAGTGATGCTGTTTGCCAGGGATTGCAGGAAATGGTAGGAATTATTGGCTGAACCTGGAGTTAATTTGTGAACTGGGTTCAAACTTGTGGCCTGAACTGAGGCTTGAGATGGTACTAGTAAGGGCAGGATGATTTACAGGATAGCTGTGTGCAAATTGGAGGCCTGGGACTTGAGTTAGAAGCCTGGATATGAGGTGGTTGCTGCCAGGGTTGGATCTGATGATGCTGTTGTAAACTGCAACAGATGGTGCAAGACAATGCTGGTGCTGGTTATTGTCAAGAATGGGTTTCAAGCTGCAGCAGCTGAGATCTGGTGCTGTGGCAATGGAGGAGCTGAAACTGCAGGTTCATTGCAGTTTGAGCTGATGCTTGGCCTGGGAAGTGAAATGGATTATATGAGTTGCAGATTTGAAGCTGGAGTGATAAAGAGTGGTGCAACAAATGGAGTTGCAGCTGGTTTTGCTACAATGGCCAGGCCTGTAGTGGTGCAGAATGGAGCAACAGGGCACATTGCATCTGAACTGATCTGGTGGCCTGAAGGAATGAAATGGAACAGCTATGAAGTGCTCCAGGGCAAGTAAGAGATGTACAAGGAGATAGGAATGAAGTAAAGATGCAGCTGTGAAGTGTTGCTCAAGTTCTATTGATGTTGCCAGGGGTGCAGTGCAGTGCAGTGCAGTGCAGGGCCATTATGGCTGGGTATGCACCATCTTTGTGCATTACAACTTAGGCATATGCAACAGCCTGGCCTGTCCAAGTTAAGTAAGCCAGAACAGCTGACTCACATCTGAGTCAGTGCCTGACTCACTCTGACACACTCTAACTCGGTTCGACTCAGTCCAACCGAGCTGACCCGACGATCCGATCCAGTTCTGACCCGTTGACCGATCCGACCCGTTGACCGGTGACCGGGCGGACTTTGCCGGTCACCGGAGCCTATTTCCGGCCACAATACCAGTTTTCCGGCGAGCACATTTTTGGGATATATTTTCACATGGGTTTCTCACACATGGTTCATGGGCTTGGTGGATTTTTTTTTGGTGATGGACTTTGAAGACCTAATTTTGGAAAGTGTGAAGGCTATAAGAAGAAGGAGTTTCTATTCTTTTATTATCACGTATTTTCTACTGGAGTTTTGGAGGAGAGCGATTCTACTAGGGTTTGCTTCCATTTTATTTTACATGTTCTTCATCTTATTTTTGATAATAATTATGTTGAATCAAAATACTATGAGTAACTAAATACCTATTATTGGTTATGGGATAATAAGTGGATTTCACAAATAAGATTTGATTCAATGTATTAGTTTTGTCTCAGTAATTTATTGATTATGATTCATGGTTTATAATGTTTATGATTTGATAGTTTGTTTGGTTGAGTCCGGAATCAATCCGATCTACTTTCATATCTAAAGCTATATTAGGGTTTTCAATACGAAAACGTTGTCTATCCCTGATTTTGAGTAGCATAAATGTGGGTAGTGCTTGTAGTGATATATCCTACTAGTCACATATGAATCGTAACTTGGGTTAAATCGAATTAGTGCTTTTACACATTTTGGTTGCCTTGATTAGTCTTATTCCGTAAAACTTATTGCTTTTAGGGAGTTAAACTTAATTGTGCTTTTACACTTTAGGTTGCTTTCTAGAAAGAATTCACATATGCATCTTTTAATGTGGTTGTGATGAAATCAGGGAATTAGCGGGATACTCTTGCGATCAAGGTATCCTAGGACTTTTAGTAAATGAGAGATTAAAATTTCAATTCTAGTCATTGTTGATAATTCGAGTTTGTGAATGAAACTATCCCGTGACCAATATTTTCTCCTTATTGATAAATTTTATTATTACTTTGCTTTCAATTTATTTTTATTGCTTTGAAACATCAACATCCCCCCTTGGTTACTAAGAAACTGAAAATTTGCATAACAACATAAGCCTCTCTGTGGATACGAACTCTTTCTTATTGCATACTACTTTATTTTAGTGAAGCAAGAAAGTGAAATTATTTTTGACCGGGTGACAACCGATCACTTAGGGACTTACACATACTTGTTTCTCTTGAACCAAGACTTTTCCTTACCAAAACTCTCTCGATTTGAGTCTCACAATCAACTCTGTAAGCCTACTGTTTTTTTAATGCATTTGCACTATTTATACAGTGGTTGCAATGGCTAAAAACTGTGCACAACACTTGCACACGCATAGCACATTCATTTATCCCATAAGGAAGTTCCATAACCGCCAATAACTGTGCCTACTGGATAGTTTCTTCTCTAACTCGAGCTAGCCTTCTACACCTGTATAAAATAGGTAGGTATGGACATACCTTTTAGGTTATAAACTTCATTTCTAACCATTCTCCCTTATCTCACATCTTTGGCAGCTTTTAAAGCTAAAACTAACTTATAACTGTCACTTGAGTCATAATGTGCAAACCTTGCGCATTACTGAACTTGGCCTTGAATCAATACTCAGCCAACATGACCATGTAGTCGTCTTGGCCTAAGTCAATATATAGCTAACATTGCGATACAATCATCTCAACCAATCTCTTATCTCATTCTAGTTACTCATGTGCACTTAGCCATTTTTCTCGGCAATTGACATGCCTACTCTTACAATACTAGCTTGCTTGCATTGTCCATTCTTTGGCTAGCCTTGGACTAATGCATATGCCAACTCTTGGCCTATTTTATACTCTTGCATCATCCTTGAGTTTAGGACAACTCAATTCCATGGATATGCCTCATTGGCAACATTGCATGTAGCATTTGTCAATTTTTCCTTGTCTTGCCTTCCTTAATGAAGCTTCATTGTGTCGACCAAAAGATTTATCACTTGGCCACTGACTCTACAGTATAGCGCCATCTTGGCACATTACTTAGCGTTTAATAGTCTATGCAATATAATGCCATCTTGGACAATCACTAACTAGGAAGGCTATGCTGTAATGCGTCATCTTGGCGCTTCACTAGCCTGACCAGTCATAGATATATCCATAAAGAGAAAACCCATAATTTTTCAAACACACATTATTGTTTTTTCTTTTTTTGTATTACAACTAAAGTTGAACCATACCTCTAGAAAGAACTCAACCAGTAGCCATGCCAATCCATCTATCTGGCCCGTCATTGTCAACCCCATCCGACACTAGAACCAGTTAATCCAACACAAGTTGAGCCTTATCCTCTAAAGAAATCTTAACAAGTCGGTCCAGCCGCACGGCCTTACACTTTCAACCCATTTAACATTGGAACAAGCTGACGCCTCATATCAATGTGATACAGTGAAATCTGATCCCTAGCCCCCCAAAAAAATTAACCGTTCAAGCTAGTCCTGCTACTTGGCCCGATACTGTCAAGCAGAGAAATTCTTCTTGGGAACTCATCAAAAAGAAACTAAATTTGGAAACAAAAATAAGTAAATATCATGCTCAACTAGAATGTAATAAACGTGTTAGGAGTAATAGCTTAGTTCAAATAGTTTCTGGGACTACAGAATATCGTAAATGTCTGCATGAAATATTGTCCAGGCATATCGATATGACTAACGATAAGGTTCACATTGAATGGAACATACAAAACTGTTAAAGAAACTCAAGTACGGGGAATGAGTGGTGTTGGTGAAACTAGGCTTTTAAAGCAATTCTTTCGGTTTCTTAGCAGTCATTCAGAAAACTACCAAATTTTTGTTCATGAGTTCCCCAAGAAGAATTTGGGAAGCATGGTGTAAACGGTCACAACCTAGTTTGAGAAGCATGGTGTAACCGGTCACAACTTACATTGTGAGTCTTGGTACAACCGATCCCAAAGAGCAAAACCGAGTTTCCAATATTCACATATCTCTTTATGATTTTGAGTGATCTTGGAATTAGGGTTTGCTGAGAGAAACTTCTAGATGTCGACATCATTTGAATATGTACCTAACTCCTATCATTAATTGTTCAAAGACATTCCTTGATGCTCAAGGTGATCCCATACTGAAATATTGAAAAGCATTTAATTATGATTTTCATAATATATGTTTTAATTACCAGCAATTAAAGCATATCCTCTAGAAAATATTATTAGTTAATGTGTTACACTAATAATAAAAAAAATTATAAGAAATTTCGGAAATAGGGTTTGGCAGGTTTTGGAATTTCCTTGTTGTCCAAACAACGCTTGGTCTATATATACTTGAGTTTTCATTTCTTGCAAACTATCCTAAGAGCCAGGCAAATTTCATTCTTGTTATTTCTGGTGGAGTCGTCTATCCGAAGAGGAAAGTACCCTAATTAGGCGAAATCCCTTACGACCGCTCGTTTAAAGACTTTTGTGGGATAAGCAAGCTCTACGACTACCATTGGTGGGAAACTAGATAACTGCATTTTATTTTAGTTTTCGATTATTCATTTGTTTGACTAACGGTTGTTAAAACTTTGATTGCACCTAGTTTGTTTATTCTTGAGAACCTTCTCTTCTGATATAAGGCTCACTCTAACTAGATCAAAGTATCGATGGGATCTTTATAACCATTTTCGGATTTAAAGACATCTTGTGATATTAATCCATTGTAAATAGACTTCGTTCAGTGTGTAATTGATCACAAGAGAATATTTGAAGACGAAAAAGAGTTTCTTATTAATTTTCGTATCTTGTGGATTTAGTGCACAAACCTTGATCAGTTGGGATCCAACTATAATTGTGTTTATCTTTGATAGACTTGATTTTATAGTTGTGTAAGATCGGCACCGCTAGTTACTCTTTGAGTTCTATATTGATTGATTGTGAATCTAGATATTGGTTATTTTGGTAATCAAAGTTTTGATTGATCTAACCAGACAAAGGAGTTTATTAGTTTAAACGGAAGAGCCTTTGTCAACAACTCACATATATTTTAGCAAAAATAGGTTAAAGAGGTTACCAAACAGATTCTTCCTTTGCTGTTTGGAATACGATCCAAAGGACTTGCGATTCACGTGCGTGACTCTAGAAGTCGAAGTCGCAGGGATACTGAGGAAACTAAGTAGCTAGGGGTAGTCTACTTGGTCTCAACTATGCGAAGTTGGTATTAGATTTTGTATAACGGCTTAATTATGAGAGTTTTTAAAACTGAACTAGGTCCCGGGGGTTTTCTACATTTGCGATTCGTTGTGTCATTTACTTTATTTTCGCATTATAATTAAGTAAATTACACACGCACGTTAATCTGAATTACTTGACATTGATCCTAATAGTCAATCGATTATTACCGTAGCTACTGTCAAGTAAATATCTTGTTGTCGTATTGTCTCGACCTCGTCCATAAACAATAGCAAAAGGTATAAAACTTAAGTTCTATTGTCTCGACTCTATCCATAGACGATCACTTAAAATAACAGACTTATAGGTTGATATTTAAAACATTATGGTGTATTTGGGTACCCTCGTCTTTTCAATTGTAATTCAAAAAAGGTTTTATAGAATAATTGAGATTGAATATGAGGCATAGTATTTATCAATTTTTTGAAAATGTTCATCGAAATTTGATCCTTTGTATTTATTGTATGATCAATTTTTTATTTATACGGCGTTGTATATTATCATTTGCTTATCCACGTGGTCCACCAAATTAATCCGTCAGCTTATCCTCATTCAGTTTACCTCAATGTCAAAATATAACAAAAAACAAGGAACATTAAAGAACCATCCTCTCAAATTTTCCCGATTGCTAAAGGCTGGTACCAGCATTAACAGAGCTGGTACCGTTTGAATAATACAACTGCGTAGGGACGGAGCTATGTGCATCCTAGGGGTGGCCCCTGCCCCCTGTTTTTTGTTAATTCATTAGACATCCCTTAATGTTTTTTTTATTTAGAGGAAAAATCCCTCAATAAGCCCCCCTAAAATATATATTTTATACATTAGCCTCCCCTATGAATGATTTCTGGCTCCGTCCCTGCAACTGCGGAGATCATTTATAAATTCTTTATCTTGCATGAAATCATACCGGTCCCACTAATACTGGTACCAGCATTTTAAAATATGTGGTGTTAAAAGAAAAAATTCAAAAAATTTCACACATACATTGTTATTTCTTTCCTTATTACAAAATACAGCCCTACTTGCAAGCAGAGAACTTATTAAAAAGTGACTGGGCCAGCCCCATGCCTAGCCCTGCACTGTCAACACCACCTATCACTAGAACAAGTTGGTACCTCATATGTGATACAACAAAAGCTTAGCCCTAACCCCTGAACAAAACCAAGCAAGTTAAGCCAGCCACTACCTGGCCCGACACTGTCAACCCCATCTAACACTAGAACAAGTTGATATACCGCCAGCCCGATAACCAGAACTGTCGAGTCGGGCATAATATTAATAGTATTATTCAGCACTTCTTTCCGGGTTGTAAATCAGTGTATTAAGGTGCGGCCGGAATCTCTTCTCCCAAACACCTTCATATGACCGTACTTCCACTACGGCTAAACATTCCGTCAACCTATACATCTCGATGCCGACAAATAGCTTCCCGCTCGGCCCTTCCAAATTCAGCTTCCAATCACCTTGTTTCGTCATCGTGAGCTTTTCTTCCGCTGCGACTTCACCGATCTTTGTTGCAATGTTCTCCGGTGTCTCTGCAGTAATGAATCGGTCACTTTCCACTGCGACCGATTTATCGAAACTCTCAAACAAACCTGATAAATCAATCCCCCGAGAGAATGAGATAATATCAAATGCATTCAAGCTGTCGGTTGTAGGATCCATTCCTTTAGTTAGATATTTATCATCATATTCATGGAATTTGATCTCCTTATAACCTTTCGAAAACCAAGGGTCCTGGATAATTTCATCGACGGTAATCCTAGTAGCCGGATTCGTATCGAGAAGTCGTGAAAAAAGGTGCCGTAAACCCGGTGATGTCCGTTTAGGTACAGAGTACTCGCCTTTATGTATTTTCTCGTAAATGCCCGGCAGACTCTTGCAATCAAAAGGAAGATAACCAGAGTTAAGCAAAAACAGTATAACACCGCATGACCATATATCAATCTTCGACCCATTGTAACCTCTTCTAGCTAATATTTCTGGCGCCACATATGCCGGTGTTCCGCAACATGTATACAAAACCCTGTTCTGCGACGTGATCGCACTGAGACCAAAATCTGACACCTTTAAATCACCATTCGCATCGATCAACAAATTTTCCGGTTTCAGATCACGGTGGAAAACACCATGAGAATGACAATAACCAACAGCTGATATCAGTTGTTGAAAGTATCGTCGAGTTAAATCTTCCCGACATCTACATTTCGGTATCTTGGCAAAAAGTTCACCACCTGTGACAAACTCCATCACGAAATATATCTTGGCTTTGGTTGCCAACACTTCGAATAATTTGATGATATATGTATGATGCAACTTTCGCATGATGGAGATTTCTTTCTTGATATTCGACACGAATCCTTCTTGTACGATTTTTTGTTTGCTGATGGCTTTTATTGCTACAGTTTGCCCCGTCTGTATGTTTCTTGCTTGATATACTTTTGCGAATGCACCGCAACCGAGTAGACGACCCATCTCGTATTTCGCGAATAAAATGTTCTCGGAGATCGGTGAGATGTCACCGTATTCTGATGATGATTCTGAATTTTCTTTCATTCTTGGTGATGGATCAAAGAACAAGAGTTTAGTTTGTGTTTGCTTTCAAATGGTTGTTAGCTAGATGGTGGTGGTTGGAGATGGAGAGTGTTCACGGCGGGTTTGAGACTTTTATAATGTCATCGGCATTTATTTTTCAACTTGGCCGAGTTGCTTCAGTGTTCTCCTTAAGGCAGATGCGATTTGTTTACTTTTACTAGTGTGCTCCACTACTCCTGCAGGTAGCTATAGGCTGGTAACTGGTTAAATCGCCGGTTTGCAGATCGTGATGTTCACTAAAATAGTCAGAGGACAGACGTTGTAATATATGTTCTGACTTTCGGGTGTAGACAGCTGAAGCATTTCTGGCCACAAAGAAAAAAAAATTGTTCGTGTGGATACCATAAGGGAGAAGCATGACTGCAAATGTCGACAGTTTGAAGCAGTGTGCAATTAAATATTGTATATTGTTTAATCAGAATTTCTACTTGGTTGATAATGATAAGAGCTACTCATTCATAATAAACTGTGGAAGAAGATTCGAGAACTTAACCATCAGCAAAAGTGAGGTTTGGACGCGTTAGTGTCATACTGTCATGTATTGCAGAGCACCCTCTATACTTTGATACTCCATGGGTACCGCAAAATGGTGTTTAGAGATTAAAATTTAGGGTTTTTTTGTGAACATGTTTGACGAGTTTGTTGACATGTGGGGGCAAGGGCCTCATTTTCTCGTATCTGGTTCTGGATGTATACCGGAACAGGACTTAAAAAATGGTGAAATTCTCGCACTTTTCGTTCGTGATTTGAAATTTTAAAAATAACATTTTTGGACTTTTAGCGACCGTTTTATACATTTTTTTCCCTCGAAAATAGACTTTTAGTAACTGTACTGGTCAAACGAGGACTCATTGAGTCCCAAAAATGTACCACGAACGTACCATTGACCGTTGACTATTCCAGTTGACTGACCCCAAGTGCTCGGGTGCACTCATGTTGGATACTCGAACCAAAAGACCAAGGTCAACTCGGAAGTTCCTTTTTAACTTCTAAAACCAAAAAATTCAAGAACTAGGTAGACAACAAAATCCGAAATTAACTTCCAGAAGTAAAAAGAATCTACTTTTTCGTGAATCAATTTTTTATTTTTATTTTTCAACTTCTGAAATTGATTTCTGCTTTTGAGTACCCTCAATTCTAGAATATCAAATATGACTTATTATGGACACTTATTATCCAGTCATTTTTAGGGGCGACCCCAAACGAATTAGGGGCGACACTAAAAGACAAAAAAGGTCACCCAAACGTAAATCTAAGTTACCCCTTATCTTCCATTTAATAATGGCCAAATTACCCTTTACAATCGGTAGATAACTTTACAATCGGGAAGTTAATCCACAATCGGGAGTCAATTTAGTTCATCTAACTTCCGATTATAAAGCATCCCCCGAAATAAAATTCTCTATCTTTTGAATTTTGATTATCCTATAATCGGAACAAAAAAAGTTATCTTGACTCCCGATTAAAATAGACCTTTGGCTAAAATGCTACCATAATCGGTAGTGAAGTTAGGTTATTTTACTACCGAATATAGAGTAGCCCTAAAATAAGATTTTGCAAAAATTCTCAATTTTTTGAATTTTGGTTGAGCCTATAATCGGTAGAAAATGAAGTTATCCTGACTTGCGATTATACAGTGGCTCTCTTTGCAAATATCCTACCATAATCGGTAGTCATATAACTACCGAATATAAAATAGCCCCAAAATGAGATTCTGCAAAAATTCTCATTTTTTTTTTAATTTTGGTTGAGCCTATAATCGGTAGTAAATAAAGTTATCTTGACTTCCGATTATACAGTGGCCTTTTTGCAAATATCCTACCATAATCGGTAGTCATATAACTATCGAATATAGATTAGCCCCAAAATGAGATTTTGCTGAAATTCTCAATTTTTTTAATTTTGGTTGAGCCTATAATCGGTAGTAAATAAAGTTATCCTGACTTAGATTATACAAAGGGGCCTCTTTGCAAATATCCTACCATAATAGGTAGTCAAGATAGTTCATATAACTACGAGAATATAGAGTAGCCCCAAAATGAGATTTTGAAAAAATTCTCAATTTTTTGAATTTTGGTTGAGCCTATAATGTAGTAAATAAAGTTATCATGACTTCCGATTATATAGTGGCTCTTCTTGCAAATATCTTACCATAATCGGTAGTCAAGATAAATCATATAACTACCGAATATGGAGTTGCCCCAAAATGAGATTTTGCCAAAATCATCTATTTTTTTAAATTTTGGTTGAGCCTATAATCGGTAGTAAATGAGGTAAAATCCTGATTTTCGATTATACAGTGGCTCTCTTTGCAAATATCCTACAATAATCGGTAGTCAAGATAGTTCATATAACTACCGAATACAGAGTTGCCCCAAAATGAGATTTTGAAAAAATTCTCAATTTTTTGAATTTTGATTGAGCCTATAATCGGTAGTAAATGAATATATCATTAACTTCCGATTAATAGTATCCCCAAATACGCATTTAGCACAAATTTCATAACTCCCGATTTAGTATTAACAATCGGACACAAAATGGCTTCCGATTATGTAGGTGCATTAACGTATTCTCCCCATTTTTGGACATCCCTTAACGTTGTAAATGGGTTGGGAATAAAAAAGTCGCCCCTAATTCTTTTGGGGTCGCCTCTAAAAATGCCAGGCTTATTATTGAGAACCACAAACAAAAGCATGCTTTACAATAGTTTCTAATTTTGAGATTTTTTGTTTTTCTTCTTCAAATGCATCTTCACCACTAACTGAAATATAAACCTTTATATATCCTGCCTAAATTGGGGCCTATACCACTTAATTGGGGCCTATAGCTAGATGACAAAAAAGGTCACTAGAAATCACTTCACACCACCCCTTATCGAAATAATTACCAAACTACCTATTTTACCCCTGATTAATTAACACTAGTTAATCATATTAGGGGTTAATTTTGTTTTGAATGTGATATTAATTTATGTTAGAGAGTTCATCAAAACATCAACATTTTGAATTTTTTTCGTAAAAGTTACACAGAATCGGTTCACATTCATTCACTTGTAAACCGATTAGTGGACGAGTTATAGTCTCGTGAGGGTTTACATAGAGGTCTACCCAAAAAACCTATACAAAAACTTATAAAGCCATCAATCTTCCTCCGACGAAGACGATACTGCATCCAAGTAGTCCGGGTTATCCTCGGGGATTCTATCTTCCAAGAAGTGATGGCTTGCATCGAATGCGAATGCTTCCCCCTTTACCTCCAAGTAGCGCTTTCACGGCTTCGGGCTACAAAAACACAAAAACAAACTTACATTTGTTAGTGGTGTTTCAATGTAAGATAAAACAACATGGGTCACATAAAATAAACCACAAAATTACTTACAAATTGTGCAATGGAAAAGGTGAAGGGGCGAGTGTTAATAATCCGAGGTTGGAGAGCTAAAAAAGCAAGTATCACATTTTCTATGACTAGGTGCCTATCGTGCACTCTTTGAACACTTCTTGCGTTAGGATTCCCAAACTCTTGGCTAAATGTGTTGTGTAACCTAGCCCAAAAGGTTTCGTAATCCACCATTTCGGAGGATTGACGTCTAAGTCGTTTTTACGCATACCAAGCTTTGGTGATTGCCAAATCTTCCGCGGAGTAGAATGATGCCATTTCTTGTATGTATATGTATGCAATGAGTAGTTGTGGAGTATATGGAGTGAGGGGCAATAAAATGATCAATTTTGGGGCAAATGGGGTCCAAAGGTGAGGTCTCTATTTATAGAGAAAGTCCCAAACGGCTATTTTTTTTGAAAAACTTGCAATAATTTGAAATAATCGGTCTTTTAGAAGGACTATAAAATCCGATTATGTTTATATGCCACAAGGAATCGGCCTTTCTTATGACCAAAGTAAACCGTTTAGAGTCATTTTAGATTTTGAATTTTTAACGATATTAATCGATTTATATATTTCCATATGTGATCCGATTCTATACTATAACATCCAGAAAGATTGGCCTGCATAATCGGTTTATATATTTCCATATGTAATCTGATTCTATACTATAACATCCAAAAAGTTTGACCTACATAATCGGTTTATATATTTCCATATGTGATCCGATTCAATAACATCCAGAAAGATTGGCCTGCATAACCGGTTTATAAAGACATATCGAGTAAATAGATTCTTGACATGACAGGCTAGAATTGTAGAGCAACACATAATTATAATTAAAGCTTCAAGTTCATCAAGTTCAACACATATATCATCCAAAATAAAAACCTTAAAATAACCACAAGTCTTGTAAACTTAAACTTTTAATATGTAAAACTTAAACAAATAGAACACCGGCACCAAAGATCACCACCATCAGCAGGAGCACCAGCACCAACATCACCATCATCAGCAGGAGCAGCATCACCACCATCAGGAGCAGCAGCTTGTGCTTCGGCCATTAGTTCCCACATATCTTGCATTTCTGCATGGAACTCCCTCCCAAATGAAATCATATTTCTCCCCATCCTGGCGAAGGTGATGACCTCAATAAGATCTTCAAGTGAAAGCTTATCAATCAATGGCAGGGCTTGTTTAAGCCGGGTTTCAGCTCCGAATGCAAACTTTTATAGGCTCCTCACCGACACTCTTTGTGGTTGCCTCAAGATTTCCTCCACGGTTAAATCACGATTGTGGAATGGTAGGTGTCCGAAGTCCATTCTACGCAAAAAATAAACAAAAATCAAGTTAAAAATCGATACATAAAGAAATATATGTAACCCGATTCTGAAAGAAAGATGAAAAGACTATATTAATCGGATTATACATATTACATATATAAACCGATTCTGGCATATAAACACAATCGGATAATGTTAATCCTAATGTAAACCGATTACTGTGCATGATCTTCATGGTCGAAAAAAAATCCAGAATCGGTTTATTCGATAGGTCAATAAAAACCAATTCTGGATATAATCAGAGTTTTGATTTGTCAAAAACGCTGATTTAAAGATGTAAATCAATAAGATAAGAAGATGGGTTGATGGAGATTTACCTTCTTCTTGGTTGGATCGAAGATCGTCGGAGTAGAGGATGAAAAAAAATTGATTAGGGTTTTGAGAATTTGGAAAGTTTATGATAGAAATGGAAAGATTTTTTAGGTTTAGTTTTTTTATTTATTTTGGATTTACTGAAAATAGAAAGATTAGAATTTATATTAGTGAGTTTTAGAAATTAATGTGGGGATAAATTAATATTTTTATAAGGTTTGGGTGCCTAGAGTAATTTGGGGTGTGAGAAGGAAAACCTGTAGGCCCCAATTTAACCGGGTTATATAATAGACATTTCTTTCGGATCAAAATGCATCACATGAATAAACAAATGAGACACACGCATTGAATTATCAATGGAGACAGTATATCCTAAGGGTTCACCGTATAGACAAAGATAAAGATTTTGTTTTCATGCGGGTTCACCGTATAGACAAAGATAAAGATTTTGTTTTCATGCCACAGGTGTAAGAGAGGAGCATGACTGCAAATGTCGACAGCCGAAACATTTTTGATCACAGAAGTGCAATTCAATATTGTATTGCATTATTTTTCATAAAAAATTCTGCTAGTTTAATGAAGTATGACTATTTGAAATCAAATACTTGCTCTGTATTGATTCTGGCTCCACATTTTGGAGCTCCATCGAGCCGCGGTAAGAACGTTTCAAATGAAGCTCCTTCATTGACGAAGATATGTTATTTTAAAGAGATATTAAATTAAAGAGGTATCTCTAGGTCTCAGTCGGATGATGGCAAAGATCTAAAACCTGCTGATATACTTGTCCTCAACTGGGACAATGGACAAGATGTTTGTATGGATGTTACAGGTGTCTCTCCCTTTACTGGCGATGGTATCCGCTCATTCGCTCCTGGTAAGGCTATTTCTGGTGCGGTTTCTCGCAAACGTACCAAATACTTGGACAAATGCGCCGCACATGGATATGGTTTGGGTGTATTAGCCTTTTCTACCTTAGGGGAGCTCAGCGAGGACACTCTGGGTTTTTTTAAGCGTCTTAAGAACTGTTTGGTTAGTAATGATGCTAGTAGTGGATTTGGTAGTTTCATTTTTTATCGTTTAGGTGTTACGATTCAAAGAGGAGTTGGGGCCCAGCTTGTTGCTAGGTTGCCAACCAAAAGCTCTGTGTAAAGAATCAATTTTTTGTATTATTATTATAATCTGAAATTATAATAAAAAAAATTAAAGAGTAATTCTTAATTTAATTTTCTTTTTTTTTGGAAAAAAAGAGAATTTTCATATTAAAAAGTAAAAATAAAGTATCTTACGATAAATACCGAGACAGATTTTAAAGAGTGAAAATATACAAAAAGATAAAAGAACATTAACAGAAATATTTTTAGAACATCATGAATTTGTTTTTTAAAGTAATAAATCTTATTAGTTTCCATGAAAAAAGATTTTTATACTGAAAATTTTTGTATTTAACATACACTTTGCAATTCAATTTAGTCACAAACAATACAAGCTTCTGAATCACTAGGATGTCTTATTATTTCTTTGACTAGTGTAAAACCCGTGTTACGCACCGGGTATGACGGGAATCGGTTCCCATTTGGTGAGGCGGGGCTTCGCCCCGCACCCATTCCAGAAAGGGTTCCAGTTAACAATTAGATTTTAATAGAGTCACACTAAAGAAGTGATATTAACTTAAAATAGTTAGATAGCTCTAAAAGTGCAAAGCATATGAATTAAGTGCTTCCCCTTGAAGATGATGTAATGAAGAAAATACATTGATATATTCTACCTACGTTTTCGGAAAAAGATACTTTTTCATTTTAGCCTAAAAATAGGTCAAATTGAAAAAGTGAAAGTTACACTTTTCTAGAAACGAAGGGAGTATTTTTATAGAATTCATGTACTTGTATTAAGAATCAATCAGCATGCTCCTCCATGCTCCAACTCCCTGTAGTTAAATGAAAAATCACACTCATTATATAATTGTATCAATATATGATATTAGAAATACATAAAAAAATGATAATAATAAAAATATATTGTGAATTATTTATAATGAAAAGCATATGTAGTGCTTCCTGTCGAAGATGATGTAATTAAGGGAATGCACTGATATATATTTCTTCAGAAATCATGTACTTACGTTAAGATTCAAGTTGCAAACTTAACTGCTTTTCCAGACTCCAACTCCTTGTAATTAAATGAAAAATCCCACTCATAAAGTTGTATCAATATATGATAATAGAGACACTATAAAAAAACACGATATTAATATAAAACAAATTGCCAACTCTAAATAGTACAAAGCATATGAAGTGCCTCCCGTCAAAGAAGATGTAATCAAGGGAATGCACTGATATATCTTTCTTTAGAAATCAAATATGTTTTCTGGCTACCAGTGTGAGGCCTTTCTTGAGTTCATCGCTTCAAGAGACACTTAAACAATGTATTGGAATAGACAAAAAGCAAAAAAATGCAAAAACTCCGTAAATATTCAGTCAAACGCGTACACTTGAGTACGGATTCAAATCATTTGCTTTTGAAAATATACAGTTGTATCTTGAATTGTTGGTTGAATGAATTGGAATATTCGCTGCTACCAAGTCATAGGATGCAGTCAAAAGATAAATACCAATTATTTTTCTGAAAAAAATCATTCTTTTCCGAGTCCAAAATTTACTGAAATTTATACTCCAAATGCAGAGGAATCATTTTACAATTCAATTTTTCATTGCATTTGAGACGATCCTTGAGTTGCTACAAAATGTAAATCCATGCATGGATTTATGTAATAATAGCATATTGATGAAGATCCAATGAAATATCATGTGTGTCATTAAATCTCTCAGTCTTAAAAGTTGACATATTTCAAGTTTGCACAATTCTTAAGGTAATGAAGAGAGAGGGATATTTTCGGTATTTTTTCAATTATATCATTAGGGATAATAAATGACCATATTTCTAAAACTATTTGTAAACTTTCCACAGTTTAAAAACATTTTGAAGCACCTACTTTTTTTACCCAATAAATATGTTTACTCAATTTTTTGGCTTTTAATTATACACCGAAATTAATATAGTAGTTTTTTCTTTATTTATTTTTTTGAATTTTAATAATAAATACTTGAATTATTCAATTTTTTGGATTTGAACCATAAATGTCCAAAATTAATATAGTAGTTTTTTTCTTCTTCTGGATGTTAGTAATAAATACGTGAAGGTAATATAGTAACTTTTTAAGAAAAAATCGACGATCATGATTTTTAAAAGATCAAGTAAACTCGGTATAATTATGCGCAATAATTTTAGGTCGTCTTATCAAAGATCTTGGCCATCTAGCGGTTAGACATATCGAATAATGAGGGTCATCCGCCGGGTGTTGATGTGATTTTGAAGTTGTTTGTAAAGTGGTGGTAAAAGTTCATTCAACTCAGACTTGTAAAGATTTGATTTCAGACTTAAAACTAAAATATATACACAAGGTTGTCACAAATATCGAGAGGTATTAGGACTTCGGATTCCACCATTAGTCACATTCAATTGGTTCATATAATGACTCATAACAATTCTAGCTCTTTTGCTGACTCTTTTCTTTGCCAATGTAGAAATCTAAAATATTAGATGTAAATCACAAGCATGGTATATCAAAAGCTCTTACGACTAAGCATACACCGTCAAACGAAATCACAACTAATTAGTGAAAATCATAAATCAATTAAAACAAGTGCAAAAGTCATTAAGAATCAAATATAGTTACCAAAAAATTGTGAAATAAGGCTTCCTCCGTCATCCCAGTGTTGGGGTTTAGCTCCTCATGGTAAAAACACGCTCAAAATAATAAATCATGTCTCAAAAGGTGTTTTTATTGAAGAAATTATATAACTCAGCCAATCTGCTAAGCTATATTGGCGTTACAGAGTTCACTGTTACAAAGGAATAAGACTGTGGAGAGAACGATAGTTTTTTATTGCTGCAGAATCTGTGACTTTTCTTTGCTGCTTAATGTTCTTCATATTAGGGTTCTTGAGAACAACACTTCTGTAGTGTCGTCTGCAACCCTTCTCCTTCTTCTTCACCTGCTGCTGCCACTTCTCCTCTGCAGCGTTCCTTTCTTCACAGCAACCACCCCAAACTCCCAATTCAGTCTCCCAAAGTCTCGACAGCCCCTTCTGTGTATGCAGCATCTTATATATACTTCACATGACCAATAATATCTCGAGAAATTCTTCTTTCCTCCACGGCATGTCACAGAGTTATAGTTTCCTTATTTTTCTTCACCGCATCTTCTGAGTTTAATCCAACGTCCCTGAAATATCTATATGATAGTATCAAATCACAGGATATACGATTTCCTTTATGATAGTATCAAATCACAGGACATACGATTTCCTTATGTCCACGTAAATTCCACAAATACAACCAAATACCCGATAACTTTCCTTCCCTGCCAAACCACGGATTTTTCTCTCTAGACCATGTTCACGTTTCTCTGTTACTGCCAAACCCTCTATTCGATTGAGTCAAATCATTGGAGAATATATCTCATCCAATCCCCTAACGTATCTTCCAACAACATACCAAAAGAAACCAAAAATATCTTCCACTCCTGTTTTACAAAATAACCGAAAATAAGTGGATTTGATTCCTCTTTTATCTCCAAAACACGTCATAATCCCTGTTTAGTCGTAACGGACTATTTCCAATCCATAACAACAACCAAATCCAACTGAAACTCTTCAAATTTAACCATATTCTTCATCCATGTTCCATCGATTTTCCGATCATCAAGCCCAATTTATCTGAATATAAACACTTTACCAGGCCTGTTTATCTTAATCACGTTCATCCCAACTTAATTATGCGATTGAATCTCCCAAGAACAGGTTTAAAAATCGAACCCTAATCTGTTCTTCACTGTAGCAATTTTTCCCGCCAAATCTCATATTTGAATTTGAGAAGATGGTGCCCCTTATCCATTTACGGGGTGCGAATAGCATGTGGTCGCCCCTTAGTAATTGATGTGCCCCTTATCCAAATGAGGGGTCCGAATAGTAATTTTCTCCCACGAGCGCAAATACCACTTTTTGAGCCAATTTTCCCGCAAAAGCTTATTTCTCGAAAAACACCTACAAAGACATAAAATACTAAAATAAGCGCAAAATCGAGTACTAACATTACAGAGAATTGAGACAAAAATAGACACATAAATGCGTCTATCAAATACCCCCAAACTTATTATTTGCTAGTCCCGAGCAAATCAAATATACAAAATAAAATCCTAACTCGCTGTCGTAGGCATCGTCGATTGCATTTAGCGTATGCAATAAGCCTTTAAACCCCAAGGTGGCCCTAGTGGCCGAGTTATAGTCTCGGGAGGGCTTACAAGAGATATACCCACAAAACCTTTACACTCCAGACTCTAGCTATCTACGCATAACCTTGGAAGGCACTAAAGAATCTCCTTGGCTGGCATACTTATTGACTACATGAGGAAGTACCCTGATGCGAAATTCCAATTGATGTACACGAGTTTGCACTCAAGCATACTAAAATTCATATATAATTCACAGAGCTCTACTCAGGTAGTCTCACTATGGACATCAATATAACGCAGTCAAAACTAATCACATGGATAGATCACGAAGATGGATATAGAGAAAAACATAGATGGTTTTGATGTTTACTAAGTGAACGGTGTTTCCCATATCTGTCTGAAGGCCTCCGCCAAAATGAACCTATCCTAATGGATTGAGATACTATTCTGACTAATATCAACACACTGGCATATACAAGGGAACCAGTGGTCGATAATCCTAACTCTAGGTCAACTCAGCTGGCATATACAAGGGTACCAGTGGTCGACTTTATTGAATTTATTCCGGTTGGTCTGGTGGTCTGGTCTCAATTTCACTTTTTTTTTTTTTTGGGTATCTCAATCACTCTAATTCACCATAGCATTCGTAACAACTTGATTCGTGATCCCCACCTAATCACTTGGAGAAACATAGTTTAAAAACAAAATAAAATAAAAACAGAAGTGAAAAGGACTCAACGAGATATGGTGAAACTATCATGTTATTTCTAACACCTGAGCTCGTGCTTTTATGAATAGACTCTTTAGATGTTTCCATCTAATCGATTGGTTCCTCAACTCCTACAACCAAAATGCTTCCATCCACTTATCCACTTAGATTGGTTAGTGCCATCCTTAATAAGCATAAATTTCTAAGCTGTGGAGTTTAATAATGCAACTAAAATGTTTCACCCATACCTCAAAACTTAAATCCAACATCGTCCTCAATGTTTTAAAGATAAAATTAAAAGCATGAACAAGGAGAAACTGGTACCATTTGAAGTAAAAGAGTTAAGGAAAGATATTACCGTGTCGCATGAATATTGGGTTACCTCCCAAGAAGTGCTAAGTTTAAAGTCTTCAGCCAGACTAAGAAAGGATTAGTCCCCTCATAAAATCATAAAGTAATAGCCGAAATATCTGTGGGTCATCAAAACCAAATAGAGCTATCACAAATAAAAGGAATCTGCAACCTGTCAAGAGAATAAACAAATAAAGCACACCCATGTCTAGTTTCCTGTATAAGACAACTACATCTAGCCGTGGTTCAGGTTCATGATCTATAACTGGGTCCAAATAAAATATTTTCATGGGTTGCATTTCCTCATAAGTTAGATCCGAATATTCGTGTTCTAGAGTTTGGAAAACTCAAATAAAAACTTAGAAGCACATAATAATAACCTGAATAATTGAGGATCCTCTAAGTCAATCAGATTTGACTTACACAGCTGACCACAATGAGAGTGGTGGTCTTCCTTAAACAAATGTGTCGACCCTAATCTCCTAAAGTAATTAGGTTTAGTCTCAAAACTTAATAACTGACACATTTTGAACTCATATGTTCCCACATTTGTAAGAAAAATATTTGGTGGGAAAACAAAGTCAATCTGGGTATCATAGCCTGGATAAGCCACATCAACCAGAGGATGAGTTTCTAACAACTGAACTTATTTATGGACATCACTAGGTTCAGGAAAACGTGTATGAAGATAATCTTTTAAAATGGTTGAGGCACATATGTCAAGTCCCAATTGAGGGAACTTTTTAAGAGTTAAAGCACACGGAGAACGATAATCACCCCCAAACTTAGAGTTTTCAGTGTCTCTAGAAAAACTAGTCACAACTTCCCTAATTTCAAGGTCATCGTGATTCCTAAAAATGGTCAATTGATTCTTCTAAGTCGTTCATCCTCACTCATCTCTACGAGTTCATTTTCTTTTTCTAAGTCTGTTGTTTCTAAATCGCTAGACTCAAAATATACTTGTTCCTCTATACCATAATCAGCTTCGTAATCATAAGGAAATACGACATCGTCTAAAACGGTGGTATCTCTAGTCAAATCCTCCTCCTTTTGAATAGGCGAATAATCATTAAAATTATTTGGATTTGAACTAGAAATAATATTATCATTGTAAAGCTCAATTGGAGTAGCAAATTCCTGATCACTATGCCTATTTATTTCAAATTCTTCATCAACACTATCCTCATCATAATCATTATACTAACATGAAAATGGTTGAACCTCATCTAAACAAGTAGTATTACCAATTCTAACCTCGTCATCTTGATTATGTGAATAACTATCTTCATTTTCAAGGGTACTATTGGAAACACTATATTGGAAATTAAGATTATCTTGAGCAGTTCTTTCCTGGGCCTCTAACAATATTTTCTGAGTTGACTCACATGACGTCCTGATTTTATCTAGGAAAGAAGGTTCACACGTTGCATTGCTTTCGTCCATAACTAAGTTATTCATCTCAGCTGAACTATGTGTCGAATCAAGTAACTTTTGTGCTGACTCAGCTAACTTACGTGCGGACTCTAGTAGAGAGGAATTTTGATCGTATGACCGGTGGGCGTATGGATAGTAATTGGGATCACCATGGTATGGACCATAACCTTCGAAAGGCTGATGTTCCCAACCACTATTCACATTATGGTCAAAGTAGTAACGTCCATTTTGAAACTCAGTCGGATATTCGTTGTATTGGCTATTGTAATACCAGTTCGACATTCTATTGCAGGGGTGTGATTTGTCACACAAAATAAAACCCACCGACAGGGGATTAGTGGGTGGATAGAGTCTTACCTCCCGTACCAGACGGGCGATGAAACGTTGAAGTCGACTCAGGCCACCGACTCCGATGTCAGTGTACGAACTCGAGGGGCCGAGACAGTATCGTAAATGTCGTCCTTCCCTGCAAACAGTTTATATTTAATTTTTAACCCTTCCTTAGGGTTTAAAATAATAAAGTACAAGTCCAAAAATAAAGTCCAAAAAGTGTCCAAAAATAAAAAGAAAAATTACAAAAATACAACCCTATTTACAGTTTCTAAAAATAAACCAAAATAACTATATACAAAATCTTCTTCTTCACTCCTTTTGAATTCCTCTTTTCTTTCCCTTTTTGGAAGATGCTTTCCTTTTATAGCACTTTTTCTTTCCTTGTAGCTTCGCTCCAAATCTAAAAAGAATCGAAAAATACCAAAGGCGTAAAAGAGAACAAAAAAATATAAAAAAAATAAAAATAGAAATAACTCTAAATCCTAAAACCTAAATACAAGTCCGCGTCGGCAGCGCCAAAAATTGATGAGATTTTAACAAGTTGTAGAAAAAGTGGTAGTAAAGATTTGTTCACTCGGACTCGTTGAGGTTGATTTTAAGACTTAATAAAAAAGTATATACAAAAGATGTCACAAATATCGAGAGGACTGGGACTTCGGATTCCACCATTAATCACATTCAATTGGTTCATATAATGACTCATAACAATTCTAGCTCTTTTGTTAACTCTTTTCTTTGCCAAAATTAGATTTCTAAAACATTAGATGTAAATCACAAGCATGGTATATCAAAAGCTCTTACGTCTAAGCATACACCATCAAACGAAATCACTACTAATTAGTAAAAGTCATATATCAATTAAAATAAGTGCAAAAAGTCATAAAGAATCAATTATAGTTACCAAACAATTGTGATAAGGCTTCCTCCGTCATCCCAGTGATGGGGTTTAGCTCTTCATGGTGCAAACACTCTCAAAATATGAATTCATTGCTCAAAGGTGTATTAAAGATGAAAATACAAAGAAAATCAATAAAACGTATCAACTCGCAACGTTTATATGCGTTAGGTCGATCGACATTACTAACGTCTAAGATTTAAGACTCATTGGAAACGATACTATGTGTGTGTTGTGGATAAACCACACTTATCTGTGACTGACTTGGGTCGTCTAATGTTCTTCAACTTCGTATTCTTCCTCCTGCCGATGCAACTTTCTCTGCAGCGTGATTTCTTCGTACCATAGATTCCCTTAAACTACGTATAGACCCCAAACTCCTCGACCCCCTTCTGTGTATGCAGCATCCTATATATACTTCACAGGACCAATAATATCTCGAGAAATTCTTATTTCCTCCACGGAAAGTCACGGAGTTATAGTTTCCTTATTTTTCTTCACCGCATCTTCTGAGTTTAATCCAACGTCCCTGAAATATCTATATGATAGTATCAAATCACAGGATATATGATTTCCTTATGTCCACGTAAATTCCACAAATACAACCAAATACCCGATAACTTTCCTTCCCTGCCAAACCACAGATTTTTCTCTCTGACCATGTTCACGTTTCTCTCATCGCCAAAACCCTCTATTCGATTGAGTCAAATCATTGGAAAATATATCTCATCCAATCCCCTTACGTATCTTCCAACAACATACCAAAAGAAACCAAAAATATCTTCCACTCTGTTTTACAAAATAATCGAAAATAAGTGGATTTGATTCCTCTTTTATCTCCAAAACACGCCATAATCCCCGTTTAGTCGTAATGACTATTTCCAATCCATAACAACAACCAAAATCCAACTGAAACTCTTCAAATTTAACCCGTAATATTCTTCATCCATGTTCCATCGATTTTCCGATCATCAAGCCCAATTTATCTGAATATAAACACTTTACTGTGCCCCGTTTATCTTAATATCACGTTCATCCCAACTTAATTATGCGATTGAATCTCCCAAGAACAGGTTTAAAAATCGAACCCTAATCTGTTCTTCACTGTAGCAATTTTTCCCGCCAAATCTCATATTTGAATTTGAGAAGATGGTGCCCCTTATCCATTTACGGGGTGCGAATAGCATGTGGTCGCCCCTTAGTAATTGATGTGCCCCTTATCCAAATGAGGGGTCCGAATAGTAATTTTCTCCCACGAGCGCAAATACCACTTTTTGAGCCAATTTTCCCGCAAAAGCTTATTTCTCGAAAAACACCTACAAAGACATAAAATACTAAAATAAGCGCAAAATCGAGTACTAACATTACAGAGAATTGAGACAAAAATAGACACATAAATGCGTCTATCAAATACCCCCAAACTTATTATTTGCTAGTCCCGAGCAAATCAAATCTACAAAATAAAATCCTAACTCATTGTCGTAGGCATCGTCGATTGCATTTAGCGTATGCAATAAGCCTTTAAACCCCAAGGTGGCCCTAGTGGCCGAGTTATAGTCTCGGGAGGGCTTACAAGAGATATACCCACAAAACCTTTACACTCCAGACTCTAGCTATCTACGCATAACCTTGGAAGGCACTAAAGAATCTCCTTGGTTGGCATACTTATTGACTACATGAGGAAGTACCCTGATGCGAAATTCCAATTGATGTACACGAGTTTGCACTCAAGCATACTAAAATTCATATATAAGTCACAGAGCTCTACTCAGGTAGTCTCACTATGGACATCAATATAACGCAGATCAAAACTAATCACATGGATAGATCACGAAGATGGATATAGAGAAAAACATAGATGGTTTTGATGTTTACTAAGTGAACGGTGTTTCCCATATCTCTGTCTCAAGGCCTCCGCCAAAATGAACCTATCCTAATGGATTGAGATACTAGTTCGACTAATATCAACACACCGGCATATACAAGGGAACCAAAGGGTCGATAATCCTAACTCTAGGTCAACTCACCGGTGGCATATACAAGGGTACCAAAATGGTCGACTTTATTGAATTTATTCCGTTGGTCCGTGGTCTGGTCTCAATTTCACTTTTTTTTTTTTTTGGGTATCTCAATCACTCTAATTCACCATAGCATTCGTAACAACTTGATTCGTGATCCCCACCTAATCACTTGGAGAAACATAGTTTAAAAACAAAATAAAATAAAAAACAGAAGTGAAAAGGACTCAACGAGATATGGTGAAACTATCATGTTATTTCTAACACCTGAGCTCTGTGCTTTTATGAATAGACTCTTTAGATGTTTCCATCTAATCAGATTGGTTCCTCAACTCCTACAACCAAAATGCTTCCATCCACTTATCCACTTAGATTGGTTAGTGCCATCCTTAATAAGCATAAATTTCTAAGCTGTGGAGTTTAATAATGCAACTAAAATGTTTCACCCATACCTCAAAACTTAAATCCAACATCGTCCTCAATGTTTTAAAGATAAAATTAAAAGCATGAACAAGGAGAAACTGTTACCATTTGAAGTAAAAGAGTTAAGGAAAGATATTACCGTGTCGCATGAATATTGGGTTACCTCCCAAGAAGTGCTAAGTTTAAAGTCTTCAAATTTACTAAGAAAGGATTAGTCCCCTCATAAAATCATAAAGTAATAGCCGAAATATCTGTGGGTCATCAAAACCAAATAGAGCTATCACAAATAAAAGGAATCTGCAACCCGTCAAGAGAATAAACAAATAAAGCACACCCATGTCTAGTTTCCTGTATAGGACAACTACATCTAGCTGTGGTTCAGGTTCATGATCTATAACTGGGTCCAAATAAAATATTTTCATGGGTTGCATTTCCTCATAAGTTAGATCCGATTATTCAGGTTCTAGAGTTTGGAAAAACTCAAATAAAAACTTAGAAGCACATAATAATAACCTGAATAATTGAGGATCCTCTAAGTCAATCAGATTTGACTTACACAGCTGACCACAATGAGAGTGGTGGTCTTCCTTAAACAAATGTGTCGACCCTAATCTCCTAAAGTAATTAGGTTTAGTCTCAAAACTTAATAACTGACACATTTTGAACTCATATGTTCCCATATTTGTAAGAAAAATATTTGGTGGGAAAACAAAGTCAATCTGGGTATCATAGCCCTGGATAAGCCACATCAACCGTAGGATGAGTTTCTAACAACTGAACTTATTTATGGACATCACTAGGTTCAGGAAAACGTGTATGAAGATAATCTTTTAAAATGGTTGAGGCACATATGTCAAGTCCCAATTGAGGGAACTTTTTAAGAGTTAAAGCACACGGAGAACGATAATCACCCCCAAACTTAGAGTTTTCAGTGTCTCTAGAAAAACTAGTCACAACTTCCCTAATTTCAAGGTCATCAGATTCCTAAAAATGGTCAATTGATTCTTCTAAGTCAGGTTCATCCTCACTCATCTCTACGAGTTCATTTTCTTTTTCTAAGTCTGTTGTTTCTAAATCGCTAGACTCAAAATATACTTGTTCCTCTATACCATAATCAGCTTCGTAATCATAAGGAAATACGACATCGTCTAAAACGGTGGTATCTCTAGTCAAATGCTCCTCCTTTTGAATAGGTGAATAATCATTAAAATTATTTGGATTTGAACTAGAAATAATATTATCATTGTAAAGCTCAATTGGAGTAGCAAATTCCTGATCACTATGCCTATTTATTTCAAATTCTTCATCAACACTATCCTCATCATAATCATTATACTAACATGAAAATGGTTGAACCTCATCTAAACAAGTAGTATTACCAATTCTAACCTCGTCATCTTGATTATGTGAATAACTATCTTCATTTTCAAGGGTACTATTGGAAACACTATATTGGAAATTAAGATTATCTTGAGCAGTTCTTTCCTGGGCCTCTAACAATATTTTCTGAGTTGACTCACATGACGTCCTGATTTTATCTAGGAAAGAAGGTTCACACGTTGCATTGCTTTCGTCCATAACTAAGTTATTCATCTCAGCTGAACTATGTGTCGAATCAAGTAACTTTTGTGCTGACTCAGCTAACTTACGTGCGGACTCTAGTAGAGAGGAATTTTGATCGTATGACCGGTGGGCGTATGGATAGTAATTGGGATCACCATGGTATGGACCATAACCTTCGAAAGGCTGATGTTCCCAACCACTATTCACATTATGGTCAAAGTAGTAACGTCCATTTTGAAACTCAGTCAGATATTCGTTGTATTGGCTATTGTAATACCAGTTCGACATTCTATTGCAGGGGTGTGATTTGTCACACAAAATAAAACCCACCGATAGGGGATTAGTGGGTGGATAGATTCTTACCTCCCGTACTGCACGGGCGATGAAACGTTGAAGTCGACTCGGAGCCACCGACTCCGATGTCGGTGTACGAACCCGAGGGCCGAGACAGTATCGTAAATGTCGTCCTTCCCTGCAAACAGTTTATATTTAATTTTTAACCCTTCCTTAGGGTTTAAAATAATAAAGTACAAGTCCAAAAATAAAGTCCAAAAAGTGTCCAAAAATAAAAAGAAAAATTACAAAAATACAACCCTATTTACAGTTTCTAAAAATAAACCAAAATAACTATATACAAAATCTTCTTCTTCACTCCTTTTGAATTCCTCTTTTCTTTCCCTTTTTGGAAGATGCTTTCCTTTTATAGCACTTTTTCTTTCCTTGTAGCTTCGCTCCAAATCTAAAAAGAATCGAAAAATACCAAAGGCGTAAAAGAGAACAAAAAAATATAAAAAAAATAAAAATAGAAATAACTCTAAATCCTAAAACCTAAATACAAGTCCGCGTCGACGCGCATAAAAATTGATGAGATTTTAACAAGTTGTATAAAAAGTGGTAGTAAAGATTTGTTCACTCGGACTCGTTGAGGTTGATTTTAAGACTTAATAAAAAAAGTATATACAAAAGATGTCACAAATATCGAGAGGACTGGGACTTCGGATTCCACCATTAATCACATTCAATTGGTTCATATAATGACTCATAACAATTCTAGCTCTTTTGTTAACTCTTTTCTTTGCCAAAATTAGATTTCTAAAACATTAGATGTAAATCACAAGCATGGTATATCAAAAGCTCTTACGTCTAAGCATACACCATCAAACGAAATCACAACTAATTAGTAAAAGTCATATATCAATTAAAATAAGTGCAAAAAGTCATAAAGAATCAATTATAGTTACCAAACAATTGTGATAAGGCTTCCTCCGTCATCCCAGTGATGGGGTTTAGCTCTTCATGGTGCAAACACTCTCAAAATATGAATTCATTGCTCAAAGGTGTATTAAAGATGAAAATACAAAGAAAATCAATAAAATGATCAACTCGCAACGTTTATATGCGTTCTGTGATCGATCATTACTAACGATACGTAAGATTTAAGACTGCCGAAACGATACTATGTGTGTGTTGTGGATAAACCACACTTATCTGTGACTGACTTGGGTCGTCTAATGTTCTTCAACTTCGTATTCATCCTCCTGCTGATGCAACTTTCTCTGCAGCGTGATTTCTTCGTACCATAGCTTCCCTTAAACTACGTATAGACCCCAAACTCCTCGACCCCCTTCTGTGTATGCAGCATCCTATATATACTTCACAGGACCAATAATATCTCGAGAAATTCTTATTTCCTCCACGGAAAGTCACGGAGTTATAGTTTCCTTATTTTTCTTCACCGCATCTTCTGAGTTTAATCCAACGTCCCTGAAATATCTATATGATAGTATCAAATCACAGGATATATGATTTCCTTATGTCCACGTAAATTCCACAAATACAACCAAATACCCGATAACTTTCCTTCCCTGCCAAACCACAGATTTTTCTCTCTAGACCATGTTCACGTTTCTCTGTTACTGCCAAACCCTCTATTCGATTGAGTCAAATCATTGGAAAATATATCTCATCCAATCCCCTTACGTATCTTCCAACAACATACCAAAAGAAACCAAAAATATCTTCCACTCCTGTTTTACAAAATAATCGAAAATAAGTGGATTTGATTCCTCTTTTATCTCCAAAACACGTCATAATCCCTGTTTAGTCGTAACAGACTATTTCCAATCCATAACAACAACCAAAATCCAACTGAAACTCTTCAAATTTAACCCGTAATATTCTTCATCCATGTTCCATCGATTTTCCGATCATCAAGCCCAATTTATCTGAATATAAACACTTTACCAGGCCTGTTTATCTTAATATCACGTTCATCCCAACTTAATTATGCGATTGAATCTCCCAAGAACAGGTTTAAAAATCGAACCCTAATCTGTTCTTCACTGTAGCAATTTTTCCCGCCAAATTTCATATTTGAATTTGAAAAGATGAGTGCCCCTTATCCATTTCCGGGGTGCGAATAACAAGTGGACTCCCCTTAGTAATTGATGTGCCCCTTATCCAAAAGAGGGGTCCGAATAGTAATTTTCTCCCACGAGCGCAAATACCACTTTTTGAGCCAATTTTCCCGCAAAAGCTTATTCTCCAAAAGCACCTACAAAGACATAAAATACCAAAATAAGCGCAAAATCGAGTACTAACATTACAGAGAATTGAGACTAAAATAGACACATAAATGCGTCTATCAGGTGTGTACCAACCACCTACCCAATCTACACCGCACGGTGTTGGATCAACGCACTATATTTCACGAAATTCCATCCGACGAATACGAATGGTTTTTCTCCAAGCCAATTAGAGCGTGCGGTTACGCTCACAGGCCAATAGAAGGGAGGGTAAGCTCCACCATTGTTATGCACCGGGTATGATTGGAATCATCCTTCATTTGGTGAGGGGGGATTCGCCTCGCACCGGTCCCAGAAAGGGTCCTGAAATAACAATTAGGACCAAAAAGTGGCATGCACATTCTTTTAATTGCAAACCTTATACTTGTGTTAAAAATAAAGTGGCCAATTCAACTACTCCTCCAGGCTCGAACTCCATGAAATTAAATGAAAAATCACACTCACTTTTTTAATTGTACAGAGGAATACCAGAAAATAATTAAAAAAATGAAATTAGAGACACTAAAATAATGATATTCAAATAAAATAGATTACTAACTCTAAATAGTGCAAAGTATCTGAAGTGCTTCCCGTTCAAGATGACGCAATCAAGGAAATGCACAGCATGAACCGTGGTGTGATTTTGAAAGTTGTAGAAAGTGGTAGTAAAGTTCGTTCAACTCAGACTTGTAAAGACTTGATTTAAGACTTAAAAATATAAAACTCTAAAAACAAAGATAATATTTACACAAGTTTGTCACGATATCGAGAGATACTAGGACTTCGGATTCCACCATAAATTCATTCATGCGATTCATATATTTATTCCAAACAATTATAGCTCAAATTAAATATTGACTATGTTTCTTTGCCAAGGTAGATTTTTGAAAAGCAACGACTGTATATCTAAAGCATGGGATATCAAAAGACTTAACCTAAGTATAACCCATCAATTGAAATCACAACCATTCAATAAAAACCATAAAACAATTAACAATCCATACAAAAAGTCATGAAAGGATTAAATATAATTACCACACGCATGAAATATGGCTTCCTCCGTCATCCCAGTGTTGGGGTTTAGCTCCTCATATTATTCACGTGCTCAATATAGTTGTTCATAGCTCAAATAGGTGAAAAACAAGAGAAAACTAATAAAGCAGACAGTTTGCAACGCTGCAGTGGTGTTACAAACAGATCACTACAGACCTATTGCAATAGGAACTGTTACAGAAACGATAGAACTAATATGTCAGTAAAATAAAAGACTCGCTTCCGGGCTGTCTAATGTTCTTCGTGTTCTTCCTCTACACCAAAGACAAGAAACAATTCCTGCAACTTGATTTTCTCCTCTTCTATGCCTCTGTTGTTACCCCAAAGTCTCGACCCTCCTCTATGAATCATAAAATCTCTATATATACACCACAGGCTCTCCTAAGCTCGAGAAATCCTCTACTTTTCCTCTACGGCAAGTCACAGGGATTATCTTTATTTCCTTTTTTATCTTTACACGTGTTTCCTGTTTTAACCAGAACTCTCTTTACTTGAACCTTCTACGAATCCTGTTATGGTTTAACAGGCTTAGACCAACCCAAATCCGTGAAGAAACCCATGAAAATCTCATTCAAACTCTCGCCTAAAAAACCGAGAAAAGTCCCAGCCCCTGTTTTATCGAAAACCCAACGACCCAATCCAGTTTGATCGATTATAAAAACCATACCAACCATGTCTATCCGTCAGACGTCCAGCCCATAAAAATCTTCAATTGAATCTCTCTCGAAATAGCTTAAAAGTCGAACCCTAATCTGATACTCGCTGCACAAATATCTCCCGCCAAAACAGAGAATTTGAATTCTTGAAGATGACCTCCCCTTATCCTCTGATGTGGTGCAAATAGTAGTTGCCTGGAAATGGGGTGCCCCTTAGTAATTAGGTTACCCCTTATCCAAAATGGGAGTCCGAATAGTAGGTGTCCTCCGGGTGCAACTTTTCAGGCCGATTTTTCCAAAAATGTTTATTTCTCAAAAATACCTACAAATACACAAAACACCATAATAAGTACAAAAATGGGTACTAACAATATAGAAAATTGAGATGAAAATATACACATAAATGCGTCTATCAAATACCCCAAAACTTATTATTTTCTAGTCCCGAGCAAATCAAATGTACAAAATAAAATCATAACTCACTGTCGCAGGCATCGTCGATTGCATTAAGCGTATGCAATAAGCCTTTAAACCCCTAGGTGGCCCTAGTGGCCGAGTTATAGTCTCGGGAGGGCTTACAAGAGATATACCCACAAAACCTTTACACTCCAAACCTTAGCTATCTACACAGAACCTTGGAAGGCACTAAAGAATCTCCTTGGTTGGCATACTTATTGATTACAAGAGGAAGTACCCTGATGCGAAATTCCAATTGTTGTACTCGAGTTTGCACTCAAGCATACTAAAATTCATATATAAGTCACATAGCTCTACTCAGATAGTCGCACTATGGACATCAATACCCGGAGTCAAAACTAATCACATGGATAGATCAAGAAGATGGATATAGAGAAAAACATAGATGGTTTTGATGTTTACTAAGTGAACGGTGTTTCTCATATCTGTCTGAAGGCCTCCGTCAAAATGAACCTATCCTAATGGACTGAAATACTAGTCTGACTAATATCAACACACTGGCATATACAAGGGAACCAGTGATCTATAATCCTAACTCTCAACACAACTGGCATATACAAGGGTTCCAGTGGTCGACTTTATTGAATTTATTCCGGTTGTTCTAATGGTCTGGTCTCAATTTATTTATTTTTTTCTTTTTTTTTCAACTTTTTTTTTTTCAACTTTTTTTTTTTTTTTTTTTTTTTTTGTGGTATCTCAATCACTCTATTTCACTCTAGCATTGGTAACAACTTGATTCGTGAGCCCCACCTAATCACTTAGAGAAACATAGTTTAAAAACAAAATAAAATAAAAACAGAAGTGAAAAGGATTCAACGAGATATGGTGAAACTATCATGTTATTTCTAACACCGAGCTCGTGCTTTTATGAATAGACTCTTTAGATGTTTCCATCTAATCAGATTGGTTCCTCAACTCCTACAACCAAAATGCTTCCATCCACTTAGATTGGTTAGTGCCCTCCTTAATAAGCATGAATTTATAGGCTCTGGAGTTTTTTATTGCAACTAAAATATTTCTCCCATACCCCCAAACTTAAATCTAACATTGTCCTCAATGTTTTAAAGATAAAATTAAAAGCATGAACAAGGAGAAACTGTTACCATTTGAAGTAAAAGAGTTAAGGAAAGATATTACCATGTCGCATGAGATTGGGTTACCTCCCAAGAAGTACTAAGTTTAAAGTCTTCAGCCAGACTAAGAAAAGATTAGTCACCTTATAAAATCATAAACTAATAGCCAGAATTTCTGTGGGTCATCAAAACCAAATAGAGCTATCACAAATAAAAGGAATCTGCAACATGCCAAGAAAATTAACAAATAAAGCACACCCTTGTCTAGTTTCCTGTTTAAGACAACTACATCTAGTTGTGGTTCAAGTTCAGGCTCTATAACTGGGTCAAAATAAAATATTTTCATGTGCTGGAATTCCTTAAAGCTAAGATCTGGTTCAGGTTGTAAAGTTTTTAAAAACTCAAATAAGAACTTATAAGCACATAATAATAACCTGAATAATTGCGGATCCTTAAAGTAAATCAGTTTTGACTCACACAATTGACCACGATGAAACTGGCGGTCAATCTTAAGCAAATGTGTCATTTCTATTCTCCTAAAGTACTTAGGTTTAGTCTCAAAACTTAATAATTGACACATATGAAACTTATACGTTCCCGCAATTGGTTGAAAAATATTTGGTGGGAAAACAAAATTAATCTGCGCATCATAGCCTGGGTAAACCACATCATCCAGAGGATGGGTTTCTAACAACTGAACTTCCTTATGGACATCACTAGGTTCAGAAAAACGTGTATGAAGATAATCTTTTAAAATGGTTGAGGCACATATGTCAAGTCCTAAGTGAGGGACCTTTCTAAGAGTTAAAGCACATGGAGAATGATAATCACCCCCAAACTTAGAGTTTTCAGTGTCTCTAGAAATACTAGTCACAACTTCCCTAATTTCAAGATCATCTGATTCCCGAAAATAGTCAATTGATTCTTCTAATTCAGGTTCATCCTCACTCATCTCTACGAGTTCGTTTTCTTTGTCTAAGACTAATGTTTCTAAATCGCTAGACTCTAAAACAGTATTCTCATAATAAACTCGTTCCTCAAAACTATCATCAGCTTCGTAATCATAAGGAAATACTTGATCGTCTAAAACGGGGGTATCTCTAGTCAAATCCTCGTCCTTTTGAATAGGTGAATAATTATTAAAATTATCTGGATTTGAACTAGAAACATTATCATTATTAAGCTCAATTGGAGTAACAAATTCCTAATCACGATGCCTACTTATTTCAAATTCTTCATCAACACTATCCTCATCATAATCATCATTATAATAACATGAAAATGGTTAAACCTCATCTAAAGTAGTGTTACCAATTTTATCCTCGTCATCTTGATTATGCAATAACTATCTTCATTTTTAAGGGTATTATTGGAAACACTGTATTGGAAATCAAGATTATTGCGAGCAATTCTTTCGTTCGTCTCAGCTATCATCTTGAGGGATTCCTCTATAGAAAGTTTTCTTTCATCATAAACTAAGTTATTCATCTTAGATAACTTACGTGTCGTCTCCTCTGATTTCCTGAGAGACTCTTCTAAAGGAGAAACATAAGAATTTTGCTCGTATGACCCGTGCATGTGTGGATAGTAATTGGGCACATCATGGTATGAGCCATAACCTTGAAAAGGCTGATGTTCCCAACCACTATTCACACCATGGTCAAAGTAGTAACATCCATTTTGAAACTCAGTCGGATATTCATTGTATTGGCTATTGTAATACCAGTTCGACATTCTATTGCAGGGGTGTGAGTTGTCACACAGAATAAAACCCACTGACAGGGGATTCGTAGGTGGATAGAGTCTTACCTCCCGTACCAGACGGGCGATGAACCGTTGAAGTCGACTCAGGCCACTGACTCATATGTCAGTGTACGAACCCGAGGGGCCGATACAGTATCGCAAATGTCGTCCTTCCCTGCAAACAGTTTATATTTAATTTTTAACCCTTCCTTAGGGTTTAAAATAATAAAGTCCAAGTCCAAAAATAAGGTCCAAAAAGTCCAAAAATAAAAGAAAAATTACAAAAATACAACCGTATTTACAGTTTCTAAAAATAAAACTAAATAGCTATATACAAAATCTTCTTCTTCACTCCTTGGACTCCTCTTTTCTTTCCTTCTTTGGCGATGATTTTCTTTTATAGCACTTTTTCTATCCTTGTAGCTTCGCTCCAAATCTGAAAAGAATCAAAAAAATACCAAAGGCGTAAAAGAGAACAAAAAATAATAAAAATAAACCTAAAACAAATCTGAATACAAGTCTGCGTCGACGGCGCCAAAAATTGGTGTGAAAGACTCGATTTAAAGTTGTAGTAAAGTTCGTTCAACTCATACTTGTAAAGACTCGATTTAAGACTTAAAAATATAAACTCTAAAAACAAAGATAATATTTACACAAGTTTGTCACGATATCGAGAGATACTAGGACTTCGGATTCCACCATAAATTCATTCATGCGATTCATATATTTATTCCAAACAATTATAGCTCAAATAAAATATTGACTCTGTTTCTTTGCCAAGGTAGATTTTTGAAAAGCAACGACTGTATATCTAAAGCTTGGGATATCAAAAGACTTAACCTAAGTATAACCCATCAATTGAAATCACAGCCATTCAATAAAAACCATAAAACAATTAACAATCCATGCAAAAAGTCATGAAAGAATTAAATATAATTACCACACGCATGAAATATGGCTTCCTCCATCATCCCAGTGTTGGGGTTTAGCTCCTCATATTATTCACGTGCTCAAAATAGTTGTTCATAGCTCAAATAGGTGAAAAACAAGAGAAAACTAATAAAGCAGACAGTTTGTAACGCTGCAGTGGCGTTACAAACAGACTGCTACAGAGACCTGTTGCAATAGGAACTGTTACAGGAAACGATAAAACTAATATGTTGTAAAATAAAAGACTGCTCTGGGCTGTCTAATGTTCTTCGTGTTCTTCCTCTACACCAGCAGAAGAAACAATTCCTGCAACTTGATTTTCTCCTCTTTTATGCCTCTGTTGGTACCCCAAAGTCTCGACCCCCCCTCTATGAATCATAAACTCTCTCTATATATACACCATAGGCTCTCCCAAGCTCGAGAAATCCTCTACTTTTCCTCTACGGCAAGTCACAGGGATTATCTTTATTTCCTTTTTATCTTCACACGTGTTTCCTGTTTTAACCAGAACTCTCTTTACTTGAACCTTCTACGAATCCTGTCATGGTATAACAGGCTTATACCAACCCAAATCCGTGAAGAAACCCATGAAAATCTCATTCAAACTCTCGCCTAAAAAACCGAGAAAAGTCCCAGCCCCTGTTTTATCGAAAACCCAACGACCCAATCCAGTTTGATCGATTATAAAAACCATACCAACCATGTCTATCCGTCAGACATCCAGCCCATAAAAATCTTCAATTGAATCTCTCTCGAAATAGCTTAAAAGTCGAACCCTAATATGATACTCGCTGCACAAATATCTCCCGCAAAAACAGAGAATTTAAATTCTTGAAGATGACCTCCCCTTATCCTCTGATGTGGTGCAAATAGTAGTTGCCTGGAAATGGGGTGCCCCTTAGTAATTAGGTTACCCCTTATCCAAAATGGGAGTCTGAATAGTAGGTGTCCCCCGGGTGCAACTTTTCGAGCCGATTTTTCCAAAAATATTTATTTCTCAAAAATACCTACAAATACACAAAACACCATAATAAGTACAAAAATGGGTACTAACAATATAGAAAATCGAGATGAAAATAGACACATAAATGCGTCTATCAAACCGTTCATATACTTGTGTTAAGAATTAACTGGTCAACTCAAATGCTACTTCAGGATCCAACTCCCTGTAGTTAAATGAATATGCACAATCAGTATATATTTTATAGTTATTTTGATATTAAAGACACCACCGTGATTCCAAAAATATAAGACATGTTGGATAATTATTTGGACAGAAATATCGCATTGGCTATCAAAACATATATTCGGTACCAAAAATTATAAAGATTATTTACTTATAAAAATGCCAATCATATTGTTTCCTATATAAAGTTTGGTTTTATGGATTAATTCAATTTTATTTCAATGTAATTTCGTATTTCATATTGACTATGAATTCCATAAAGTGAATTTTATTTCATGCAATTTTCCTATTAATTATTCATTCCATTCCAATGTAGCTAATATTTAACCCCTACGCACCGGGTATGTCAGGAATTGTCCTCCACTTAGTAAGGCGGAGCTTCCCCCTCACCCGTCTCATTAGTTAATTAATAACCGGAGCCACAGGCCATGTATAGGTTAAAGTTGGGAAATTTCTTAACGAAAATTACTTTTGGAAAATTATACCAACTTTTGAAATCAATAAGTAATTCATGGTATGGCCAACATTAATACTCTAATGACAATCGATATGGCTTTGCACTACACCAAATTCCAGGATTCGTAACAACAATTCGTAACGGCTTTGTAGCCGTTACAAAATTTCCGTTACAAATGGCCGTTACGAAAAATTTGTAACATACAGAAGCCGTTACTAATCTTCCAAAAAATTCGTAACAGAGGTTAGCCGTTACGAAATTTTTTTAGGTGTGCCAGTCACACGCTTGGTCACACTTGGGGCGTAACACTTGAGAGTTTGTGCGTGTGCCATTCACATGCGTGCTACTATGTTTCCACCCAAGATGAGTCAGACTAGAGATATTTCCTTCCACGAGTGTGCCATTCACATGCGTGATTCTGAGAGTATAACCCTAGAAAAATCGCGATCGAGTTCCATTTCTTTTTTCTTTCTTTTCTCTCTTCTTCCTGTCGTCTCTTCTCTTCCTCCCAATGGATGAAACCCCGAAAAAATCTCTTGAATCTGTTCAATCATCGAACCTTAGTAAGTATTTTTCAATCTTCAATCATCGAACCTAATGAATCGATGAAACCCTAGTAAGTGTTTTTGTAATATGTTGATAAATATAAAGTTTGTGAGTTAGTTGGAATCGGAAATGCTAGTACTGAAATTAGAGATTGGGTTAGGGATTTTCTGTAGATTGAGAGCACCATGAATAAATGGGTATTTTCGAGAGAGACAAAGAAGATATGGATTTGAATGATGGGTTTGAATCAGATCGATTTAAATATAGGGTTTGATGGGTTTATCTTGAAACCGAGCGCCCGCGCCGATGAAGTTGAATCGAGAATATGGGTATTGTTTTTTTACTGTGATTGTAGTTGATGATAGTTTGAATTAGCCGTTGCTGCTGGTGATATTGATGATGTGAAATAAACGAAATTGCAGTTAGGGTTTTCTTATATGATGAAGAAATCGAACCAAAGAATGGTTAATTGCTGGTGGTGATGATGAAGAATTGGTTTGTGGTTATGAAGATGCAGCTGAGATTATGAGTAAACAAGTCAGGTAATGGAGGAAAAAAGGGTACTGGTGGTGATACTGTGTAAGGAAAGATGTCTAGTTGAGACCAAGCAGCAAGGAGTTGTGGTTAGCTAAGAGTGATTCAAGAGTTTGCAAAATGGGTAAATGGTTGAAGAAAGTGGATGTAGATGGAGTTGGAACTGCAGGGTACTAACCTGATGCTGTGAAGAAGCTGAGTGCAGCTGTTGCAGGGAGCTTGAACTGAGCTATAGAGCTGTTTATTGTATCAGAAGGTGTACACAAACCAGAGATGCAGAGAGACTGCAGGAGTTGTTGGTGTCATCGGTATGGGATCCGAGGAAGAAGACAGATCATCACTTTGGTAATTTTACTAAAAACTTTCTACACTATCAAATATTTACTCTGTTTCGATATTTTGTCTATATTCATGTTGATAAAACCTAACTTGCTTGTTATAGTTTCAGTAAACTCTAGCTTTTGTTCTTTTTATGTTCACTTTGTTTCATTTTCTTGACAAAAGAAATGATAGTAATCCAGAGAACTGATGTAAAAACTAAAATAGATCAAGAATCTATGTCTGATTTTTGAAAATAGCCATAGGGTAATCAATTCATTTCATAGTAATCTTGCTAGAATCATATCGGAGTGCGACACATTTGTTTAATGATCTAGTCGTTGTAATTCATGTATTCGTGTTGAGATCTAATTCAAGGTTGCTTTGCAATTTCGTTAGTCACGAACATGGATTTTTGAGATCGAAGAAATGTTAGGATCCTAGGTGAGCGAAGATTAAGTTTATGCTCCTTAAACAATTGATGACATTCTTGTTAGAATCCTAGGTTAAACAATTGGAGTTATCAAGAAGACCCAAGGATATTATACCTTCCGTATGCACTCTGAGTTCAAATCTAGGAGTTCTTAAACTAGGTACCAAGTAGCAAAATAAATGTAAGATAGTAAGATCACCACTGAAGCCCATTCCTTGTCATAATTTTACTAGGCCTCCAGCCTTGTATTTATCACTGCAACCTTTACCATCGAATGCGGTTTTCCTTCAAGGTATTGTTGTTAGAGTTTGAACACCAGTCATAGTGGAGTTCAACTAATTGAGTTTTTTTTTTTTTTTTTTTTTAGCGTTTATGTATACCATCAGTGTGCGAATATTATGATTTGAACGCACAAAATTTTCAGAAATGTCTGTTTTTTTTGAAATCCTGTTTATGTATACCATTAGTGTCCTAGATAGGTTAGAGAATAATAGAGTGTGATATGTGCAGGATTGTTGATAATGCTGATCAAGATGATGGTCAGGTTAAGAAAAAGAAAAATAAGAAATAGAATAAATCCCAAGAGAGTGATGCAAGTGCAAGTAAAGAGGTAGCAGAAAAGAAAGCACCTACTGTGGTAACTGAAGCCAAGAAGGAGAAAAAGCGATCTCAAGTCAGAACTTTTGATAATAGTATGGTTATTGAGGAGTTAGAAATGGGCAAAAACGATGCAAAAAAAGCTGATAATGGAAGCAAGGTATGTCACTTAGTGTTTATTAGTTACCTGTTACTCTACTAGTGAGTCAAAAATATAAGCATTTCTCTGAAAATTCAATTAATTGATTAACAACTGTTTACCGGGTTTTAGGTTTCGATGCGCTACATTGGTAAATTAAAGAGCAATGGGAAAATATTTGACTCAAATGTCAGGGGACCACCTTTTCAGTTCCGATTAGGTACATTTTTTCTTCCCCTAAATGTAGTTCTAGTAAATGTTCTGATATGTAAATATTCTTTTTACAAGTGTAGGGCAAGTTATCAAGGGATGGGATGAAGGCGTCAAGGGTATGCATTCTGAACTTGATCAAAAGCCTGTGGTTCCATTTTATTGTTATTCCAAATCTATTCTACATTTAACTTTGGTATTGTGTTTTAATCATGGATGGGTGTTGGTGATAAAAGAAGACTCACTCTCCCACCATCAATGGAGTGTGTATATGCTGTTTTGCCCTTTTACCCTTTTCTATTTTGCATGACTTTTTTTAATAAAATATATTTTGTCTACTTGTGTTTTATTTGACACTACTGACATGTTTACTTTACATTGAGGTTATGTGGTTCTTGGTAAGTACCGATAGCCTTTGCTTTGCCTCATCTAATTCAAATATATTGATTGCAAGTTTGGTGGGATAACCTTGGCTTATGAACTATCTATGAACTGATTGGCATCTGATTGTTGCTTTTCAATATTGTAAGTTTTGTAAGTTACAATGTAGGAAGTTTCTATGAACTCAACAAGTTTTTTAACTTAGAATTTGATACTTACAAGAATTTTGGTACTTATAAGAATTATGTTCTTCTTTATGTTCTTCTTTGATTGAAAGTTACATGAATTGAATGTCCTTCTTTGATTGAAAAGTTATATGAATTGAATGAATGTGATGGAATGAAAAGGGCAGGCAGGCTATTAGAATTTTTGGCGTATTTCCAGTTGAAAATGAACTGCCAGTTAATTTTCACCAGGTCAAAATTGGTCGTATTGACTGATTTTGACCAGGCCAAGGTTGACCGACAGTAATTTTTTTGATGTTACAAAAAAGTTCGTAACTGCTCTGAGCTGTTACAACATCCCTGTTGCAAAAAACATCTGTAGCGGCCCTGAGCTATTACCACGTGGCAAATTCGTAACGGCTCAAGCCTGTTACGAGGGTCGTTACAAAAACAATTCGTAACAACCACAAAGCCGTTACAAAAAAAATGTAACACCCACTTTTGCAACAGGCGAGGGCCGTTACAACCCGTTTTTGTAACGGCCTGGTTCTGTTTCTAATCCCAGAATTTGGTGTAGTGTTGAGGGTTATCGATCAACGTAACACCACGATTACCCTTAATATTGTTGTATTTTAGAATACCTATGCAACATTCATTAGTTAATCAACTTTTACAACTTAAAAATAAAGGGAACAAACTAACATTAATATCCTACTTTCGAAACCCCAGGAACGTCTTCCAGGTAGGACGATCACCCATTGTACACTCCCGACCTGCCTTACATACCAAAACATATATTTGCGTTAAGAATCCAAATGATCGCCTCGAATGCTCCTCCAGGATCCAACTCCATGAAATTAAATGAAAAATCATATTCACTCTTTATTTATCAATATATGATATTTAGAGACACTAAATAAATATGATATTCAAATAAAATAGACTGCTAACTGTAATTCTAGATAATGTAAAGTATCTGAAGTGTTTCCCGTTGAAGATGACGCAATCAAGGAAATGCACAACGTGAACGGTTCATATACTTGTGTTAAGGGTCAATTGGACAACTCAACTGCATCTCCAGGATCCAAATCCCTGTAGTTAAATGAATATTCACATTCACTATTGTTGATGGTGGTTTTTAGCTTAGGGTTAAAATCGTAAAACACTAAACCCTAGCAGACAGTGATGTCACAACATTTAAAGTAACAAGCATTTACTAGGCACATTTATCAAACCTTTAATGTGTCCCTAAATAATTACACGGGTATCTTTTTCAAATTAGGGTTACGACAAGCCAAACCCTAATTCCCACGTGTGCCAATGGCAAATCATGCCCGGCCACACCGACCGCGCCAAAGCATGCCAACCATGCTAGCCGCACCTCTCGTGCCAATGGAAAATCATGCCAGCCACATCGACCGCGCTAAAAGCATGCCGACCATGCTAGCCGCACCTCTGTGCCGATGGAAAATCATGCCAGCCATCCCGACCGCGCCAAATGATAGACGCATTTATGTGTCTAATTTGTCCCCAATGTTTCGTATTGTTAGTACTCATTTTCATCCTTATTATGGTGTTTTGTGTGTTTGTAGGTATTTTTTGGAAATAAATATTGTTGGAAAATTCGGCTCGAAAAGTTGCTCGGAGCACCTCCAGAAGACACATGTTATGCGGACTCTCATTTCGACTAAGGGGCACCTCAATTACTAAGGGGCACCTGCTATTCACACCCCCAGTTTCGTTAGGGGGACACCATCTTCATCGTTTGAATATTGGTTTTGGCGAGAAAAAAATCTCACAGGCTATGGCAGACTCTGGGTCGAGATTTAAGGACGTTTTAGAGAGATTCAATCGCTGAAACTTCATGGTTCGACTTGTTAGAGCATCATAGGCATGGTATGGTCATCAGAATTGGTTCAATTTGGCTGGATAATTACTTGGGAGCAATCAGGGTTCAACAGGGTTCTTTGAAAACGCGATCTTTGTAACATTCGGTTTTGGAAGATCTCTAGGAAGATTAAAACTCGAAATTAGTTGGATAAGGCTGTTACACTCTAACAGACTCGGTAAGTCCATCGAACCGATAAATTTTGGCCACATCCTCGGAGAGAAGAAATCAGGGAGTTCGTGTAAGGAGGAGATAGTCAAGGGATTACTTCAAGTTTGGACATGTGCTGCACGTGTTTGGGCGGTTTCTGGTCGCTGGAGAAGCGTGAAGAAGTTAAACATGGATGGTATGCACGTAATTGACTGCTGCAGATACGTGCAAGAGATTAAAAAGAAAAGAAAAATATTTTCTTTACTAACAGTGATGACAGAATCTCGGGGAGTTATTACTTGTGATTTTGAGGCGCCGTAGACTATATATAGAGTTCGAGGAGTTATAGGAGGGGTACGAGAGATTGGGAGAGTTGCAGAGCATCAGAAAGTCAAGAAAATCAAGTGGCAGGAAACCACCATTTCTGCTGCTGTGAAGAACACGAAGAACAAAAGACTACCAGAGGCAGTCGTTTCTGCTGAAGAACATAAGACGCACAAGGAGCGGTCGTATTTGCTATAGTGACAACAACAGTTCATATTTATCGTTTCCTGTAACAGTTCGGTTTGTAACAAAAATAATTGTTACAAACCCGATTTTTCATTATTTCTCCTTATTCATCATTTGTAAACCATATTTGAGCATAAATAAATTCTTTGAGAGGGTTTTCGACATGATGAGCGGCTAAAATACCCAGTGACTGAGGCAACAGAGGAAACTTTTCACTCATGCTTGATTGGTAATTTCTTTAATTATTTATTTTATTTAATTCACTGGATCAACATAAAGATAAAATTGGTTTTCTTAATTAATTGTGAATCAATTCGATGTGTTATGCTTAGAATTAATTCTTTGATAATTCATGCTTAGGGATTACAATTTAATGTTTGGACACCAAATAGATTAATAGTGAATTAATGAGAAAAAGAGCTTAACAATAATTCTTGAAATATCATTTTAAACCAATCAATTAGGAGGAATAGTGAAATCCGGAGCCTTGGTCTATTTTTTAATCTTGAAATCACTTTTTATATTAAGTTTTGTTTGTTTTTAAGTTTTATAAGTCTAAACTCTTTTGCTTTCACAAGTCTCAATGAACCTTTTTACTACAACTCAATTGAAAACCTTATCAATTTTTGGCGCCGCCGACGCGGACTTGTCTTTAGGCTAGAGTTTTTAGATTTATTTTTTTTAGGTTTTTATCTATTTGTTCTACTTTACGTTTTTTTTTTTTGGGTTTTTGTCTTTTTACTACATATTTCGGAATTTGGAGCAAAAGAAAATTTTGCCAAAGCATTTGGTGAATACTTAAAGATTTGGAGTTAAAGACAAATCGAAAGGAGCGAAAGAAGAAGATTTTTTTTTTTATTATTTTAAAAAAGAGAGAAAAAAAAAGAGAGACATTTTTATTTTTATTTTGATATTTTTATTTTTTTTTAGACTTTCCTTTTCTTTTGCACTTTTACTTTTTGGACTTGGACATTTGGACATTGTTTTATTTTTAAAACCCTACGGAAGGGTAGTATTAAATATTAAACTGTTTGCAGAGAAGGACGGTGATTACGATATCACCTCAGCCCCTCGGGTTCGTACATGACATAGGAGTCGTGGCCCGAGTCGACTACAACGGTTCATCCCCCATCTGGTACGGGAGGTAAGTTTGTCGAAACACTCGCGAATCCCCTGTCAGCGAGTTACTGTATTCCTTCGTTTGCATATATGCTGAGGACTTGAAAACGACTGTTTTAATTTCCTAGTAAAGGGAAAGGACTGGCATATAAGATAAGGGTTCGGATTTCATCACCGTTCTCTTCTTGCCCGCCTTAGGAAAACGATACTTAACGCTAACCTAAGCTTTAAAATTTGGAATAGAACGAGACCGATAGGGTAACGAGCTTAGTAGGAAAGTCGCTCGAAAAATATTGGTTACCCTTTTAGCATACTTCGAAGTTCATGATGGTTTCTGTGAAGTTCATGATGGTTTCCTTGTAATAGCGGTGAGGCCTTGGGTATCAAATCTCCACGGAGCTTCCCTCGCCTTGATTCCACTTACTTTGACTCGGATTGATCTAGAGGGGTTTGCTTAAATTGTAACGAATTCCCTTTCGAACGATTAGAAGCTGGTCTAGAAAACAATCTAAGTGGAGCCATCATGCTTTCTGTTTGCTAGATATCATTAGGTTTGCTATGGTGGAGTCAGCCTTGTTTGTGTTTGCATAGAAATTCCCTTCCTTTTAGGATTTTCTTTTTTCTTTTGTTTTTTCTAGTGTATGCCCGAGGTCATTAGAGAACGGGCTTGGAAAAGAAACACTCTAGGTCGTTTGATTAGTGACAAACCTAGTAGTTCTTCTTGTGAATGCGGGGAACTCGAAGACTCTTCTTTTGAGAGCCCCGTTTTTGGAAATTTCAGCTTTGAAAACTTGACAATTAGTGAAGAAAGTACTCCTAGTTCTTTGGTAGTGCCAGAAATGGCAACTTTGAAAGCTTTGTTAAACCCAACTAGGACTTATCGTCTGTCATGTATCAAGCTAGCTGAAACTGAGGCAAATTATGAACTGAAACCTAGGACCCTGCAGATGCTCCCAATCTTTTTAGGGAAAGAAAGTGAAAACCCCTATTTTCATATTAGGGAATTTGAGGAAGTTTGTAGTACTCTGAAAATTAAAAACCTAGATGATGCTGAGTTGAAACTTAGGTTATTCCCATTTTCCCTAAACGATAAAGCCAAATCATGGCTATATAGTTTGGCTTCTGAGTCAATTGAAACCTATGACCAACTTACAACTGCCTTTTTACAGAAGTTTTTCCCTAGGCATAAAACATCGTATATTAGGACGCAAATCTGTACTTTTTATCAACAAGAGGGAGAATCTTTATATAGGTATTTGGAAAGGTTTAATGACTTAATATCTCAATGTCCTCATCATGGTTTAGAAAAGGTTAGGCTAGTTCAGATCCTCTACGAGGGTTTAGATTATTCGACAACAACCATGGTTGAGTCCTTATGCACAGGTGGGTTTGAGAATAAAACTGTTGATGAGGCGATGACATTTTTGAATGAAATCGCCGATAAGACCCAATAATTGGAAAATAGTAAGGAACCCCAGAAAACAATTCTTCTAAGTAGAGGAAATGTCAATAGGGTAGAAGGATCTTATGAGTCTGATGCTAAAATAGCAGCCATAGCCAAAAGGTTAGAAGCCTTAGAATTAGGTCATTCTAGTGGTAGTGGTGGAAGAATATAGCCTTTTTGGGAAGGCCATACTGTTGAAGAGCAAGCCAATGCTCTTTATAATAATGCTAGATTTGATAATCGTCAAAATTTTGACCCTTATTCGGAAACCTATAACCCTAGCTGGAGAAACCTTCCAAACCTTTCTTGGTCTAAGGGCCAAAATCAAGGTCAGTCTAGTAACTCTCAGGTTCCCCCCAGGCTTTGGCTATACTAAGAGTCCTTCAGCTCGGGTAAAGTTTCAGAACCCTTCGGATAAAAAGATTATGAGTTTAGAAGAGAATCTTGCTTTGTTAACTCGTAACACTGTGCAGCTTCAGCAATCTGTTGCTCAAGGTTTAGAAGAAAATAAGATAATAGGTCAGGCTAAATCTCAGGCTATTTCCGAGTTGAAAACTCAGGTTAGTCAGATAAATGAATCTTTGAGAGAAAGAGGTAAGTTTCCTATTCAAACTCAACCCAACCCTAGAGGAATTAATGAAATAGGTGAAAGACCATCCAATCATGTGAATGCTATTAAAATCCTTAGGAGTGGAAGAGTCATAAACAACAAGGTTGCCATGCCTGATAGTGAACATGCTGTAGTTCACCCTTATGAACCAGAAACCGAAGAGACTGATAGAATCTCTAAAGAGACCGAAGAGGTTCCTGATAAGCCCGAATTCTTTCCTAGAGACCCATTCCCACAACTGCTAGTTCCAACTAAGAGGGAGTCCACCTTTAATGATATATTAGAGGTTTTTAAGCAGGTAACTATCAACCTTCCACTATTAGATGCAATTAAGCAGATTCCCGCTTATGCTAAGTTTCTTAAGGATATGTGCACGCGAAAGTGTAAGCTTAGTGTCCAGAAGAAAGCCTTCCTAGCTAGTCATGTGAGTTTTATTATTCAGAATACCACTACTCCTAAGTATAAAGACCCAGGGTCCCCTACTATTTCTTGCACAATAGGTAAATACCGTGTTGAGAAAGCATTTCTTGAATTAGGAGCCAGTGTGAACTTACTCCCATACCATGTGTACCTTAAGCTAGGACTTGGTGAGATGAAACCTACCCAGATGACTCTTCAGTTAGCTTATAGGTCCGTTAAAATTCCTCGTGGTGTGATTGAGGATGTTCTTATAGAGGTCGACAAGTTTATTTATCCGGTGGATTTTGTTATCCTAGATACCCAACCTGTTCCTAACCCAGAGAACCAAATACCAGTGATTTTAGGTCGCCTGTTTTTAGCTACATCCAATGCGATCATTAACTGTCGAAATGGTATTATGAATTTGTCTTTTGGTAATATGACTATTGAGCTGAAAATTTTTAATATTAGTAAGCTACCCTCTGAACTAATGACTCGAACATAGAAGAGGTGAACATGATAGGAACACTAGTCGAGGAGTCATTACCAAACACTTTGTTAGAAGATCCATTAGAGAAATGTCTAGCTCACATTGGGATTGATTTTGATGATGATGATGTGATTAATGAGGTGAATGCCTTGTTAGATTCAACCCCTTTGATAGATACTAGTAATGGCTGGAAACCTAAGTTCGAGCCACTACCAATTCCTAAGTCTACCCTAGTTCCTTCGTTAGAAGAGCCTCCTAAGTTGGACCTAAAACCATTGCCGCATACCCCTCAAGTATGTGTTTTTAGGTCCTTCTGATACTTTACCTGTGATTGTTGCTTCCGACTTGGATAGTGATCAGGAAAGTAGGCTAGTAACCGTCCTTCGAAACAACAAGGAAGCTTTAGGGTGGACCATTGCGTTATTAAGGGTATAAGTCCTACCGTTTGTATGCATCAGATTTATTTAGAGGAAGATACCAAACCTTTTAGGGAGATGCAACGTCGACTAAACCCAAATATGAAAGAAGTAGTTCGAACCGAGGTTCTTAAGCTGTTAGATGCAGGCATTATCTACCCCATTTCCGACAGTAAGTGGGTCAGTCCCGTTCAGGTTGTTCCCAAGAAATCCGATATTACTGTAGTCCAGAAAGATAACAATGAATTAATCCCAACCCGAGTGACCACGGGTTGGCGTGTTTGTATTGACTATAGGAAATTGATCAAGGTCACTAGGAAGTACCACTTTCCCCTTCCCTTCATCATCATGGACCTTTGTAATGGACCTTTTAGCTGGACATAGTCATTACTGCTTTTTAGATGGCTACTCTGGCTATAATCAGATCGTTATTTCCCCAGAAGACCAGGAGAAAACTACTTTTACCTGTCCCTTTGGTACCTTTGCATATAAATGCATGCCTTTCGGGCTATGTAACGCCCCTGCGACCTTTCATCGTTGCATGATGAGCATATTTTCAGATATGGTAGAACGGTTCTTAGAGGTCTTTATGGATGATTTTTCAGTGTTTGGTTCATCTTTCGATGAGTGCTTGCATCATTTGTCATTAGTGTTGACTATGTGTAAGGAAAAGAATCTAGTGCTTAATTGGGAGAAATGTCATTTCATGGTTCGATCGGGAATTGTTTTAGGGCATATCGTATCTTCAAAGGGTATAGAGGTAGATAAAGCCAAAGTTGACCTTATTAAGACTTTACAGTCCCAAAACCGTAAAAGATATTAGGTCATTCTTAGGGCATGTAGGTTTTTATCGTCGATTCATTAAGGACTTTAGCTTGATTTCTAGACCTCTTTGCAATTTGCTTGCAAAAGATGTTAAGTTTGTCTTTGATGATGCTTGTTTAGAGGCTTTTGAGAAGCTTAAGACTTTACTTACTACGCCCCCATAGTCCGGGCACCCAACCGGAACCTACCCTTTGAGATCATGTGCGATGCTTCATATTATGCTATTGGTGTTGTGCTAGGTCAACGAGAAAATAAATTACTTCATGTGATTTACTATGCTAGCAAAACTCGAATGATGCCCAGTTGAACTATACCACTACGGAGAAGGAACCGTTAGCCATTGTGTTTGCCTTAGACAAGTTTAGACCCTATCTCTTAGGTTCTAAGGTCACAATCTTCACCGATCATGCTACTTTGAAGTATCTTCTTTCCAAGAAGGATACTAAACCTAGATTGATTAAATGGATCCTCTTGTTACAGGAATTTTCCTTAGACATTAGAGACAAAAAAGGTGCAGAAAATGTGGTAGCAGACCACTTGTCTAGGCTTGTTGTGGATAAACCTGATGACTCCTCCTGTTAGGGATAGTTTTCCTGATGAACAGCTGTTCTTTGTTACCCAATTACCTTGGTATGCGAATATAGTGAACTATCTTGTTACTAGTCGAATGCCCCAACATTGGGGTAAACAAGATCGTTCTAGGTTTTTATCCGAGGTTAAGCACTTCTTTTGGGATGATCCTTATTTGTTTAAGTATTGTCCAGACCAGATTATTAGGAGATGTATACCTGAGAGTGACCAGTCCAGTATTATTTCCTGTTGTCATGATCATGCTTGTGGGGGTCACTTTAGTGCTAAGAAGACTGCTGCTAAGATATTGCAGTGTGGATTCTATTGGCCTTCGTTGTTTAAAGACTCCCACAGTTATTGTGTTACTTGTGAACGTTTCCCGAAAATTAGGAACCATTGCCCGTAAGAACATGATGCCCTTGAACCCTATTTTAGTTGTCGAGGTATTTGATGTGTGGGGTATTGACTTTATGGGTCTGTTTCCTAATTCTTTTGGTAACCTATACATCCTTGTCGCCGTAGACTATGTCTCTAAGTGGATTGAGGTGGTTGCGTGTAAAACCAATGATCATAGGGTTGTGATTGAGTTCTTGAAAAATAATATACTTACACGTTTTGGTACACCGCGAGCTATAATTAGTGATGGAGGGTCGCACTTTTGTAATGGACCTTTTAGGCTTCTGATGAAGAAATATGGTATTATACATAAGGTAGCTACCCCATATCAACCTCAGTCTAGTGGTCAGGTAGAGGTTTCTAATAGGGAGATAAAACGTATATTAGAGAAAACAGTTAATCCTAATCGGAAAGACTGGTCGTCTAGGCTTACTGATGCCTTATGGGCTTACGTACAACGTTTAAAACCCCTATTGGAATGTCGCCTTATCGGCTTGTTTATGGCAAGGCATGTCATTTACCTGTTGAGTTAGAACATAGAGCTTATTGGGCTGTTTAAGCGGCTAAATTTTTCACTTGACAAGGCGAGGAGCCCATAGGAAACTCCACTCAATGAGTTGGACGAGATTCGTATAGATGCTTACGATAGTGCGAAAGAGTATTAGAACAAAATTAAACTTGTGCATGATAGAAATATTTTACGGAAGTCATTTTCTCCAGGTAAAAAAGTTCTTCTGTATGATACCCGCTTGCATCTTTTTCCTGGGAAGTTACGTTCTAGGTGGACGGGTCCTTTTATTGTTCGCCTTGTCTTTCCTCATGGAGCTTGTTGAGATCGAGACACGGATGGTAGTAGTTCTTCGAAGGTTAACGTTCGGAGATTGAAACCCTTTTTAGAGCCCTTTCCTACAGGTGATGTTGAGGAGGTCCCTCTGGAGGACCTGTTTACCCTTGATTGACCATTGAGGCGATTGTATGTTGTATATTAGTTTTTGATTTCTCTCTTCACCCAGGTACTATCTTTCCGACTCCTCTCTTTATTGATTCCTCATGTTATTTTAATTTTGGTTCTGCTCTTTCATTAGAAACATTGAGGACAATGTTAGATTTAAGTTTGGGGGTGGGGAAGAAACTTCTTGTTAGTTTTTAGTTGCAATAAATAAACTCCAGGCGCCTAGAAATCTATATTTATTAAGGATGGCACTAACCAATCTAAGTGGATGGAAGCATTTTGGTTGTAGGAGTTGAGGAACCAATCTGATTATATGGAAACATCTAAAGAGTCTATTCATAAAATCACAGAGCTCAGGTGTTAGAAAAAGAAAACATGGTAGTTTCGCCATATCCTCGTGATGGAAACATCGAAAGAATCCTGATCACTTCTTTTATTTTGTCTTTACCATTGCTAGGGTGAAATAGAGTGGCCCGAGATATCAAAAAAAAAAAAAAAATGAGACCAGACCACTAGACCAACCTAATAAATACAATAAAGTCGACCACTTTGTACCCTTGTATATGCCACCGAGTTGACCTAGAGTTAGGATTATCGACCACTTTGGTTCCCTTGTATATGCCGGTGTGTTGATATTAGCCAGAACCGATATATCAGTCCATTAGGATAGGTTCACCTTAGTCAACATCATCCACGTTTTTCTCTACATCCATCTTCTTAATCTATCCATGTGATTGGTTGACTCCAGGTTTATGATGTCTAGAAACTATCTCGAGTAGAGCTCTGTCACTTTATAAGAATTTTAGTATGCTTGAGTGCAAACTCGTGTACAACAATTGGAATTTCGCATCGGGGTACTTCCTCCCGTAGTCAATAAGTATGCCAACCAAGGAGATTCTTTAGTGCCTTCCAAGGTTCTCGTAGATAGCTAGGGTGTGGAGTAAAGGTTTTGTGGGTACACCTCTGGTAAACCCTCCGGAGACGACACTCCTCCACTAGGGGCACCTAGCGGTTTAACGGCTTGCTCCACGTGCTTAGTGTAGTCATTTTATTTCTATTTATTAGTTTTGCTCGAGGACTAGCAAATAATAAGTTTGGGGTATTTGATAGACGCATTTATGTGTCTAATTTGTCCCCAATGTTTCGTATTGTTAGTACTCATTTTCGTCCTTATTATGGTGTTTTGTGTGTTTGTAGGTATTTTTTGGAAATAAATATTGTTGGAAAATTCGGCTCGAAAAGTTGCTCGGAGCACCTCCGGAGGACACATGTTATGCGGACTCATTTTGACTAAGGGGCACCTCAATTACTAAGGGGAACCTCAGTTGGGCACCTGCTATTCGTACCCCAAGTTTAGTTAGGGGGACACCATCTTCATCGTTTCAATATTGGTTTTGGCGGGAAAAAAATCTCACAGGCTATGGCAGACTCTGGGTCGAGATTTAGGGACGTTTTAGAGAGATTCAATCGCTGAAACTTCATGGTTCGACTTGTTAGAGCATCATAGGCATGGTATGGTCATCGGAATTGGTTCAATTTGGCTGGATAATTACTTGGGAGCAATCAGGGTTCAACAGGGTTCTTTGAAAACCCGATACTGCTGTTCTGGTTTTGGAAGATCTCTAGGAAGATTAAAACTCTGAAATTAGTTGGATAAGGCCTGTTACACTCTAACAGGACTGGTAAGTCCATCAGAACCGATAAATTTTGGCCACATCATCGGAGAGAAGAAATCAGGGAGTTCGTGTACGGAGGAGATAGTCAAGGGATTAAAGCAAGTTTGGACGTGTGCTGCACGTATTTGGGTGGATTCTGGTCGCTGGAGAAGCGTGAAGAAGTTAAACATGGATGGTATGCACGTAATTGATCACAGCAGATACGTGCAAGAGATTAAAAAGGAAAGAAAAAATATTTTCTTTACTACCGAGTGATGACAGAATCTAGGAGAGTTATTACTGTGATTTTGAGGCGTTGTCGACTATATATATAGTTCTGAGGAGTTATAGGAGGGGTACGGAGAGATTGGGAGAGTTGCAGAGCATCAGAAAGTCGAGAAAATCAAGTGGCAGGAAACCACCATTTCTGCTGCTGTGAAGAACACGAAGAACAAAAGACTTCCAGAGGCAGTCGTTTTTGCTGAAGAACATAAGACGCACAAGGAGTGGTCGTATTTGCTACAGTGACAACGACAGTTCATATTTATCGTTTCCTGTAACAGTTTGGTTTGTAACAAAAATAATTGTTACAAACCCGATTTTTCATTATTTCTCCTTATTCATCATTTGTAAACCATATTTGAGCATAAATAAATTCTTTGAGAGGGTTTTCGACATGATGAGCGGCTAAAATACCCAGTGACTGAGGCAACGGAGGAAACTATTCACTCATGATTGATTGGTAATTTCTTTTATAATTTCTTTAATTATTTATTTTATTTAATTCACTAGCATCAACATAAAGATAAAATTGGTTTTCTTAATTAATTATGAATCAATTCGATGTGTTATGCTTAGAATTAATTCTTTGCTAATTCATGCTTAGGGATTACAATTTAATGTTTGGACACCATATAGATTAATAGTGAATTAATGAGAAAAAGAGCTTAACAATAATTCTTTAAATATCATTTTAAACCAATCAATTAGGAGGAATAGTGAAATCCGGAGCCTTGGTCTATTTTTAAATCTTGAAATCACTATTTATATTAAGTTTTGTTTGTTTTTAAGTTTTATAAGTCTAAAATATTTTTCTTTCACAAGTCTCAACGAACCTTTTTACTACAATGCTAGCCGCACCTCTGTGCCAATGGCAAATCATGCCAGCCACACCAACCGCGCCAAAGCATGCCAACCATGCTAGCCACTCCTCTGTGCCAATAACAAATCATGCCAGTCACACTGACCGCGCCAAAGCATGCCAGCCATGCTAGCCGCACCTCCGTGCCAATGGCAAATCATGCCAGCCACGCCGACCGCGCAATGCCAAACACACCTCGCCATGGCCCCATGTCGTGCCACCATACTGGCCTTCACTACGCGGGTATCAAAACGAAGGCGTGCAACAATCAACGGTTGCCCTTCAATCCCAGGAGCAAATCCTGGCCGTCTAAGGTTACGAAACGACCTTTGCCCCAAAACCCTATCTTGGTCACGCACCTAGCCCAAGCTAGCCACACCATGCACTTATGGCAAACCCTTGGCCCCACATGCCAAGCCAAAACCGCATCTAGCCCAAGCTAGCCACGCCATGCGCCTATGTCAAACCCTTGGCCCCACATGCCAAGCCAAAACCGCACCTAGCCCAAGGTAGTCATGCTATGCACCTATGGCAAACCCTTGGCCCCACATGCCAAGCCAAACCAAACCTAGCCAAGCTAGTCGCGTCATGCCAAACGCACTTTTCCTTGGCCCTAGCCATGCCAAGCCAAACGCCCTTGCCTTGGCCCTAGCCACGCCATACGCCCATGGAAAACCCTTGGCCCCACATGCCAAGCCAAAATCGCACCTAGCCAAAGCTAGCCACGCCCAAGGCGAACCCTTGGCCCCACATGCCAATCCAAAACCGCACCTAGCCCAAGCTAGTCACGCCATGCGCCTATGGCAAACCCTTGGCCCCACATGCCAAGCCAAACCAAACCTAGCCAAGCTAGCCGCGCCATGCCAAACACACTTTTCCTTGGCCCTAGCCATGCTAGTCACATCATGCCAAGCCAAACGCCCTTGCCTTGGCCCTAGCCACGCCATACGCCCATGGAAAACCCTTGGCCCCACATGCCAAGCCAAAATCACACCTAGCCACGCCCAAGGCGAACCCTTGGCCCCACATGCGAATCCAAAACCGCACCTATCCCAAGCTAGTCACGCCATGCGCCTATGGCAAACCCTTGGCCCCACATGCCAAGCCAAACCAAACCTATTGAAGCTAGCTGCGCCATGCCAAACGCACTTTGCCTTGGCCCTAGCCATACTAGTCCCACCATGCCAAGACAAACGCCCTTCCCTTGGCCCTAGCCACGCCATACGCCCATGGAAAACCTTTGGCCCCAAATGCCAAGCCAAAATCACACCTAACCAAAGCTAGCCACGCCCAAGGCGAACCCTTGGACCCATATGCCAAGCCTAACCACACCCTAGCCGCGCCACCCTGTTGACCTTCCCTACGTGGCCACCAAAACGAAGGCGTGCAACAATCAACGGTTTCCCTTCAATCCCAGGAGCAAATCCTAGCCGTCCAAGGTTACCAGACGACACATGGTAACCTTTGGCCTGAAAACCTAAGTTTGCCACACCAAACCTTGCCATGCCAACGGCATTCCAACCTAGCCGCGCCACCACGTTGGCCCTCACTACGCGGCTACCAAAACAAAGGCGTGCAATAATCAACGGTTGCCCTTCAATCCCAGAGCAAATCTTAGCCGTCCAAGGTCACCAGACGGCACATGGTAACCTTTAGCCCGAAAACCTAAGTTTGGCCATGCCAACGGCATGCCAACCTAGCCGCGCCACCACGTTGGCCCTCACTACGCGGCTACCAAAACGAAGGTGTGCAACGATCAACGGTTGCCCCTCCTCTCAAGATGCAACATCTCGACCGTCGAAGGTCACCAGGCTAGCAAGTTTCCTGAGCTTGACTTGCCAAGCCACAAAAACGCGCTACATGTTCTCCAAAAACATTTGAGACATCAACACAAACTGGGGGATCCTCTTTGGGTATTGGTTTGGCGGTTTACAGGGTGCGGCGTACACTACGCCCGTCATAAGGAAGTGTCATAAGGGTGAGGCGGTTAGTAAATACGGGAAGTTATGTGTGAAACGTTCATGGGACATAAAGCACATGCGTTAACAATTTTATGGGACATCAGTTCCATAACGTTAGCATTTTCATGAAAACCAGTTTCATGCGTTAACCACTTTATGGAACATCAATTCCATGCATACGGTTACCACCTCCTCCCATTTACTTCCGCACTCCTTAATGAGACCAGAGTATGTTTTTACTCTGACTTGTATAAATAGTTCTTACCTATTTCCATTGAACAACAAGTTCATATGGGAGATACAACACTCAGAAATACTTGCTTTCTAGCTCACCTTGTGAGCTCTCTCACTTTTCTGATAACAAGTCGTAGTAACCCAACTACTCTTCCAGAATCAACTATTCTGATCTCACCACTTTCCTTGCTTCCCTCCCCAAAACCAATCCATTCTCCTCCACTTTGTGACAGAAGCAAGTATGGAACGGCCATTTCTTGGTTTAGGACGGACTTGTACAGATTGATCTCTCGAATCTAAAGTACTCCCTTGCAGTACATTGTTTAGGGTTTAAATTGTTTCTCACCTGCACACCCGCAATTACCGAAATCAGCAGAAACCATTTTCACCTACAAACAACTATATACTTTTATAAATATTTTGATATTAAAGACACTAAAAAAAATATTATTAATATAAAATATATAGAAAACTTTAAATAGTGCAAAGAAGGAATCCTAGCGGCCAATTTAATTGCTCCTTCAAGCTCTAACTTCATGTAGTTAAATGGAAAATCATACTCACCATATATTATATCAATATGTGATATTCGAGACCCTGAAAAATATAGAATATATTGCCAAATTTGAATAGTGCAAAACATATGAAGCGCAAGAAAACACACCGTATGAACGCCTCATATACTTGTGTTAAAAAAAGTGACCAACTAAACTGCTCATCTAGGCTCCAACTTCAAGTAATTAAATGAAAAATGAGACTCACTTTTTATTTGTAACAACATTCGATATTAGAGACACTAAAAAAGATGATTTTAATAGATCGCTAACTCTAAATAGTGCAAGGTATCTAACGTTCTTCCCGTAGAAGATGACGCAATCAAGAAAATACGCCATGTGAACGGCTCATATATTACTAATGCCTTGGGTCTTTAATTGACAGTTCAGATAATAACCAAATGAAATGCACAATTTCTTCCTTCACTTTTGCACAATGCTTGATATGGTGTAGTGAGTTGGTTGTGAACAGATGCCGGAAGTCAGAATCTTAGATGCGCCACATAAAAGACACCCATTATATATTAATTGAAAATATTAAGATATTGCTGACTTACTTGATCAACCATATCAAGGGATTTTTCAACAACAGAAGGCACTGCAGAGGGCTCGGAAGAGTGATACATAGTTGCAGTTTTGTAAATGTTAAGCGAAATTCCCAACTAACCTCGTTGTATTAATTTTGCCGTTAAGACGCAAGAAAACTCTATAGTCATCTCGAACTTATTGAAATTTGAGGAATGAAATAAGAAAAATCAACGCACATAGAAATGATGTATGAGGATACCAGTCATCATTAGTAAGATCAGTTGTCCACCGCTCATCTCATGAAATCATCCTCAAGCAGCAATATAAACCGAAAAAGTGATATTGTTTTCCTAGCTTAAATTGGGTTAGGATTAATACATCTGGAAGGATATACTTTTCAATATAATGAATGTTATATGTGCAAATACTAACCAAGTTCATCTAGGAGATGCATTCTCCCCTCAGTAGGATGAAGAGTTAAGCATAAATGAATGCAAAAGTCTTATTGTGAGTCCGCAAAAAGAGACAGCCAAAGTAATTTAGGATATGTGAAATCACAAATATTAAAACGTACCTCATCTTACTTTAGTGGAATGTCAGCTACGATTCAAGTCCTTCATCAGCTTATTTAAGTTCATTCATGATTGAAACCCGAGTAACCACATCAAGACATATTGTTTTCTTATTGCCCATGTATCAACTTCAAGAAATTGGCAATTTCCTGCTAACTTGGATTGCATGTGAAAGTAATAAAAGAATGTCGATCGTAAATTTTTCCTCTCGAGTTGACCTAGGATCTTGTTTCTCCTGGTGCAAATGATCCAATTTAAAGAGTTAGACTTCAACCATTTAGTCTAAAAGCATAAGAAGATGTGCCAACGTTAATGCAAACATGGAATTAAATTGGGGTGTATCTTTTATAGTGACATGATAAAATTCCTTTTGTTGTTTTGCACGACATAAACCAAATTCATCATTATATTTACTGTGATTAACTTTTTCTCCTTACAACATTATCGCTCTGTAATTGGAATAAATAGCAGTTCTTGGAGCAAAATCATATTTTAATAAATTCATTCTGATCAGTGTGATCACTGATCATTGAAACCCATAACTATTGTATATGTTAGGGATATGATGAAAAGGCTACAAAAGAAAGTATTGTATGGAAAACATAACAATAAGGAAGAAATTAAACTAACTTGTAATACGTCGAAAAAACACCATGTTCTCATACAAAAGAAAGTATTGTATGGTAGTAACCTTAGTTTTGGCCGTGTGAATCTTACTGTCAACCGAATTAGACCATGTTCTCATACCTCATTCAAAAGCAACCAAACTATCCATATTTTCATCTACTGATGCTCATAGTTTCATATTGTACCAACTATATAACACACCCTTGAAGTTGTCCTTTATGGGATATTTTTATGAAGTTGTAGAATATGTTTGCATGAGAGATTTACTTAAAAGTTAATAAAACTAAGAAACCATACTTACAATTCATTCCTTGATACGGAAGACTTTGGTCATTATGGATACTGCTATATTTGAACTAAACGATATAAAACTGAGAATTACTCTTCTTAAGCTTACTGCTTGATTTTAAGTTTACTGCTTGAACTAAACGATATAAAACTGAGAATTACTCTTCTTAAGCTTACTGCTTGATTTTAATTTTCCAAAATAATTTTTGAAATGTAGTGCTAATAATTCTTTAAAAATTTTGCTTTCAAAATTTGAAATGCTGCATGCAATTTTGTTGCAATTTCTTTATCAGGAAACTGGAAACCATTGGTTAGCATTCCTATTAATATCTAAAACACTACATAAACATTTAGTTGCATAGGAAATATGTTTCAGAAATTCGACCGAAACGATTCTTTACTTGTAAAATGAGTACTATGAGCCTCTGTTCAAGTAAAGATCAAAAATTCTTAGATTTCCCAACTGTTTATGCCAATTGCAGGCCAATTTATTTAGAGTAAGAGTTAATTATATCGTACCCAATATCACACAATAATACTAAAAAAAAAAAAATCACTACCACTGAATTGTATGGTTGAAAAATAAAAATATCATGGGAATGAATAATTTTCCTACCATCAAATCATAATAAAACATAGATGAAATTAATAGATGAGGTATATCTGGTTTAACCTTGTGTGAGCGTATTATTTTCAACAAATGCAATCTTCTCCTCTGATTCAGTACTCATGGTCTCCTACTACCGCAATCCCGTAACCATTAGCACCGAATTGATTACACATTTTAATGTACTTGCAAAACAAACATCAAAAATTAAATGAGACAAAGAAAACGTAAATCGCAAGATATACAGAAGAAAAAAAAAACTCAGCAGAGCTCTAGACGCGTGAAGAAACCTGCAAACGCTGATGATTTATATACATACACCAAACCCACAAATTCCATAAACAAAGACCGTGTTTAGGAAAAATACATTTTCACTAATCAATAATATCTTTATAATCCCTCCGTGATTAGGAATATATTTTTGCATAACCAAATTTTTTTTTAAAATTTTAATTGTTGCAATATTTTTGTCCAAAGATATCAGGAAATTAATGATATTAAAGGAAACCATGGTATGTGGAATACAGGTCGGGCCTGGCAGGCCTCGGGCCCAAGAGATAATTCAAAAATTTAAAGTATATATGTTTTTTTTTTTTTTTTGGCTTGATGAATGTTGATATATCTGTAACTCGTTCAAGTAATAGTTCAAGCAATCTATATTCATTACTGTAAAATGTAATTCAAAATATTTTCTAACCCTAATAAATTGTCCAAATATGAAATTTAAGTTCTTGAGAAATCCATCATACTAATAGAAAACTTTATTTCAGGTTATCGATAGTCATACAAACCGAGTAACTAAACAGGCTACCGGGCAGGCTAACAGGCCGGACTCCCATATTTGAACAAAAACCCGGGTCAACCCATTTATAATTATCGGGCAGGCCGGGCTAGCCCATGACAGGCTGTCGGGCGCCCATGGACTCCTCCGGACCCGGGCGGTACATGGAAGGCCACAGGCTTCCGGGCATTCTGTACACCCCTAACGTGGATTTCCTCTTTTATGGTTATTTCGAAAATTCAGGGTTATCTAAATATCCTCTTAACATACTTAACATTTAAGCAAGCCACCAAAGATAATTTGCCGTGAATCAATCTGGAAATTTAGGTTTTCTACATTTTCCAAGTAATACAAAGATTTTTTTTCTTATATATAAACATAAATACAAAGATTTTTTTTTCCTTATATATAAACATAATTAAGCAAAAATATCACACGATTTTAATTTTGAAGATTTTTTTAGATTCTAAACGTCACCATATTTCAACAATTTAACATGTTTTTATCAATTAACAATATAATTAAGATCTTCCAGGTAATTAAAGCTGATCGACTAATATAGTATTTTTGGTATATATTGGATAAAAATAAAATCAACTGTCAACACATATAAAATTTCAAAGGCAATGATTTTAAAAGATTGACTAATAAGATCTTCCATTGGCTTTCTTTATATTAGTAAATTAATTGTATTAATGGAACACGTAAGATTGTGTTCAGGTAAATAATTAGATTATTTCAGATACTCTAAACATAAATACTCCCTCCGTCCCACTATTAAGTGACCTATTTGATTTTAGATTTTGTCCCACTAATAAGTGACCTATATGACTAAACAAGGAGATATTTCTAAGATTATCCTTTTAGTTAATTATAAAAAATATAAGAAATATGCATAATTTGATAGGCATGTTTATATTCGTTACGTAGGTGTTTTAAAATGTTTTTCAATGGTATGAAGTTTGCGAACATCCGTGGAATAGTTTGAGAGATAAATTCTTTCCAAATTTCACTAGTTATTATCCATAAGGGTATAATTGTAAAAAATGCTTAAAAGTACTCTTTTCCTTGCTTGCCTTAAAAATTGTGCAAACTTAAACTAAGTCACTTAATAGTGGGACGGAGGGAGTATCAATTTAAAACATCAACTAATATGGTAATTTTTAGATGTTGTTAGTAAATTTTTTTAGATGATTATCATTAATATTAAAAATTATTATAGTCATTTTTAGATTTTTTTTTCCTTATGAAAGATTCAACAAATACAAATTTTATTATTTTATTACATAAAAATGTTGAATTAATTTTTTTTTTATTTTAATCATAAATGCCAAAATTAATATAGTAGTTTTCTTTACCATTTCCAGAACTTTTTTTCCTTACAAAAGATTTTACAAATTTAAAACTTATTAAATACATATTATTTTTTATTATTTTCTGGATTTTTTATAATAACTACATGAAATTATAAAAGATTATATATAGTAATCTTTTTGTCATTTCTATATTTTTTTACTTTTTTTTCCTTACAAAAGATTTTAAAAATATAAATCTCATTAATTTATCCAAAAATACGTTGAATTGATTTTTTTTAATTCATAAATGTAAGAATTAGTATAGTAGTTTTTCTATTTTCTGGATTTTCTATAATAACTATATGAAATTATAAAAGATTCAAAAAATATCAATTATTTTATTTTATTCCATAAATATGTTGAATTGATTTTTTTTTATTTTAATCATAAATGTCCGAATTTAATATAATAGTTTTCTTTATTTTCTGGATTTTCACAATAAATACACAAAATTATTATAGCAATTTTTCTAAATAATGAGGGTCGTCCGTCGCGTGTGTCCCAACAATCCACCAAATTTACACTGCACATTGTTAGATCAACGCACCATAGCTAACCAAATTGCATCCAACGAATACGAATGGTTTCTCAATTAGCCAATGAGAGCACGAGGTTACGCTCACCACCAGTGCTACTTTTATTCTGGAATGAGGGATGGTATTGAGTTTTTAGGTTGTTGATGATTTGAACTTCAGAGAAAAACAAACCAATAATGAATCATATTTTGAGAAAATTTAATGTGGATGAAAATTATTTTTTATTTTCTAATGAAATTATTATTTTACATAATATTTGGGGCCTATTAATGTTTAAGGGGAACTTTTGAAGAGTCCATCTATGTGCACCCCCTCTTAACCCGGGGTGCACATTCCTCCCGTGTTGATTGGTTAGGCACTTAACTCTGGTTATTATGGTAAATAGGGATATTAAATACCATGTGGGAAATTGGAAACGTGGGAGAAAAAATATGTTCGCAAATGTAGGTCTTCTCTCTTCTCCTTTAAACGTGTTTTTCTGTTAAAAGTTCCATTAAAAAAAACCCAAATTTACACTCTTCCTTGGAACATTTTCTTGGTTAGAAGCTATATTAAAAAAAAATTAAAGTAAGGATAATTATCGAAGAAAAATTAGAAGCTATGTGTACCTATAATTCATTCTAATAATTCTTTTTGATATTGTCTTTAGATTGAAGTTTGTCCCCATCTTGATCAGTTGTGTTTTCATTCTAATAATTCTTTCTGAATAGCTTCTCACGAATCTTACCCAAACTCTCTTCCTTGTTCCAAAAAGTTTTGTTCCTTTGTGTCAAATCAGCGAACATTTTAAATTATACAGATACATTGTCATGTTTTTGTACAAACTACTACTGCTACCAGTTTTTTTTTTCTCCATTCTTTTCTTCTTGATTGAGAAATCTTTATTTAATTTGATTTATTCATTGAAGAAAAATCTGTAATGAACCCACTCAAGCCTACTAAATAGATCTGCACGTTTTTATCATACCAAAATTAAATCGAAATCTTAGGTGTTTTTTAGCTTGATTAGATCAAAGATTTACAATCAAGCAATCTGTATGTTGGATATCGGCCAGGGAAACAATCAGTGAGCACTATTGCCACAAAAGAATATCATCCAAAGTCTAGAATACTGTGAATGTAAAATCTTTATGAATATAAAATTAGATGTATATCCATACTACTATATGTAGTCATATTTTGGTTTATGCATCAACTAATTTTCTAAAATCGTACCTAAAATGATATATACCTCTGAATATTTCGTAAAAACTCTAAATTTGATATTGTTGGTTGTACTCATTGCATAGATTTTTTTATAACCTTTCCAAAGAGATAAAATTTATAAAATTCCAATGCACGGATTTTTAGATATGTTATATTAAAATTTGGTTGCCAATTGTACCCAGAAAAAAAGGATACATAAGGAAATTATAATACAATTTGACACTTATATCTATTTGGCCTTCCTCTTTAGTTTATTTACAAAAATGTCTAATACCTACTGCCCTTCCTTTTTGGTTTGTTTATGAAAATGTCCAATACATATTTCAGTTTATTTACAAAAACGACTAAATAAAAAAAAGAAAAATACGATTTAGAGTGGAATTATTGGTTTTTCAGCCTTAACCATTTCCAATTTTTTTGTGTCAATTACAAAAAAAAAAGTGGCCATATAAGGTCTTCCCTCACTTCGCTCTGTCGGACCAACTACATATGGAGCCCAATGGGCTTGATAACGTATTATATCCGATTTGATCTGTTAAACTCCGGTTTGGGAACCATCACCTACAGAGATTGCCTAGAAAAAAAAAAAAAAAAAAAAAAAAAAAAAAAAACTACAGTGACATCGGCCAGGGAAACCTACGTTCTAGCTACTGCACCTCCAAGTCGCATGCCGGCTCGGTTTCTACTATGTTTGATTCATTTTCTATATATGAATGAATCACGCCTTTTGTTCACTACATATTACCCTATATCAAACCCACTATAAGGTTGTATTAGATCAGTTTATCTTCTGCATATGTTTCTTATTGAATTTTCTATGAACCGTTTTTTGGGGACCATGGTTTTTTAGGGTGACCATGGTTTTATTTTGGGTAAAGACATTAGAAGTAATTCTAGGTCACCCCATATCTAGTTATTTATTTAATACCTAATCTACCCTCTTAATTAATTTTAAGTTATGATTAGTGAAATGATTTAGTTAAAAACAATTAGTGAGATTAAATTAAAAGATGGGTTTATTATTAGTTGAGTAGAATTATTGTGAGAGTAGAGTTAGAGAAGATGAAGGAGAAAAACATGGAAAAACATGAAAAAGATGAAGAATATTTGGGTGAACATGTATGCTCCAAACTTAGATAATGTATGTTAAATTGGTAAAAGCTTCCCTAAAAATGTAAAATTTTGAATTTGGATTTTGAACAGTTCGTTTACTATATGAAGAACAAGTAACCGAACTCATCTGAAGGTGTAGTTCGGTTGCTTTGTGAGGATGAACAAATAACCGAACTCATCTGAAGGTGTAGTTCGGTTGCCTTTTGAGATGAACAAGTAACCGAACAAGTTTGAAGGTGTAGTTCGGTTGCTTGATCCAAACACGCAGGTTACCGAACTTCATATTAATGGAAGTTCTGACATGCAGCGTTATGCTCGGTTGGTTCGCAACTAACCGAACTTTACGTACAAATAAATTTTAACTAAGTGTATAAGGTTCGTTGGTTCGCAAACTGCATGCTTTTGCGATCCAACCGAACTAAGTTTAATAAGTTCGGTTGTTTCGCAAACTTGAAATCAATTGCACAACCAGCCGAACTTAACAAACAAAAATTTCTTATGTTTTTAACCCTAGAGTTCGGTTACATGGCAGTTTTAAAATTTTTGCGAAACAACCGAACAAAGTTGATAGAGTTCGGTTATAAGAGAAATAAAAATAATGGGAAAAATAGTAAGGTTCAGTTACATGGCAACTTTTTTTCTTATGTTTTTAACCCTAGAGTTCGGTTACATGGCAGTTTTATACATTTATGCGAAACAACTGAACTCGTCAGTTCGGTAACATAGTTATAAAGCATATAGAACCGAACTGTTCTTAGTGTTCTTCACTTGAGGGAGTTAGGTTAAGAACCTAGGGCAACTATAAAACACGTTCTAACCGAACTCAACACTGTAACCTCCGTTAAACCTCTCCACAACTTCCATTTTCAACTCATTTTTATGATTACATCTCATTTTTTCAACCAAAAACATATGACAAGTAATGGGTTTGTGAGAATATCTTTGTTAAAGATTTAAATTAAGCTATACATATATAGAGGTGGTGGTGGTTCGTGGTGGTGGTAACCGGTGGTTGGTGGTGGTGATAATCGGAGGTGGTGGTGGTGGTGGTAATCGGTGGCGGTGGTGGGAGGAGGTGGTGGTGGTAATCGGAGGTGGTGGGAGGTGGTGATGGTCGGAGGTGGTGGTGGTAGTAATCGCAGTGATGAGCGGTGGTGGTGGTGGTTATATAGAGAGAGATGGTTATTAAGTTGGTTTTAAATTAAATTAGGTTAAGGGTAGGTTAGTAATTTCAACGCATTAGGACACCCCTTATAACTAGAGGGAAGGTGGCCTAATAAGACCATGGTCCCCTCAAAAAAACCGTGGTCCCAAAATATGGTTCTTTTCTATTCTCTTACTTCTACATATTGAGCCCAATGGGCAGGTTTAAAAATATTAAGGAGCCCAAACCATTTCGCAACCTGGGTAAAAGCTCACACCACATTTGACAAACTCCATTACGAAGTATATGTTTGGTTGCCAACACTTCGAATAATTTGACAATCGAGATTTCTCTCTCGATGTTAGGAGGGAATTGCCTTATGCCTTCATCGCAACAATTTGTCCCGTTTGTATGTTTCTTGCATGATGTACCGCAACTTGACTAGTCGACCAAGCTTGTATTTCGAACAAAAGCATACATTCGGTTCATCTTCTATGTTTGTTTCTTAATTTGTTCTTGTTTTCTATTATGACTCCGTGAAACCTATTTTGAGGCATACAGGAATTTTTTGAGGCATACTTTTGCATAGGTTCGGCTGAAATGTTATCAGCCGAACCTATGAGTTACTAGCCAAACCTAGGCAAAACATAGGTTCGGCTCAAAATTTGAGTATGCCTCAAAAAATTTCGTATGCCTCAAAACAGGTCTCTAGATCTGCATAATGAGCCCAATGGGCCAATATGAAAATACTAATAAAGCCTAAACTATTTCAATTCTGAATCAAGCTAAAGCCGTAACTAAAACAACTAGATTTGTGCCCGTGCTACGCATCGGACATATTTTTTCTTTTAACTTGGTGTGCGCGGGACTTTACCTCGTCATGTGGCGATGTATTTTTGATTTGGTGTGCGCGGGGCTTCGCCCCGCCCGGTGGAGATGTATTTTTGATTTGGTGTGGCGGGGCAAATACATTAAATAGGTAGAAATGTGTGCAGATTTTATTTATTTTTTCTTATTAATTTTAAGCCCCGCCCCGTGACAATACATTTTTGATTTGGTATGCGCGAGGCTTCGCTTCGCCCCGTGGAGATGTATTTTTTATTTGGTGTGGCAGGGCAATTACATTAAATAGGTGGAAAATATGTGCAGATTTTATTTATTTTTTTTCCTTTTAACTTGGTGTGCGCGGGGCTTAGCCCCGTCCCGTGGGAATGCATTTTGGACTTGGTGGGCGCTTTGCCCCGCCCCTTCGAGATGTATTTTTGATTTGGTGTAGCGGGGCAAATACATTAAATAGGTGGAGGATATTTGCAAATTTTATTTATTTTTTCATTTTATTTTTCCAGAAAATATGTGTATTTTTTCCCTTTTATATATTAATTTGGAAAAAATAATCTTAATATAGTAATTACTCGACTTCCAATAAAATTCCGAACACGATAAGTTAGAGTTTCCTTTTAAGTTTGTTATTTTTAAACTAATCATACGTTGTCTTCAACTAAATATTGTCACTTCATGAATTCCAAATTGAACTTGGTTTCCTTTTTTAATCTTTTTCCTGTCCCTTTTAAACCAATCATACGTTGCCAAATGTCCTCACCTAAATATTGTCACTTCATGAATTCCAAATTGAACTTGGTTTCCCTTTTTCAATCTTTTTGGCTATTCTTTTTAAACCAATCATACGTTGTCAAGTGTCCTCACCAAAATGCTTGTTTCACAAAACTCAAAAAAGACCTACTTCGGCCATTAGGAAGTGAGGGTTTCCTCACCGTTCAACGTGGGAGCTTTATTTTTTTAGGCCTTCAAGTCATTAGATAATTCAAATCCGAATAAAATTTGAAATTCAGTAATTCATGATATTCACAGCTTAGATCAAACTACATCTTCAAGGACTTCGTGGGGAAAATTTGGGATTTTCCATCGTCTCATCTACAACTGTTTAAAAAGAAGAGAGACTTTCAAGTGTGGGACCTATTATATCTGTGACTCGCGATGTATTAGGTTGAGTAATTCAAACAAATGATCTCCACCCCACACAAATCCAAACATTTCAATGGGAAATCATGTTTTTCCTCTAAGCTTAACTCCAAAGGGACAACAAAACTAAAGCAAAGATTTCCCTTATCCACTCTTTTTACTTACCTTTTCTTGCAGTTTACTTGGACAATAACGTCCCTTGAGATTTCTCTGCTATGTAATGTGAAATGTCTGATAACACTCTTCCTAATAATCTATTCTTTTTTTTTTTTTAATAAGAAAACAGGGGAACCCTGAAGATTACATCGTATAATGACGACTCCCATGAATTACTGGTAGGTAATTCATATACTGCAAAAAGGAACTACCATTCCAGGACTTGGATAAACCATCCCTAAGACTGACTGTCGCCAGACTTCTAGTAGTAGTATTTTCATAAGAAGGAATTAAGTTAAGGTTTTTTATTCCTTTCATACATAAATAAAAGTTTAAACTGTTGCCATCAATCCACCTTGTTGAGCTTTTGATTATCTTGTTTCCTAATAATCTATTCATATAAGACTTTATCATCGTCATGTTTATGGTTCATTCAACCACAACCTCAAGGAGGGGAGGTGTAATAATCCAAAAATGTAACAATCAATATAATTATTTTTGAAACTGATTTAATTTTAGTCAATTCCCCAAAATAACTCCCGGTGATTTTCTTCAACTCATTTAATTATAGGCAACATGCAAAATTTACTGGGTGGAGCTGCTACTTACGTGCATAAACCCAGTGTACAGTATCCTAGTTCATAAGCGATGTTTTAGCTTATGTAATCATCCAATGAATCTGGAAAAAAAAATAATAATATTTAGCTTAAAAACAAATGTCTTTGATTAAAATAAATATATTTCATTGCCTTCCTTAATTTCTAGCATTAGGAGGAGACATTAAACATTGGTAAATTCGATAAAAAAGAATTAGTAGCTGCTATTATTGCTTGCTGGTAGTGTCACGGTGCATTTCCAATTTTTTCGTTTTCTTAGTTTCCTACATTCAGACAAGGAAGTAATTACCGTGCACATGCATCGAAAAGAGCGTGCATTCTACCATGATTCAACGTGCATTTTATTTTAAACTTTTTTTTTCTGATGTGAAAACATGCATTCAGTTTGTAGGCTTGGTAGGGTAAATTAATTAAGAGACGGGTCAAACCTTCTCGATCCACCGGCCACAGAACAGTAACAATTGAGCAAGTACAAGCAACACACATCAATCGACATGCGCATTCACAGCTACAAAGCACGCTAAATTCAATGGAACGCAATTAAAATGAACTGTTTATTGATCAAGTTAGGTACAAGTGAGTGTGGCTTTAATGAACACATTTTGCGGCAGCTGATATCTAGATAAACTAGCTGAGCTTTCACATGATGATACCAGTGATAAAATTATCAGGTGACGATACCAGTGACTTAAATTCGAAACTCGTCAGTATCAAATTCTTCCCACGATGAGGGCAGGCTGCCAGGAAGGTTATATATCCAAGTTTTGACGAGACGTTCGGCAGCCGAGTTAGGCAGATAGTTGGCCACAACATTGCTTTCCTAAATTGGTTGTGAAAAGGCCTTAAACCTACCCGACTAAATTTGATATATTAATCTGTCATTATCTATATTTTTAACTACTGCACGTCATTAGCGCATAACAGTTACCAATAACAAATCAAGGATTTAGTAATTTTTAAGGTACAAATCATGAGGTAAGATTAGCATTCCTTGGCCATAATTAGCCACACCAATTAAGCATTAAAGTAATGTATATTAGTGGTGGATGAGCCTCTAATGACTAATTACACCCAACAAATTTTATTTTCTAATCTTGTTCTTACGTACATTATTAATTCATAATTAATGAACCGACTGTATCAAAAATTTATTAATTATTATTTTTATTTTTATTTTTGAAAAATCAACTGTAATATTATTAGTGTCACAGATGTGAATTGCATTAAGGTATAATTAACTAATAAACTTTGTACGATTAATCAACGGGAATTTTGGGTTTTTGGGGTGCGATTTTGTCATCATCGATACTTTTTGATTCTTTTGCTTTTCTGTTCTTTTGGTTCATTTGCTTGGCGTTATTGAGAAAGTCGAATATCCTTGCCATTATTTTCTTTTTCAAGGAAAACACTAAAAATTGTTGGTTAATGTCAAAATATAGCAAAAAATGAGGAAAGATGTGTCACTTTCTTAAAGAATTATTGTATTAAATTTTTCTACGAATTTTTTTTCTTTTTGAATTTAATCCCAAGTCGTAACTATTTGACATTTTACAAGAATAGTTATAAATTTATGATTTTTTTTTCCACTGAAATCTTTTCACATATAACTGAATTTACACTGTAAATATAGCCAAAAATGAGGAAAGATGTGTCACTTTCTTAAGGCTAAGTCTGATGGGCTAGATATCTAGCTGCTAGATTGGCCATTCACGTCAGCCTGGGTGACCTCCTAAGTCTTGTGGGATAGATATCTAGCGGCTAGATTGGCCATCCACGTCATCTGTGTGCGCCGAACCATTCAACGTTTTTCGAAATAGCCGAACCATTCAAATGTTTTGGTTACTTTTGAGCGCGAACCATTCGGTAACTTAAATCTCACCAGATTAGATTTTTGTGAGCGGAACCATTCGGCGTTTTGGTCACTTTTTGAGCGCCGATTATTCAAATAAGTTTTCAATCTCATGATAGTTCAACTGTGATCAAATGCTAGGAGAGAGAAGTAGCCAGAAAGAGTGTTAACTTTTTTCCCACACTTTTTTCATGATTTGCAACACTTTTTGGCCAATCTAGCAGTCTAATCTAGCCCATAGGACTTAGCCTTGTATTAAATTTTTCTACGAATTTTTTTCTTTTTGAATTTAATCCCAAGTCATAACGGTTTGACATTTTACGAGAATAGTTATACGTTTATGATTTTTTTTCCACTGAAATATTTTCACAAATGCGATTGAATTCAAACTGCAAATATAATAAATCATTAGACTCTTTCGAAATTAGTGATTGACAATTTTTACGAGGTTCTAGAATGAGGAAAGAATTCTGTTCGAATAATAGAATTATAAGAAAATGACAACCTGTAGATGTGTTTCTCCAAAATAATTAATTTGACAAAATTATGCAATGTCTTAATAAATTATCAAACATTTTTTCAAAAAATTTGCATGAGAAATTAAAAATTAAAATCAAAACGAAAAATGATACGAAAGGAAAATTAAAGCCGAAAACTTTGAATGGAGAGAAATAAGAAGAGAAATTTGAAATAAATAAGCCGGGAAAAAAATTATAACATAACCCGGTTTATCATTTCTTAATATTTCTCCCTATATATTATTTTTTTTTTCTATATTTTTATTTAATATTTATTCACACATACAATTGCTTTTTCAACAACAGCAAATAAAGACGAACACGCCAACGAACTGCCGACGTGGAGAATACGGTACCCGAAATCGTCTATTCGGGTTCAATTAGTATTACCCGACCCACTTGCTTCCGGCTGATAAATCAGCGAACTTAGCTCCGGCTGGATTTTCTTCTTCCAAACACCTTCATACGACCGTACCTCCACCACGGCTAACTTTTCCGTCAACTGATACATTTCAACTCCGACGAGTAATTTCCCATTTTGCCCTTCCAACATCAATTTCCAATCTTTTTTCCTCATCGTTAAACCTTCCTTCGCCGCAGCTTCACTGATCTTTTTGGTAATGTTTTCCGGTGTCTCGGCAGTAATAAATCGATCACTTTCTACCGCGACCGAGTTATCGAAATCTTTGAACAAACCCGATAAATCAAACCCTGACGAGAATGAGATAATATCGAACGCATTCAAGAACTTCGAACCGGCGTTGTTTTCTTGATCCACCTCTTTGATCAGATCATTATCATATTCATGGAATTTGATCTCTTTATAACCTTTCCGAAACCACGGGTCTTGGATAATCTCATCGACGGTAATCCTAGTAACCGGATTTATATCAAGAAGCCGTGAGAAAAGATGCCGTAAACCCGGTGATGTCCATTTCGGTACACGAAACTCCCCTTTGTATATTTTCCGATACATCACCATCAAATTCCGATCATTAAACGGAAGATAACCGGAATTCAACACGAACAATATCACACCACATGACCAAATATCAATCTTCGCCCCATTATATCCCTTTTTCGCTAAAATCTCCGGTGCCACATACGCCGGCGTTCCACATAATGTATGCAACAACCCATCGTTCTGCACCTGCGATGTCACCGCACTGAGACCAAAATCGGACACCTTCAAATCACCCTTATCGTCCAGCAACAAGTTCTCCGGCTTCAGATCACGGTGGAAAACACCATGAGAATGACAATAACCAACAGCTGATATCAACTGCTGGAAATACCGTCGACTCAAATCTTCGCTAAATCTACATTTCGCCACCTTAGCGAAAAGCTCACCACCCTTCACAAACTCCATGACGAAATATATCTTTGCTTTTGTCGCCAACACTTCGAATAATTTGACGATATACGGATGATGCAGTTGCCTCATAATCGAGATTTCCCTCTTGATGTTGGTCATCAACCCGCCCTTGATGATCTTCTGTTTGCTGATTGCTTTAATGGCGACACTCTGCCCCGTCTGTATGTTTCTTGCGTGATATACTTTTGCGAACGCACCGCAACCGAGTAGACGCCCGATCTCGTATTTGTCGAATAGAATGTGCTCGGTCACCGGTGATATGTCACCGGATTCTGATGATGATTCTGATGGTTCCTCCATTGTTGGTAGTGATAGAATGGATTAATCGAGCTGAAGCTCGAAATCAAAGAAGAGTTTTGGTTTGTGTTTGAGTTGTTTTTAGAGATGTTTGGAAAATGGCTGTTAGATGGTGGTTGAAGATGGGCGGTGTTCACGGGGAGGTACCAGACTTTTATAATGGGGATGATGAGGAAGAGTAAGGGGACCTTCTTGGTGTACCCTACATTTGTACCCGAAAACGTGATAATGTGCCATTTTTTTAAGCCTTTGAGATTTAGCATTTTTAACTTAGCCGTGTTTTGCTGGTTAGTGTTCTCCTTGAGGAAGAGACTACGTATGTATGTCCTATGGATTTTAACTATCCAATCCGTGTGGTTACTAAGAAAAAAAAAAAAAAATCCCAACGAGGCTATTGGAATCTTACGATTTGCTCCCAATGAATGGGATTTAGAGTACTTTCAGTGGGACCACTGTATCTACTATAAAAAAAAAAAAAAAACAAGAAATTGGTTAAAAATATCAAAATCAACAATTTCTAGGTGAAAAAGACATGTAAAATTTGATACCGTTTAAATGGATGAATTTGTAAAAACAGACAAGATGTCATCCTGCCCATTTTCAAATATTTTTTCTTATTTTTAATTTACATCAGGATGCATCCGGTTTCATCATTGCTATTTTTAAGTTTAAGTCGGGATAAATCCAGTTTCATTCTTGTCCATTTCACCCATATTAATTTTTACTCGTCCATTTGAACTATGTTTTAAGAATATTTGGACAATTAACCCAATTTCCGAAGAAAAAAAGAATCTTACAATTTGCTACAAAATTTTCCCAAAAGATCTGAGTCACAACTATAAATCAAACCTATTGTGAATCTATCTTTTTTATTTCTTTATTTTTTTCATAAAAATAGAGGAAGACCCCCTATAACATTACACATTTACATTTATAGTTCTTGTCATGATAGGCACTGGATTCGACCATGAAATGTTTTCATTGAAATACTGAGAATTAAAGAAGTTCAAAAGAACCGATCAAAAAAAAAAAAAAAAGTTCAAAAGAAAGCCTAGATCCTTTCCTTTCCAACTGTTTTGGAGATTAAAATATCACAATAAGCCGCAAATATTAGCTGCCCACATTATATTTAGTCTAGTAGATAAAAAAAGTTCTGAAATTTTTAAAGTTTATAACTTCCACATTGATCTGAAAATCATTGCTAACAGGATATCTATGTTTCCTAGATTCAACATACATTCCTTTCAAAGAAGATCAAAGTAGGCGAGAGTCACTTTGGAAAGCCACCTCATGACCACTCCATTTTGTTGCCCAATGGAAAGCTATCTCCGCTCATCTCCTCTATAATTCCTCCCTAGTATTGCAATTGCAGGTGGCTTCAATTGTGTAGCTTGTAAAATCTGTAAGAGTTATGCCAATACCAGAAGAATAAATAGGATTCATCATAGTTATAGCTATGCTGAATTTGTAAACAATTTTGGATTCTAAAGTTATAATTCACATTTTCTGATGTGTGATTCTCACTGATTCATATGTCAGACATGTATAAATTTGTTCTTCCCAAGTGATTTTTGTTAAATAATAATTTTTAGACATCTTGACTCAATCAAGAGCATAAGATTCGAAATCAAGAGCCATGTCCACTTAATTAAGTGCCCCACCACTAATTTGGACCCTAAATTGTGTTATGCATTTTTCATTATCCATATTTATAATACTGATAACATATATTTATACTTACTAATCTACAACTCTAATATGTAGATTGTATTTAATTAGAGATTTACCATGAATCTTCTATTCACGATTCAACATACGACTTGAGTCTTAAAAGTGAAAAACGATTCGCGATGCGATTCACGATTTAACACCTTACCGACCCGTATGTCCATTCGTTTGAGCAAGCGCGATGATTCTGAAAATCTTGGTTATTTTTTTATGATCCAGCTAAATTAAGAAGAGGAAAAAATCTATGGCTCTTGGCTTCATTTAGATAGATATTCAATTATGCTTAAATAGTGTTTGGCGTAAATCGAGTTGCCTCGCATACGCAATGAATTGTGTGGTTGGGTTTAGAATTGATTAGAACATACAAAAAGTGAAAATACAAAAAATTAACTGGCATGAGTTTTTTCGTACCAGGACAGAATTTCCGTGCACAATGAATATTTTTCTTCAGCGAGCGAAGGCATATTTTACCAGCACCGCAGATGTGTAGTCTTCCACAATCATGGCTTAGCTATTGGTTGAAATCTAAGAAGTTTCTCTAATATCTATCCAGAGAGTAAAACACAGTGCTCACTCTTAGTAGATTGGCAATCAAAGTTATATATGCATCTCTAAATAGCAACACCAGAACGACAATCAAATTTAATTAATAGGAATTGGAAAAATATACTTGCTTAATCTTTCCGAAATTTAATGGGGTAGATTCTTGTAGTTGTTTGTAAATTGTTGTACTTAATAAATCTTCTTCTCCTATAAAATGAAAAACACTGTAGCGATAACCCTATCTATTTTTGTCGTTGCCTACTCAGATCACCTCCATTGGAGCCGATCTGAGCAACATTCTTTCCGGTTAATCGCCAGTCTTGTTTATGGGTTGACACTAGCATTATTTTTCAGTTATGTAATGTTTTAATTTATGTTCATGGTTTGGCTTTTGTTGTATTGGTTTGCTTGGGTTTTGGGTGGTTTATGTATCTATGATTAGGGTTTTGATGAAGAAAAAATACCATCACTTAGCATCATTCTCAACTCCGACCTATAGGCAAAGTGCAGTTTCAACATCAACTCTGGCGGCTTTGTTTACATCGGCATTGTTTATCATCTTTGGATATCCTCTGGTTTTTCAATTAGGGTTTATTCTTGATCTTTTTTCAACTAGATCAATTTTTTATTTCGCCTATTAGTACTAGTTCTAGGTTTTTCAGGTTTGCAATGATTTTTTCATTGATCCCTAATGTGTTAATCTTTGACATGAGATTCTTATGTTCGGGTCACTATGTATTTGACACTAGCCCCAAGTGTGGTAAAGATCTCTGCGGGCAGTAACAACATCTCCGAGGATCTAAGCCCCTAGCGAATTACATATGTTCCGACATGCAAAGTTTCTGATAAACCTTACTTGGAAGGTCTTGTGTTTCAAATAAAAATTAAAACTTGTTCTAGGGTTGTGGATCATGCCTCAACGATCTAAGCTCTCCCGTATGTAAGCGAGTGTTATTGTTATTACTATTATGGGTCTTTCCAGTGTTTAATCAGGCGTTACTGCTACCTAATTCTGGTATATGTAATTCTATTAACTGAGATTTTATTACTGAACATTCGTCACTTGGTCATGTTTAAATGTCGCTTATAGCGGTCCTATTCTTATTTTGTGTCATATCCTGTAACTTTCAGGTTTAACACCTGGTTTATCTATTAAGAAAAGGACAAAAAAAACACTTTAACACCAATCTGAGGTCGGTAGTGAAATCAACGGAATATTAGTTCATGGATCATATCCATATGGAGAACCTGGTTATTTTTGTTTCTACCTCCCACTTATTAGTGTACAGGGTACCCCTCGAGGCTGGTGTGATAAATGAGTCACACTGCGTTATAGTCAAAGGAAAAGATACCGTTGGGGACTGTAAATATTGACAGTGGAATCATTTCTGATCACACACGTGTACTTGTATATTTATTGTTTAGTGGTTGATATTTATTTTTGGAGGTAAAGAATGATTAAAAAAAAGAAATGTATGAACACGCAAAAAGTGGTAGTTTTGAGGACTTCAATGCAAAAATCAAAAAGATATTCTATTTATCCGTTCCATCTACTAACTCTGACAAAGAGGAATAGTTATTTGGATAAAACAAATGTGGGTCCTACTTGTTTTTGAATTTAATATGCTATTGGTTTAATAAGAGAGTGCGAGGCACCGAGAGTTCGAGATAAACCATGCATGAGCCATGACAGAGTAAAGTGGGGTGTTGCACCTTCCGGAGATTTGTTTCTACGTGGCCAACCTAATACTGTGAGCAAAAAAAAATAAAAATCCAATTTGATTATTTAAGGACAAACAATATCGCTACCAGTAAATAAATGGTGACCAAATGTCGAATTCTCAATTCTCAATGGTGTTGATTAAAGATATGCGGTTGGTTTCCGATTTTTTTTTTTTTTTTTGGTAGTGTTGGAGATTTGTTGAAAGTGAATGACAATGGTATATATAAGTGAGTCCATTTTTGTGCACACTCCTTTAAAGAGTACTGTGCACGTAACAAATTAATCTGATTGATTCTTCAAAACAAATGGTTATCTCATGTTATTAAATTAATTTTCTCTTATTAGTTAATAATTTAAATCTAAAAAAGGGAATGATATAGACTCCTACTAAATTTCCTGATATTATTAACCTAATATATATATTTGAAGAACCAATCAGCATAATTTGTTACGTGCACGCTCGTTAACGAAATGTGCACAAAATTGGACTGTACGCATTGGCTACACATTTGTAGCCGTTCAACAGAAATATGATTTCATGTGGAATAAAAATATATAGTATATATTAATTATGCGCACAGTGTTCACATTTCGAAAGCTGGTAGTTTGAATGGTGGTTGTTGGTTAGGTTAGCAGCTAGCTGGTGCCGTAAGAGCAAGTGAAGGCCAGGAGTAACGGTAGCAGCAATCCCATGCCTAAGAAAAGGGCATATTCAAGAATCATTCAGTTTTTGATCCCTTCAGAGTTGCATCCGGTATGGAGAATTTACTTACCCCAGTTGTATTAGTCCATCAATTATTCAATGGGATGGGGAGAAATTCAATGTAGGGAGGGACAAGTTTGAAATTATGGCACTGGACTTTCTCTATAGTATACGGCTGTAGTACGCCCCCCATGATACAGAGTTATGGCCTTCCATATATAGTACCACATTCATTCAAATGACTTCTTCTACAGGGGACCTAGTCCCTCCTCATGGACGGTTCAACAAAATTTATTCAAATGACTTTAGGTTGGCAGTTGTTGGGTGCTCCCATTGATGAAGAACTCAACGCCATATATTTGTTTTCTTTTCTACGCGGTTACTGTTTACTTTTCTCTTCGAGTTTGAGTTGATTAAACGAGTAAAACGATACCAATTTGGGACACAAAGTTCATTTGTTAATGACTAGTGAATTCAATGCTTACCTAGTTCTAGTTATGTAGATTTACTCGACTAAAATGAGTAAAATGCGAAAACATAAATTTTTTTTTGTTGCTTGATCTCTTCTCCTGATTTATCCAACATTAGTGGCGCCATTACTGCCTTACATTTAAAACTTCAAATTCTCACTGCAGGTACAAAATTATATATTCTCCAAATTAGGACATTCAATGACAATTAGGACCTACTGAACTGATGATGCCGATATGAAGTAAGGCCTATTTTGTCTAAACATTTTATTTAATTACATGGTGGTGACGAATAAGGCTTAGGGGCTTACTCAACCTAATTATGGAATAAGCAAAAAAAAAAAAAAAAAAAAAAGAAGCTCAAATTAGTTATTTAATAAGAATTTTAAAATAGTAAGAATTATGGATTCTTGATTTAACTGGTGCCAATATATTAGGGCGGCGGCGAAACTCCGTCATCAGACTCATCACTGGTCATTATTTAATTTATTTTTGCATATTTTATTCTGGGGGCATTGCACGCCACGTCTCATCCCCAAGAATCTGACTCTCTCAGCTTCCGATAGGGCTTACAACATAACTTTGGTCAGCACCGTCACTGCATCTTTTATTCTAAGCTTTGCACGTCTCATGCTGCATGCAAAGGCTCAGCTTTCAATAAGTCCACAACATTGCTTCATCCATGCATGCTTTAATTAAACTGGACTGATATTTTGCATTACAGTAACTGAAGTGAAGTCCACGACGAGCACGAGTAGTAAATGGTAGCAGCAGGAGCTGCATTTTCCTTCCCATGATAATAAAAGCAGCTGCATTCAAGATTGGCTCTAAAGATTGCATCCAGTATGGGTATGGTTATGGACAACTTTTTTTTTGAAGTTATAAGGAAACCTCACCGAAATAACTACCTAGCTAGTAGATATGAAAAGTCTTGCATAAAGATATTGGTAAATGGTGGGCATGAGGTCGGTGGTACATCATGCATGTTGCCCAGCTTTGAATAGTCATTCTGTTCATGCCAAGGCACTTACTTCTTCCATGGAGGACCTAGTCCAAAATCCCATGGACGGCTGATTACCATGTCATGTTCAATTCATGTAAAAACACACCTCTCACTTGCAGGACCAAGTCCTTCCCTGTGGACGGCCATGGGTGTCTGGAACCTTTTTAAATATCGTTTTCTCGATTGACGTATATTTGGCGGTAGGGTGCCCTCCATTGCACGTTCATTTCTTTTCTCTGCCGTTATTGTTTACTTTCTCATCAATGTTCACTAGCTGTTTAGGTAAAGAACTTAGAGCAAGTAGATTTTCCGGGTTTCCTTATATGCATATAGCTAGCTTTAGACTAGGGATTGCTTGTACCAAACTATCGGTCGACCAAGATGGGACCGAACCATATGCATGATGCATGGTTTGATGCCGATGGCGAAACTAGAGTCCAAATGACTCACCTCTGTCATTGTAATTAGAGGGTCCATTAGAACTTAATCTGATTATCTCAGCCACAACCTTCTTCTTTTTCCAGAAAAGGATTTCTAAATGAAGTAAGGTCCACGAATATGGGGATTACGGCTCATCAAACATCTGAAGGGAAATATGCGGAAAAATGCTTGACAATGAAGGGTAGGGCAAGTGTCAGAGAGAAAATCTTACTTCTAGACGCTACAAAGAAATTTGGATCTACCGTGAAACACATTTTCGGATATTGCTGAAAAATCTAGACGCTACAAAGAAATTCAGACGTACCGTGAAACACATTTTCTTTAGTTTGGTTACATAGTGTGAAAACTGGTCTCGAAAATGATACTATCACGCTCAATCTGCATCTGGTCACATGGATAGGCTTTGAGAGCTAGTTGGCTACCTGATTTGCTTCACTATGTTATGCTCAGAACGCTTTTATGTTGTCCAATACTATGAACTAGTTGCCAACTTGTACACACATGACAAGTGATATTTTTTTCATGGAGTTACCAATATTTTGCCAAATTGCAAGATTTTTCCATAGCTGCTATTTTTTTTTTTCTAGAAGAATTTTTGGTTCAAAGACGAAGGTCAATGGACCACCAGTGATGACGATGTGAAATAACTATTTTGTCTAAACGGTATTAAATTAGAAAATGACGATTGAGGCTTACAACCTAATTATGGAATTTCTTTAAGCAATTGCACTTAAAAAAAAACATATTTAATGAAGTAAAATAGTAGTATCATGTCATCATCTGATCATCCTTGATTTGATTCATGCCAAGAATCTGACGAAATCGCACATCTCATGCCAAGAATCTGACTCTCTAATTAAGCTTCCATATATTTAAAACATTTGTATCATACATGCGTTCCATGGCAGTAGGAACCGGCCTATTCCAGCATTAGATAAGTATATAAAGATTCAGACTCCCTACGACTTTACCATCTCTTATATAAATCTTGAATCTTAATTAGAAGATTCTGATTAGCCAGATGTCAAGCTACTCATGGATGGATTAAAATCCGAAATACGACTTTATACACAACATTGTTGAGAACCACAAACAAAGCAACGTGAGTTTGAAGATTTTTTCGAGATTCTTCTTCTTCACAAAATAAATGAAATATATAAAATAGAGACATTTCTTTGGTATCAGAATGCATCACAAATGAGACCCACGCATTGAATAAACAATTGAGACCAATAATCTTCACTCAATTCATTATCAACAATGCAATTCTATGGGCAATTTCCTCCCTTACATTATTAAGATACTGAACACACTTGGTTTGAATTATTGAATCAAATTATTTGGAATGAATATTATCTGTCCCATATTTATTGGAGATATGTACATGAACCACCTATCTAGTCACGACAGATGGTTTATACCAACTATTATTGATGTTTGGTGTGTGAATGAAAGGAGGATATTCAGAATCTAATACTCAGATTCAGATTCTAATGAGCTGTATTTTTTCCAAATGAATGTTTCAAGAACAAGAATGGTTTATTGACCGTTATAACGGTGACTGTCTCCTTCCGTTATAACGCTATGTACTTCAAACATTTCTCAAGATCACTTTCAGGTTGGGTGATGGACTCATGGGAGTATTACCTCTATCGAATCTGAAGAACTTGTTGCCATCTCAACTTGAGTAGGCTTTATACTTAGTTACCTGAAATTGTTTCAGACTTGCTGCAGGTAAAGTTTAGGATAAACTCTGTATAATTCTTGCATTGAAACATATATAACATCAATAGTTCTGAACGTACGAAATGAGTTCACCTGTTGCCAGCCATGTGACGCGACCAGATGACCATGAGAATCTATCATACACTATAACTTGAGATCATAATGGGACCATCCAACAGCTAAATAAATGTGTATGATTAACTGACTAAATGCTGGCTCTATCATTCACAGAATGCGACTGTGATGGCACATTGCCTGAAATAAGTTCGTCCTAAGAAGTAAAAAATTGTTTGTTCCAAAATTTACTGTGTGATTCTTTTTTCTCTATCTTTCGGTATAAGGTGTAAACCATAACTGAGCTTTGGAATGGATTAACAGCTATTACTGTACATAAAAGTGAAAAAGTTAAATTAGCAGCCTCGTTCCATTTCCAGCAAACTTTTAAGTCACGGACATGGCCTGCAGCTTGGCTAAGTGAACCTGCCGACGTCCCAAATGGAAGGCTGTTACTATCCACAAGAAACAGATCTGAAGATCCAAAAAAACAAATACAGTATGGTCAAGTTATTAACGCAATATTTCAAAAAGTAAGCAACAAATAATCAATCACATGGTTGACCCATCGAATGAATGAACAAGGAAAAGAAGGTAATTCTGACAAACTTAAATGAACTGATTAGATGTTCGCTCCAAATACGTGCACGTCAAATAAATGTTTAGCTGTAAAGTTATAAGATGTATAAAGTGATGAAACATATTTAGCTAGATCATGTGAACTTGTTGGGCATGAAGCAATTACGTTTGTGGATGTTAAATGAGCAGCAAACCTAATTTTAGATAAACAAAGGAAAAGTTTGCATATACGTACAGGCAAAACATATAGAGGGATAGTTGAAATATTCTTATGAAGCATGCTGAACAGCAGCTTGTACATCCCTGCAGCTGTAGCATCTCCAAGCCTTTGAACAATCACATCGATACATACCTGAGAAACAGATATGTGTTGCGTAAAGAGGTGAATATAAATATTTGGAGAATCTAAAGAGAAGAAAGCTCCGTTTATTTCTGTTAAATGAGAAAGGGTACTGTACCTTTGCTTTGTATTTTTCATCCTGGGAGACAACAGTAAATAGGAGTTCCCTCCCAGGTCTAGTTAAAACATATGTGACCACCTACAATAATTACAGCTGAAACTAATCAGATCCATTTGAAAATCCTATAATAATCAAAATAACCAATGAAAACCAAAAGTTCAGCTAAATACCTTTCTAAGCGTCTCGGTGATGGCTACGACAATATATGTTGGCCATACAGCAATTGCAACCATATTTGAAAAAGCAACAAAAGGAGTTGCACAAATAGCTGTAGTAACTCCAGCTACAGTCAGGACACGCCCCTGGTCACAAATCACAAGGGAAAGTATTCTAAAATGAAATTCTGTTTACATTAAAATAAAAATGACCTTTATTAGATATATCATTTTTTCCGAAAGAAGGTTAGGAGATAAGGATAGTAGTAATAGCATACTGTTATAGTGAGTTGTCCAGCAAGAATAAAAACGGCAGTCAAGCTATTGATTTGTGCAAACAACTTTCTTCTGGCAACTGGGGTCGCAGCGGCCATCGCAATTACAGTTACTTTCTGCCATTGGATAAAATCAGCACAGTGCAATGAAACAGAATAGAAAAACTTGCTCATTAAAAGATAGAGGCATTTAAAACCTCTTTGTGGCAGAAGAAAGGCGCTATACCTGAAAGTAGAAGAAGGACGAGACAACTGCACCTAGCCATAAGAACAGAGACACGTAAAGAAGGTATGTTGATGACAGTATTAGTTGTATTCCTTCTAATATGACCCAAAGTTGAGGCTTCCCAACAGTTGGAGACTTCGGGGAAGACCCTACATGAGTAAGTCTTGTTTGTTCACCAGAATTGACTTGTTGATTATGATCAGCTTCTCTGAAATCAAACAAAGCAGTTCAGGAATGGAGAGATAAGCATCACAATCAGAATGCATAAATCTAGATATGCAAGCTCATCAGTTAGGACAGGATCAGTCCGACCCACATATTAAAGATTTTCCAAGATCTCGGAATAATTTCTTTGAGCAATACGATGGAGAGAATTCACATTATTCTCTTGGTTTTTGCTTATGAAATATTAGGCTAACAACCAATTTTGCTACATACCTGATGGGATTGATTTCTTCAGAGCTATGAGATACAAAATCCTTGCTGATACCTTTAGCTGATTGTGCAGCTAGTTCCATTAAGATAGCCGCAAAGACAAGTAAAACTGAAATAGAAACATGAGTTGTTTGAAGGTAGTAACAATGAAGCAACAGAACTTGCAACAGGGGGAAAAAATGAAAACGTACATGGTCCTAGCCGAGCCATTCCAGCAGCAAACAAAGAGCCAAGAAGCTGGCCGAGGGTCGCACCAGCACCTATGAAACCAAACAATCTAGAACCTGACTGAATACAAAATTAAGTCAACAGCTGTTCAACTCAGTTATTCTGTTTAGCACTACATTATCACTGCACAAACCTCATTGTCCATCACATCGATCACTCTAGCCCATGTTGAAGAAATTGTAATAAGATTAAGCAGGGCAACCTACAGAAGAAGAAAATAAAGGATCAAAAAATCAATTGTAGAGAAAACAGGCATCATAATCTTATCAATTATAGAGAAGGAAAAAAATCTTGGTGTACCCAGAGGAAGAACCCAATTCTAACTGAGATGTACAACCAGCTATGATGTGTCCAACCTGCAGAACTTGCAGGGATGCCTTTATTAATGTCAGGAATCTGACGCTCTTCAGGATCAGACCCAGAAACCTAGAGTGGCCATATCAGATAAGTACAATGTCATTAAAGTTCATCACAGAAACTTCGGTTACAATAGAGGTGTTTACTCATAAAACGAAACATCTCTTTAACAGTGACATGCTCTTACCTTTAAAGTAGCAGGTGAATTTCCTGAAGAGGAAGCATACCAAAGAACGAAGAATACAAGAAGTGACACACTGAAAAACCTGTGTATCAAAACCAAAGCCTGAAATTTCAAACACCACATATCACACACCGATATGAGAAGGAAAAACAATCAGAGATTAATAAGAATCATCAAAATTATAAAAACAAAAGCACTTATAACAATATTAAAAATCCCCAAAACACTACAACTTCTTTGTGGGTTCATATCCCTTCGAATGAGTTATTAAGTAAACAAAAACACCAGGGGATTCTTTATTACCAGTTACATAAGGCATAACATTTTTTTCACATGAATCATATCATGTTTAACAACAAGTAGATATATAGTTGTGTCAATAAACTAAAACATGAAATTCTAACATTAGTAACTTGATCTTAACTCAGTGATTTTTCTTTTGTGTATCTGGGGTATCCCTTCCTCAGATTGTCATCCAATGAAGACCATAAACAAAAGCAATAGGTTTTCCTCCGTAATCAATCATATATCTTGTAACATTTCCCTCAGCTTGGTACTTTTCAGTAACGACAAAAAAAAGTTATTTAATCTCGTCCATAACTAAGAAACACTGCCCAATTTGAGTTCTTTAAAGCAACCTCGTCATTCTGTATTTCAGCTCTTATAACATTTTTTCAGCTTTCCCAATATTACTAATTGTTTATGCGATCAGTCAGTGAGGATCATCCAGTGTTTCTGTTAGTTTTTTGTGACATAGAAACTTATGGGATATGGATACTACAAAGGAAACAAAAACATCTTCTGATATTGTAAAACAAGATATTTAAGCAAGTTTAACAATCGTTTCACAGCTAAATAAGTCACATGTGCAGTCAGTTAACATCTAATCTACATGAAAAACAAGTGGTCCTCCATGCTCAATCACACGAGTCATAACATTTCATTCATCACGGATACTTTTCCCCAGACAAAGATACCTATTTGGTTGTGTCAAAAGCTGAAAAAGCAAAGGTATTCTCAGTGAAATGTTAGCGTTTATTATTAATTTCATCATTAACACAACTAATCGACATGCATTGATATTCAAGCAATTGTACCAATCACTTAATAGCTAAACTAGGGAAGCAACATGATTCAAGAAGCTCAATTAGGACTGACCATGTAACAACGTTGCACATCAATGATCCAGCTCCTAAACATATTGTATCTTTCCAAACAGTTCAACTAATCTAGAATCATCTTTCCTATTCTTAAGGTAATCAGTCATCATCATCGAGGATCACTCGTAAATCCGTATCCAGACCTCATTGGAATTCTCATTGGTTTCACTATAATTAACTTCGCCTTTTTACGCTTCAGCTCCTAAACCATGTTCTTAACTTTCCTACCTCAATCCTAATATGATTCGCCTTCTTATCCTCAGTGAAATGCTACCACTTATTCATAACTTGGTTTCACTAGAAACTACTTCGCCAATCTTTGTACCAGCTATAAAAACATTTCTTTATCTTTCCCAACAACACAACTAATCTACAGGCATTGATATTTAAGCAACTGTAATAAGTAATCTAAGGCAGCAAAAATATAACATGTTTCAAAAAGCTCGATTGGGTCTGAACATGTAAATCCTAACAATGTTGTCTATCAGTGTTCCAGCTCCTACAGGCTACAGCATATATTTGAACATTCCCAGCATTTCAACTAATCTAGAATCGTTTATCCTATTCTTAACGTAATTGTCCATTATGACAACCACTCAGTGTTATTGTTAATGTATGTAAATAAACAGTATCCAGACTTCATTGAAATCCTAGCTAAATCATTTCATCGATCCCAAGTCCAATTCATCATCATTTCATCTATGTATACACAGTGTTCTTGTTATCGAGTTTCTCTTTGCACACCAGGGAGTAATTACAATGACATCAAATACATCGAAACCTAGAAATTGAAGGCAGTCTAAATTATGGTGTAAACCTAGAAATTGAAGACAGTTGAAACCTAGAAACTTAATCAAACTAAGACTTTGCTGTAAATCATGTACATACCTTGATTTTGGAGAGATTAGGCATCGAGAAAATGAGAGTTGAAAGAGGAGCAGCAATCAAAGTGAGGACCAATGAACCCAAGAAGAGACCAGGAAGATTATTTAGACCTAATGACATAGCACCTTCATCACGTAATGGTAGTACTATGAAATATGCACTCAATATCTGCAACAAAAATTAATCAATCAAAATCGAATCAAAAAAAGCCTGATAAATTGGGGGAAAAATTGAAATTACTTACGAAGAAGAAACAGGAGAAGGAGTGGAGTAGTGAAGAGATCTCGTGTGGATGAACTTTGACGATTGATGAAACGACTCTCTCCATTCTTGACCTGATTCCGAGCATTTTTTATGATCCAGAAAATTACCTGATGATCATCGGGGAACGACTAAAATCTGATTTCCAATCAATAGGAAGATGTAGTAGTGAATATGGGCTAATGGGCCTTGTATAAACCTGTCGTAAGATAAAGACTAATGGTTTACTTTACTTGGGCAATACTATTGCGGGTGAAACCCAATTCGCAAGATCTATGGGCTGGACACGGGTGAGATTCTCAAATCCGCACTTTTAGCGGTTAGGTTGCGGTTGGACTTTGAAATCTGCGGATTCATCCGCACCCTATGTTTATTTTTGATTTAGTGCAACAGTGCATAAAAAGTTCAGTGAATTGATCCATATTTGACGTAATATTAACAGTTATCTGAAATATGTAATTGGACTAGTGAAATGACTCACATATGTCAATTTTTTGGTAGAATATGCCAAAATTTTTTTTCAAGGATCTATTGTTTTCCCTCTGTTTTTGATTTTGGCATATCCAATATTAAATACTTTCAAATGAGGAAAAAATTACAAATCGCTATCAATAAGAAATGATGATTAGTAGATTTTAATAACCACACCTAACCTAGAAAAAGAAACTCTCCAACCCGAACATTAGCATCATGGCTAAATAATTGCGTTGAGTCTATCTCACTAGCTCCCTTATGAAGGCAAAGTTTCAAAACCAAAGATGCGATTTCTCCAAATATTTAGTATTCTTGGCATTTTTAATGGCAAGACCTTGGGAAAAGGTCTGAACTCATTGCCTCCGTCCAAACACACATCTATTATCCCAATTATGCACAAGTAAGTCTCTCCTAAAAGCAGCTTCCTTCCTAGGAGTTTCAAGAGTGTCACGCACCAAATCATGTCTAAATTTAAGCCCAACCTCATTCGCACAATGTAAGGCATGATCACCAAAAATATCCATATCTCTCTTGCAAAAGGATCTTAGAAATAAAGAGAAGAAAAAAGCAAATGATGATGATTAGTAGATGTTAACATAGAGGGTGTTAAAAGAGTATCTCACTGCTTTATCATGAAACTAAGACGATGCAGGCATGAAATTTCTGTCATTGCCTCCCTCTCTATTAACCCTCCCTAAAAGCAGCTTTAGGAGTTTCGTCCGCATGGCATATTTATACAACTGCACCCTCACCTATATGGTTGTATGAGTTTTTTTTTTTTTTTTTGTTTTTTCTTTTTGACTAAATCCGCGGTTAATCCGCATCCGGTCCGTATCATCCGCTAATCCGCGGATGTCAAATTCGTGGTGATTGGGCCGGACACGGTTGGATTTTCCAAATCCGCAATTTTGACGGATTGGACGCGGGTGACCCCTAATCCGCATCCGTCCGTCCGTTGCACACCCCAATAGTACCACCTCACGGTTCATTTCCTACTATGTGAAAAGTGTTTTCCCGACCATCTTTTCCTGGTTTTAACTTTTAACTTTTAACTTTTTTTTCCTGGTTTTAGTAAGAAGAAGAAGAATGGTTCGGGTGATTTTTGATCAAAGATGTGTTAAAAAAAAAATCCGACAAAGACATGTTCGAGTTGTTGAGGATTTGTAAATGTAGATTTATTTATTTTTCCGAAAAAGAGGAAGCTCCTAGTACATTTATAGAACTTACTCTTCTCCTCAAGTGAGTTGTTGAGGATTTGTAAATGTAGATTATTTTTTTTTTTAAAAAGAGGGAGATCCTAGTATATTTGTAGAACTTACTCTTATCCTCAAGTAGGAAAAGTATAATTATAAATATCTAAATATGTCATAATAGCTTTTAGGCTTTCGTTTGTCCATCTATGTTGGATAGAAAACCTATTACAAAAAACTGAGAGGTTTGCAGGATATACAAGATCATATATGCTAAGTAAAACATAAGCTAAAACTTTAAAGTTGATATCGAAATAATTGTTTCTCCCAAAGTTGGCACTTTGTTCATATCTTGTTTTCCTCGCATTAGCGTACATTCCTATCAGTAACAAGAGTGTTGGTTGAGTTGAGAGTCGCTTTGGAATATCACATTGTAGCCACTCCATTCCGCTACCCATTGGAAATCCACCTTAGCCCCTGCTTCTTCTAATTGTTCTCGTGTGGTACAATTTTCCCACTGTCCCCTAGCTTCAAAGGTATTCCCTGCATAATTAATCAGTGTTAGTCCAATTCCCGAGCTTGTTATAGGTTCCAGCATAAACAATACCACATTTATCTTTACTGCCATGACACCCTTATTATCTCGCGGTTGACCATTTGTTATAGTGAGAGTATCATCATTCATATGATTATAGTACAAAGATTGCATAATATTATAACCAGGTCTATGAACCCATAAAAAACTATTTATGAACTTCACTATTTTCCTAGTTGTACATGCATTGTTTTGTTTTTCTTTCCTAAATACCATGTTGCATATAGCCTTTCATATATGACATGTTATGATACTACAAAAAAACTTCCCATTTTAATTTTACTTACTCCTCTATTTGTTAAGTGAAACCACTCATTTAAACAGTCATGAAAGTTAGTTTTACCATTCAAAACAAAATTCATATCAAAGTTAAGATGCATCCAAACTTGTTTTGCAAAGTTTCATTTCATAAACAGATGAGAAAGAGATTCCTCACCTTCATTACAAGGAGTGCAAGTTGTGTTAATGTCTGGTATTATAGCGGCCATCGTCACACTATTAGGAAGTGTGGAATTAGCTGCCTTCCAGATAAATATTTTCACCGACATTGTTATCTTCATTTTCCAAATCCTATTCCAATCCATGTTGTTACCTCCATTTGAGTTGATGTTGTTATATAAAAATTTAACAGTAAAGTTACCTTTATCAGTTAGGGACCAGATATGAGCATCCATTACTCCACTGTCTTTGATAGTTAAACATTTGATGATTTATATAGTCGGTTCATCAAAACAGATGTTCAATTTTGCACAGTCCCAAGTATAATTATCACTAAAAAGGTGACAAACTTTAGTGATCATTTATGTACCTATTTCAGGTTTATGAAGAGGATAAGTTAAGTTTAGTATCCACCTATCTTCCCAAATGTTTATAATCTCCCCATTTCCTATCTTCCAAAAGCATTTATCCTTAAGCAGATAAATACCAACTAATATACCTTTCCATATCCAGCTATCAGTTTGTTATGGTGTAGTGTTTACATGAAGTATATCATAATTAGGATAATACTTGTATTTCATGGTTTTAGCACAAAGTCAGGGTTCTCTTGGAGTCTCCACCCAACCTTAGCTAACATAGCTAAATTAAAACTTCTCATGTTTTGAAGCCCAATCTTCCAATCTTCCATCAATTTTTATTAAGACCAAAGATTTCCATATAAAATTCCAATTCATTTGATAAACTTTAAGAAAACCACCTTTCCAACCTTTCTTTTTCACACATTTTTATTTTAGAAGACCATAAACCGTTCACATCCTTACCCAACACTAGTGGCGTCACAAATGTTAATTTCTTGGTCAACCCTCACTAATAGTAGTTTAGTAATTTCATTACAAGTTTTAACTCGGGATTTTAAAGCAATTCATTTGATAAACACAAGTAAATTCCTAACAAAGTTTTAATGTTGAAGCAAACATTTCTTAAAAAGGTCATTACCATTCTCCATTCCCTTATATTCAAAGAAACAAGAACATAATTTGGATGCTCACCTTTCCAACCTTTTAATCAATTTTTCATTTTCACCACAAATAAGACAATGGTTCAAAACTCTTTATTTTAGATATGTTAGTAAATAATCATACACAATAACTAAGAGAGATCTCCTAAAATATTTTCACTTTGTGTCGAGATCGATTATAAGTATTAAATTTACTTCTATAATTTGTTGAATCAAGTGTGCATTCGACCCTTTAACTTTACTGGAAACACTAATACATGAGAGGCAAATGACAATAATATACAAAGGCTTTATAGTTTTAGGTCAATTTTAGGGTAGCTAAAGAAAAAACACAATTGTTTTGGCTTTTATACTCTCCTTGTTTGACCGGGAACCTTTATTCAAATTTATTAGTTTATAAATGTGATGCTCCATCATTCCAAAACCCTTAAATATTTTAACAAGAATGTGACTAGTTTGTTCATTAGCATCACAGAAAACAATACAATCATCAGCAAATAAAAGTTGATTCACAGATGGAGTGTTAGTATCAAGTTTTATCCCTCTTATAAGACCTTTGTCTTCCGCATTTAGAAGCATTCTTCATAGAGTTTCCATACAAATCAAAAAGATATAAGGAGATATAGGATCTCCTTTTCTCAAGCCTCTAGTGGGTTTGAAAAACTTTGTCGGAGAGCCATTTATAAGAATGGCTAGGGTATTAATAGAAATGCACTGATGCATTAAGTTGCATCATTTTCATTAAAACCCATTTTAAGCATAATTTGAATTAAAAAGTCCAATTCGACTTTATCGAATGCTTTGGACATACCAATTTTTAGACCCATTAACCCCCTTTTTACTTTTTGTGTTTCTCATTTCATGAATCAATTAGTTGGCTATGGTTATATTTTCAGAATTCTACCTTCCGGGAATGAAGGCCGATTGGAAAGGAGAAATGGTTTTACTATGTAAACTTTTCGTTTTACTAGCCATTAACTTAGATATGATTTTATACGTAGTATTAGCTAAGGCAATATGACAAAATTCAGCAGGTGTTATTAGGTTAAGAGTTTTTGTAATACTTGGCTAGCATTAGTTGGTTTGAGCACAAATTACTTTTCAGAAAGGTAAAAATGTAAAAAAGTCTGAGAGCGTTTTTTAAAGTGTCATAAGTATTAAATAATATTGATTTTTTGACCCGGAGAGGTATACAGTGAAGAACAAACCTTTTAAAGAAGGGGAAATGGCAGAAAAGCGTTGTTGAACAATTGGAAATTGCATCAAAGGCTTAAGGGTGTATATTTGAAAAGATGAGAAAACAACTCAGATTTCTACATATTATGTATGTCGTACAACTCAGAAGTGCGATACTAGTGTGTCAATCATTGCTTGTTCATAGGTGAGAAGTTCCATCACAATAGAGTTTTGTTTTCAAGGCCATCGTCTATTCAAACGCTTTCATGCGCAATTAAAATTCATAGAGTGGAAATATCCAACTCTCTACACAATTAGGGTAAATATTCTTCTAGCTAGGGCTTATAATAAGGCTTTTGTGATTTCATAATTTCTTATAATCAGCAGACAAAATCAAGCTTTTTATAACTTTTGTGAACCAAACAATAAAACATGTATAAAATGTATAACTGAATTGATCGGTAGTAACCTATTTTATCAGAACCATCTCATCAAGGATGGTTAGTTATTTCTTGTTAGGATGGACGTCTTAAGCCTTGATAACTGAGCATATTTATGGCAGTTCGACTGTGACTAGAAATATCTAGAGGGAAATAAAAGGGAGGTAAGTTTCTAACATCATGACTAATAGATTGGGTATCAAAATACTCGATTGGTTCCGCGGGTTTTGTGGTCAACATTCATTTTCCTTGCATAACAACCTTTTGAACGTCGTTATTTATCACATTTCCAACTGCGGTTCACTTTTTGGTCAGGGAGGCATCAGTTCCCACGCGACGCTAATTTTTTCTGCCATTCTAAGATTTGATGATGTACCTTTATGCGACGGGACATGGGTGAATGGGAGGTAACCAATAAGAGGGTTTGAGTAAATCAATAAACTCCATGATGTTGTAACGATGGCCCAATGAGATTTTGAATGTTGGGGCCGAACCGATAAGTATTCTTAAAGGCTTGTCGTCATAAGGGTGTTGAACCAGCATACTCGTCGATTTCAATTACTATGTGGAAAATAAGACTGAGACATACAGTTTTAGTTATGTTGATATACCTTTTCATCTCTTCTGGAGTCACTTACTCCCATTTATGGAAGAAAAATGATGAAAAAGAAGAAATCACCTTCTTAACCTCTACAGTAGTAGCAGTTTTTGAAGATGAAGAAAAAGTAGTTTCTGGAGATGAAGAAGAAGAAATCAACTCAGTAGTATCTTAAGAAGAAATCAACTTCTTAGTTGTAACAGTATCTTAAAATGATGAAAATGGAGATGAAGCAATAAACCTCTTGCAATTATCTGAAGAAGCCAAAGCAAAAATAGTTAATTTTTTTATCTACTAACCTACCTCCTAACCGAGAGATCAAGTGGAAAATCGCCATTGTAATAAGTCTAGTTGAGATGCATTATTCATCTCCCTACTTCAGCCGCTTTAGAAGGAGAGCATCTTCTAAACAACAACAAAAAAATAAAATTCAACAAGAAAATATTCAAAATTTCTTGTAAGCAGAAGAAGATACAAAAAAGATAGAGTAACATATTTCTTTCCTTTATGTAGCAATAAGATAAGATATAGATATTAAACAACACATTACATCGTCTCGAATTGCATGCATGAACCCATCGTACAGGGCTTTATTATTCATCTCCCTCTTGTTTCATTAACCTCAACGAAAATGGTTTTCAAAGGTATGGAATAATATCTTACATGATCCAAGATTTATTACACAAACATATGAGGTGGATATACAGAACAAATACTACCCATTATTGGCCAAAGGCACATTCGTAGAAGAAAAAAATATCTACACCAAAAACTATCAGAAGTTATCTATTCACAAGAAATGTGTTTTATTGAGGAAAAAATCAGGTTATCTTTACAAGAAATGCATTACTTCGGGAAAAGGAGGAAAGATGCTCCCTTGTTTTTTTTTTTTTTTTGGAAAAGAAACAAATATGCTAGTTGTTAATAACTCTTCGTTGTAGTTATTTTACTGGTTGGTTTGATGTTGTAGGACACTACTGTAGGTTTAATGCCAGTACTATATATTCTTTATCAGTAATTCACATTTTTATGTTGATCGTGTTTTTAACATACACGAGACATATATTTATAATTAGCTTACTTTTAGTTAGTTTACATAGTAAATATGTTTAGATAATATGAATACCTTATCGAGTTTTGTCGTGATCTTGTTATGTTTTTTAGTTTGTACCACATATACATGTACAAGTATATGGCTCTGCTTGTATGTACCCCTAAAATTTTATTAATCCCTATTGGGAAGAAAATGGAAAAACCGTCATCCCTTTTAGTTACCACCAAATTGCTATGTAAAATTTATTCTGATTCTTATTTTAATATATGAAACCCTATTATATATTTTCACAAATTTATGATTATTCTATAAATCATAATATGATGAAGATTAAATAATTTTCTAAATTTAACAAATGTTAGTAATTAGGAAAACCCAAATTTTTATAAGATTTTGTGGTTTTTATTTTTTTGACTTTATCGTACACATATAACTATTATTTTCCAGCATAAAAAACAATTTATATATTCAAAATATTTTTCTTATGATATTATTGAATTGTGGGTTTGTTTCATGAGTTTCTAAAAACTTTCCTATCATAATAATAACAATGATTCCTGGCCATCTCACATATTTAGTGATTAACTAATTTCTCCAATTCAATGTTTGATGATATTCATTTCTAGTTGGAAATATTATTGTACAATCAAAAAACATGAAGAAAGAAGATGGAGTGAAAAATGATTAAAACATGATAGAAGGATATGTATGGATTTTGAAACTTAATGGAAGAATGAGATAGGTTCATGGATAAAATATGAATCAATATATGTTTTCTTTTATGTATATCGATGTCCGGTCATGTTTACTAACTCAAGATATGTATGTAGGGGGTGAAAGAAATTGTTAAATACATGGTAGTGTGACATTTTTTTTTTTCTTCAAAGTTCATACTTTGTCATGTGTAGTTCCGATAGGACTACCGGATAAGTGCGGAAAAATGAATTTTAGATTAAAAAAAGGTCGAAGTCTATAACGCAATAAAAAAAAAAGACAAATGAATTCAACCTAAAAGCAAAAGATTTATGTGCGGCACATCAAGAGAAATAGAGAAAGATTATTATGAGTTATAGAGAGATTGTGAGGTTTTTTGTATCAGGTTTTGGGAGTAAATTAAGCTAGAATTTCATGGAGAATGCAAATTGACGAAGAATAATAGACACAAAGGTTACATTGTTACATTGTAACTAAGTATTTGTTGGAACTTCCACGAAGGTATTCAACATTTGTAATGGATTTCGACATGGTGAAATTGAGTTGGTGCAACAAATAATAGAAATAGAGAATACATACATAAAAGGGAAACAAACAATACATACACAATGTATTACACAATTGTATATAGTGTTAACCAATACCCACAAATGATAGAATGGCTGAAAAGTGTAGTTGATAATATTCTGGAGAAGGACTCAGGTGATGATAAATTGAAGGAGAGGTTGGGAGAAGATGTATAGCTCAAGTTCAAAATAACAAAGAAGGAATTATTTAAGAGTCTCAAGGTTCAGAAATGGAGCAGAAGGTAAATCCTACAATATATGCTTTCCTTGTGGAGAAAGTTACCAATGTTGGTACGTATTATCTCAAGCGTTTTAGTATTTTGTTTCACCAACCTTAATGGGGTCAAGGAATTCAATTGATCAAATAAATATCACCACGACTATCCAAATTTGTGTCAGAAGGAGATGAAAGGTGTAGTGAAGGTATCGAAAAACATTGGCTAAGGAAGAATTGCTACTCTAGTCAAAAGAAGGTTTGGTTGGGACAGATTTTTAAGAATGGATGAAGCAAATAAACTAACGGCATTAGTTCGAATGGAGGATTTCGAGTGGAGAAGATTATGGAAGCCAGTTATTTGGGAGTCGGATAGAGTTATAATTAAGATTTACAAATGGCAAGGAGAAGAAATACTCAAGTTTCCTAGTAACAACAATGACAATGTCAGGGAGAATGTTAGGAACAATTCTGTGGCTACAAAGCATGCTAGGAACGACGCTATGGAGATGGTGAATAGAGCAGTGCATTGGCGATCATAGGTTTGCAGTTGAAATATTGGGGAGAGGAAACTTTTAAATAAATTGCGGAGGCACTAGGAGGGATGTTAGTTATTTCAGCTGAAACCTTGTGCATTACAAAAGGCTCCAGGTGAAAAATAATATGACTGAATTGGTCTTTCGATATCGGCAGAGATTCAAAAACCAAGATGGTGTTGGAAACGTTGCAGGGGTTGAACATGATGAGGAAAATTTATAGGGGGGGGGATGCTTATTACGAACAAGAAGAGGAAAATGGTGATGGAAATGATGCATGCGACAATAGTGATGAGGAAATACATATTGCCAGGGAAGAAGTAATTTTAAATGGATTTTAAAATGTTTTCTTGGAACATTAGAGGCATGAAAAATTTCGACAAACAAATTTCAGTTAAGAATTTGATATCTTCTCAAAGGTGTGCGCTCTGTTTGATACATGAGACGAAAATTCAAAGCATGTCTGAATGGTTTGTTAGACAGTTGTGGTATGACGATAATTTCGACTGGGCCTATATCCCTGCCAATAACATAACTACAGTTTTCAAAGCATGTTTGAATGGTTGTTAGACAGCTGTGGTATGACAATAATGGTTTGTTAGACAGCGGGGGTTTATTATCTATATGGGATAAAAGCATATTTGAGAAACTTGATGAGAGAATTGGCTTTAATAACATAACTACAGCTTTCTCGACAAGGATTAATGGTTTTCAATGGGCTGTGGCAAATGTGTACAGTCTCTGCGAGCAAATTCCTAGAACAGAATTCTGGGAGGATATGGAAGTAATGAAAAGTTGGTGGGTTTGGTCCTATTTGTATTTGGGGAGACATGAATGTTGTTCGTTCAAGCGAGGAAAGGAATCGTGGAGATGGTGATAGTCGAAATACGGAGTTGCTAAATAACTATATCCTGGTTCCTGGAGAATGAGCTAATTGATCAACCCTTGGTTGGTGGTGCTTTCACTTGGTCGAACAATCAAGCCAACCCTCTTTTATGCATGCTTGATCGATTCTTATTTAGTCACGATTTTGAAGAAGCTTTTCCGAAAGCTTTACAGCTGGTGGTGTTGACTACAACAATATCTGATCACAACCCATTAATGGTTATTTCAGAACCAGTAATGTCGTCTAAGTCGTATTTCAAGCTAGATAGGTTATGGATAGAGCATAAGGACTTTGCTCCAAATGTGAAGCGTTAGTGGGAGGTTATGACTTATGCCGGAAATGCAAGTACTCGTTTCTTTCTGAAACTTAAAAACTTGAAACATCTTATAAAGCCTAGGAAAAATCAGGAATTTGGGCAAGTTTCAAGGGATAATTCTGAGATCACAAGTAGGATTCATGAGCTTAACATTTTGGAGGAAATATGTGCTCTTCAACATTCTTAGTTGGAGGAGAGAACTCAGTGTAAGATGAAGTTGAGGAATGTAGAAGTAAGGAAATGACAGTTGAGGTAAAAAAAAAAGAATTATTTGGGGAGATTCAAATACAAGGTATTTTCAAAGCATGGACAGTGCAAAGAAAAAGCGAAATGTAATCACGAAACTTCAAATAGCAGGGGTAGACTGTTTTGATCAACATGTTATTAAGGAAGAACTACGAAGCTTTTACATCAATCTGCTTACATAGGAAGACAAGGTGAATTCAAGTATGGAAAATCTTCACTTTCCGAAAATTGCAGAGGCAGACAGATTGTGGTTTGAGCATGATTTTACGGAGGAAGAAGTTTGGTATGTGGTTAGGAAAATGGGGTGTAACAAATATCCGGGTCCGGACGGCTTCACTTCTGAATTCCTTAATAATTATTGGAGCACGTTAAAAGAAGACTTCATGAATCTAGTCAAAGATTTCCACAGGGATGGCTCAATTGATTGGCGTTTCAACTGCTCTTTCATCACCCTTATTCCCAAAAAGGAGGACTCTTGCACTCCTAGAGATTACAAACCTTTAATCCTTATTGGTATGGTGTATAAGATTTTATCCAAGTTACTTGCGAATCGTCTGAAGAAGGTGATGCCGGTTATAATTTCTGATTTCCAGGGGGCTTTTATTCACGGTAAACATATTCTTGATGGTGTTCTAATTTCAAATGAGTGTGTGGATAGAAGATTGAAGGCTAGGAAACTTGGAATTTTATGTAAGATCGACACAGAGAAAGCTTTCGATAATGTTATCGGCAAGCTTTATTCAAAATCTTACAAAAGCACGAATTTGGCATCAAATAAATTTCTTGGATCAAATGGTGTGTAACTTCTACTCATCTTTCCCTCCTTGTGAATGGTGGTTCGACTTAAAAATTTAAACCAAGTAAGGGTTTAAGGCAGGGAGATTCTTTATCACCGCATTTGTTTCTATTGGTGGTAGAAATTCTTTCCAAGTTAACTAATGATGCGGTACAAAGAGGTCAGCTTTCGGGTTTCCAAGTGGTGGATCACAGTACTATTATCTCTCACCTTCAATTTGCGGATGATAATTTGATTTTTCTTGATTCTTCAGTGGAGGAAGTCAGACTTCTCTTTATCATTTTGACGGTGTTTGAAACTATTACGGGTTTGAAGCTGAATTTAGATAAGAGTACTATGATTAGTGTGGGAGACGATGAGGTAATCGATGCTCTAGCTAGAGAGATAGGTTGCAAGATTGAAAAATTACCGTTTACTTATCTTTGGATGCCGATTGGAGCACATTGGCGTAGCACATCAGTTTGGGAACATGTTTTGATTAGAATAGAACAAAAGCTAGCGTCTTGGAAGAAAAGGCAACTTAACAAAGTAGGTAGATTGATACTCATTAAGAGTTGTCTTGCGAGCTTACCAATCTATTATTTGTCTCTTTTTCACCTACCTGTGAGCGTGGAAAAAAAAAATGATTCGGATTATGCGTAACTTTTTGTGGGGTGCATTGGAAGGTAGAAAGAAATTGGTATGGGTTTCTTGGAAGAAGCTTTGTATTCCTAAGGTGAATGAGGGTTTAGGTGTGAAAAATTTGAGGAGAATTAATCAATCATTGTTAGTAAAGTGGATTTGGAGATTCTCGAAGTCCAAAACAAGCCTTTGGAGAAAGCTAGTAAATGAAAAATTTGCTCATAACAGTGAATTGTTAATCCATGATGTGGATAATAAGTCACAAGGGAGGAGTTTGTGGAAGAACGTTACTAATATGGGGATGATGGTCCATAATATGGCAACCTTCACGGTAAGAAATGGTAAAGGCATTCGCTTTTGAGAGGAACGTTGGCTAGATAAGGGAAAATTGCAAGACTTGTTTCCAGTTGTTTTCAAGGCAGTGAAGGCTAAGGACGCAACAATTTTTGATATGATAGCAAATGGAGATTAGGTTTGTGATTTCAAGAAACCATTAAATTTGAATGAACAACTAGAATGGGATTTATTAAGGCGTGATTTAAATCACGTCCCTGAGCTCGTGGAAGCGGACGATGAAATGGAGATTATGGAAAATTTCAATACTTCAAGATGTTATGAAAGACTTTCAGGCAACCTTGAAGAGTGCGGCTTTGATCAGTTTATTTGGAAGGGAAATATTCCAAACAAGGTGAGTTTTATCATTTGGGATACTTTTCATGATTCGTTACCTACCAGGGATATGTTGCGTCATCGCGGTGTAAAAATTAATAGCGAGCAGTGTGTTTTGTGCAACGACGAAAGGGAGTCATCAAATCACATGTTCATTCATTATAAGTACTCTTTTGAGATTTGGCCTTCATCAAATCCTTTAGGATAGCCTGGCCATTGCCAAGAACTTTGCTTCAACTGTTTGAAGCATGGTCTATCAATGTGTTGCAGAGAGGCAAGGATGTTTAGCAAATCTTAAATTATGCGGTTTGTTGGATTTTGTGGAAGGAGAGGAATGGAATAGTTTTTGGAGGTCGTCACAAGAGTGTTTAAGCAAGTGGTAGTCTTATGGTCTTGTGTATGTAGATTTCGTTGTATTAACCTTGGATTGATCCTCGAAAAAAAATAAAAATAGTGTTAAACCACTATAAATTATGCCAGTGTGTTATGAATTTTATTTACCTTCTTGTCAGTTATTTATCGGTGATGCTTGGTTTACTTATTGTATACCAAGATCTTAGGATTTTCATGGTTTATTGCGTTAACGAATTAAGGTGCACCTAAATTTTAGACTAGGGCCCACGTATCAAAGTTGCTTAATGATATTACATATACGCCTCGATTGGTTGGAAGAATTGGATTCCTAGGAATCCAATTATGGGGTAATCCAATTCCTGGAATTGAATAGCAGGGAATTGAATTGAAATCCAAAAAAATAGCGTTTGATTGAGGTAATCCAATTACTTTTATTTTTACCCTGGAATCCAATTTCATTGCACTACTAGACCAATGCAATGGAAATCTACTCCCTCTGTACCTATTATATAGGCGGAATTTTCATTTTGTCGTGCACCACTATATAGGCGGAGCCCAAATTTCAAAATGATTTTTTACTTATATTACCCCTATTTATTTGCTTGGGAAGCATCACAATTGAGTATATGTCTCTAACATTGGGAATATGACTAAGGGTAAAACAGGAAAAAACATAAAAATTTATGAAATCCAAAAGGTTTCTTAATCTAAGAGAATTTGTTCCTCCGCCTATATATGTGGTACGGAGGGAGTATTATTTTGGAGGGGATTAAATTCCTAGGAATCAAAATCCTCAATTACATAGAGTTGATTTGGGTTGTTTGGTTCAAGGAATTGGTCACATTCCCCCAGAATTGGATTACCAAGAATCCAATTCCTTGAACCAAACATGCTGATAAGGTATTAATTTAACACGCCGCCCAAATCGGAAATGACAAAAAATATTGCTTTAGTGAAGTTATTAGTTTAGTTTAATGAAATTTTACCCTAACTGATGAGTTAACTATCTTAACCATAAAATGTTGAACTGAGACACATTTTTCAAAGCCCATTGGGCTTCGTTCATTCATTTTGATCCTAGTAGCACTCCATTGGAGAAAGTCCCTCCGAAGAAGCATCTAGGGGCTAGTTTTATATACCACTAGGCCCAATTGAATTTTGTTTACTATACACAAGCTAAATTTTGCTTATTTGCACCCCTAAAATGATTTTACAACCCCAAAGTAAATTTTTGCACCCTGTTACAGAAATCTTTGACTCCGCCCATGATTGTGCATTATAAAAATGTCAGTGACTACTTATTTGTACTGTTGTAGAGGAAGTTGAAGGTAATTCAACCACGACGACTAAATGCAGTAGATGCTAGAGTAGTGCCTAGTATGTCGTCTCAATATTCTGAAATGAAGAAGAAGTAGCAAGTTGCAGGTGAGCTAACCAATCTATAACGCGTTATTTTGGTCGCGGAAGTTGCTGCGAGATGGGGTCTTAGTGATGTTTTAATGTTTGGTAGTACTTAGTTTTCTGTAGGTTTGTTGAGATGCAAAAGACTCCCACCCTCTATTTCTTGATTACTATATTATGTTTGTCCAGATTTTAGTAAGATTAGTTGTTAGTGGTTGTCTCTTCATGTTAATTATTTTTAGTTTGGTTTGATCATATTCATATATCATGCATGTAGGATGTTTATTCTTTTGTGTCTCATCATGATAAACTTCTTCTTGGCACGTACATTTTGCCTATTTTAAAACCCGTTAACCCATATCATACTAATTAAGTCAATATGCATTGGTTAACTTGGTGGCCACGTAGCATGTTTTCCGCCCTGATTTTTCTAATAATTTGCATTTAACCTGATTAGTTCCTCGCCAAAATATGACTATCGTGTCGTGTAAAATTGTTCAAAATGCACCAAAAATGACGTGCATCCTGTAACGAATCTATCTTGATATAACGAGAGATATATATATTTTTAATTGGGGCCAACCTATGATAAAACTTGTCCCAGGAGGAACTTATTCCATTCTTTTATAAAGCTTTTGATTGTGTGGTGTCTCTATCTATATAGAAAGGGATTTAAAGCTTGGATCGCCATTAAGGAATGGGCATAGACAAAATAATGATGCAAGTCTCTTTGTACTACTTGCATTTTTGTGTCGGCTCGAAAGCTTACTCTTATGGACGAGGATGTCAAAACGAATGCATATATTTCACCTTTTCCTTGTCCAAGTCTTGACCACAAACCTCAAAAGGTTTGTTTAACAAGCCAAATGTTTGTTAGGTACCCCACCTCTTAGATTTTAGAGAAAGGAGATGTTGGACACTAAAATTAAGTTTTAGGTATAAAGAACCTGGTGTCAATAGGGGCGACTCTGAATGAATTAGGGGCGACTAATAAGATAAAATAGGGTCACCCAAACCTAAAATTAAGTCACTTAAATGGCAATTATACCCTCCATAATCGAGATAAAACTAATTTAAGATAAAATAGGTTATTGTCACCCAAACCTAAAAAATTAAGTCACCCCTTATCGGTGATTTTTCGAAATGGCAATTATACCCTCCATAATCGGAGATAAAACTACAATCGGTAGTTTAGTGTAGTAATCAGTAGATGTTAGGATAATCGGAGGTTATTGTGTACATATGTAGTTTGAAAGTTTTGTTATTTTGAAAAAAACCTTTAATCGTAAGGTATGAAGTTCACCTAATCTACCGATTATGGAGTTGCCCCAAAATTGATATTTGAAAAAATCTCAAGTTTTTCGAATTTGGGAAAACCTACAATCGGAAGGTATTTAGTTACCATGTCTCCCGATTATAGAGTTGCCCCAAAATTGATATTTTAAAAAATCTCAAGATTTTCGAATTCGAAACCACCCTACAATCTAAGGTATTTAGTTACCATGTCTCCCGATAATGGAGTTGCCCCAAAATCGATATTTGAAAAAATCTCAAGTTTTTCGAATTTGGTTTCCTATAATCGGAAGGTATTTAAGTTCACCAAATCTACCGATTTTAAACCCACGTTAACCAGTAGACAATGATAAAATGTTGTGTAGGTTAGTGTCTACTCTACTGCCACCGGTATTGGGGAATATGACACATCCCAATACAACCAAGAGATACGCGGTGGCCGCGACATCCACTTCGGCATCACTTAATAACGGTCCTTTATGTTCTTTCTCGCAGTGCCTTTGAACATCTTGATCAACTGACTCTTGTTAAACTGTCTAGTTTTGTAAGAGAAGCACCTGTTGAACTCAATGTCTGTTGTCTGTTTATCCCAACCAAAACACTTTTTACACAAATCATAAAGTTGGTTCCGTGTTAACCGCTTTGTGTACTCATACTTGACAGCTACACCATGGTCATTGAGATTAAGAATCTGCTTCGCATCATCTGGAGTAATGGTCATCTCCCCAAACAACATATGAAAGGTGTCAGTCTCGGGATACAATCTCTCCACAAAAGCCGATATCGCGACCCGATCATGGTCCAACATTGAGTTCTCGGAAACACTAGCTAATCCAGAGTTCGTTATCCTTCTCTTGAACCTCTCACATTCACTGCATAAAGGCCAATCTTTCAATACTTTTGCTGGTGCGGCAGTAGGCTTGAGTAGACGAATCGCATCAGAATGATACTATCAAACACACAACACATTACAAAATTAATAGAGAGTATTATTACGAATAAAATGACAATACATTAGTAAAAAAGAATACAATTATTACCTCGGTTTCGTAGACTTCTCTGGCCCAGGAGTCTTTTTAGCCAAATAACAATGCTCCTCCATCTCTAGGCAGCCCAGGGATTTCTTCTTCAAAATACGTCTTCTTAAAAGAGATGGGTACAAGGTGTGATGATTTCTTTGCGATTGGCTTCCTTGTAATTCCTCCTTCTCCTTGTGCACCACTTGGTTGTCCTTCATCTTGAGTGATTTTTGGTGCGCTTGCTTGTACTTCTTATTGAGTTCCTTGTTGAGCGCTTGGTTCCACTTCTTTTTGGCTCCTCTCTCTCCGCGCACTAGCGCTTAGTTTCTTACCCCATTTATGACGAGGCCCTGTAACAATTGTATCTTTGTCTTTCTTACCTCGCATGTCCCTAAATAATAAATTGGTTTGTAAGGATCACATTACAAACTCTACAATTGGGAGAAAAACACTAGGATATGACTTCTGATTATGCACAATCGGAAGAAAAGGTAAAAGCTTTTCTTCCGATTACACCCACTCGGAAGTCATGTTCTAGTTTTGTCTCCCGATTATGCATCAATTTGGGTTCAGAATATGATATAGTTTTGAGACATATATAATCGGAACAAAACAATATAGCATATCAACCGATTGTCTATACTCGGAAGTAAAGAAATTGCCTTTGGCTTCCGATTAAACGTAGCCTCGAAATAGGATTTTGCTAAAATCACAAAATTTTCAAATTTTAAAACTTACATAATCGGTAATGTGTTGAATTCGTCTAACCAACGATTATACACAATCGGAAGACAAATACTATATAACATGTCTAATTATAATCAATTATACATGTTCTAACACAACGATTATACTATATAACATGTTCTAACACAACGATTATACATGTTCTAATTCTCTGTTACAATCGGAGGGAAACATATAACCCAGCTTCCGATTATGTCAGTTTTATGGTTCAGTGGTAAATAGCTTTGTATAATCGGAAGTAATCTATAAAAATTAACTCCCGATTCTGGTCGATGTAACCGAAAACCCTAGAAAATGGACACTATCAGGAGATAAATTTTATATCTATCTACCGATTCTGGGAAATAACCGAAAACCCTAGAACTTATTTTCATGGATTCGTCTAATAGAAGCAACATAAACACATAAAACGATAGGAACTTACCTATATGGGGACATTTCCTGGAGAGTTTGATTATCAGAATCACCACCACCACCTACAAGCGGCATCATCCTCTTCATGTTCTTCGTGTTCGTGTTCTTCGTCGTTTGAGGCAGTTACAATCGATTTGTTCTTTAATTTTTCTCGATCTATCGAGGGTTCATTAGTATCGACCATCGTTTTATAGAAGAATCGACGATGTTTTTGATTCGGTGATAAACGCATGTACGATGAATTGAAGTTTGAATAGGGGGAATAGTGTTTTTACTATCCACAATCGGAAGGGAAGAAGAAGAAAAGAAGAAGTGTTGAAAAGAAAAGAAAGAAAATGAAATGAAATTAGGTTTTGGGTGGTCTTAATCGTTCAAAGGTTGTGTCGGCAACTACAACGGTAGTCATATGATGTTCATTTGCTACCGATTATAGACGGTTGCCCCAAATTCACTTTTTCTTCAAAACAGATAAAATTGAGTTTTTCTACTTTAACAATCGGTAGATATGATATGTTAGTATGCTACCGATTATGACAATAAATCATCATTAAACAAACTAGTAATCGGTAGACATAACTATATTCTAGACTACCGATTGTCAAGGGACATATAAGTATTTTCAACCTATTTTGTCTTATTTAGTCGCCCCTAATTCTTTCAGATCGCCCCTAATGACGCCTTGGGGATAAAGAATCAACCTTGCTAGGTGTTCGACCCTAAAACTAAGGGGACAATGGCGTGTCTCACGTTAATTTTTTTGCACTAAATCTCCTAATGGATAACTTGTTGAGGTGAATGTCTTGCTAAGGAAGTGTTGGATAATTATGAGAAACTGACTTAATAGCGTGTTTGGATACAAAGCTACTTATGATTTCTGCTTCTCCACAAGTAGAAGTCAGAAGCAGAAATCAGAAACAAAACTATTTTGCTTCAAAAAAGTTAACTTTTTTTTGTTTCTAAACAACGTTTTAAAATTTTATACCGAAACTTGCTTTTTGCTTTTCGACTTTCAGAAGTCAAAAAGTAATGTCTGAGTTGTATCCAAACGCGTTGTAAGTAACTAATCAGTTGTCTAATATTATCTTTCTTTTTTACGTGTATGTTCGGATAATATGATGTTACTTTCGGCAGGTGCATTACATATACCTGACAACGATTTTCCAAGAAACTCCCAAATAGTAATTCTCTTTTCGTTCTCAAAATTCAAAATGCACACAAGTTGACTTGTTCCCTCACCCGTGGAAGATTGTGTGCGCACATGGTATTACCATTGTTGGCTTGATTACAAAGTCAACGACCAAATCAAGCGTGTTTGACACTGTCATAATCTTTTTAGTTATATTTTCGAAATTTCACGGCTAATAAGAAAAACAATAAACAGATTGCTAAATCAACAACTTCACTGTTTGGAACTGTTTTTAGTCCTTTTAGTAGACTTAAATTTCGTGCACATAATTTTCCGGCGGTGAAATTGGGAAATGATATGAAAATCGACTCGAGCACCAAATGAACATCTAGAGGGGATCGTATGGACCCAATACAAATGATCGCGTATTGGGATAAGGAAGGGGTAGAAGTGGATCCCACCCCTCACACGGTGCACTGTTCGTTTTTTTTTTTTTTTTCCGATGGATTAATCATTAAAAATCTCTAATCTATAAATATAACTAGTCATTGTTTAAGTAAAGTTTGGATGATGATCATCCAATTATGTTTGTCCAAATTTTAGTCAGATTAGCTGTCTTTAATATATCATATCCAATATATCATACACGTAGGATGTTTGTTCTTTTGTGTCTCGTCATGGATTTGCAATCCGTTGTTGTTGAGCTCATCATGATAAACTTCTCCCGGGCACGTACATTTTTCCTATTTTTAAATCTCTTAACCATCTCTTACGAAGTCAATAGGCATGAAACATGGTGCTACCCAAGTAGAACATATAACAAAAACTCTAAAAACACCCTACTTGTCTTGTCGACGGTCACGTGTTCCTTTCATTTCTGCAAAACTGTAAATATGCACCAAAAATGACGTGCATTCTATAAATAATCTAGATATAACGGATCCCTAATTGCTCTTCTTTCTTTTCACTCTCTTCTCTCTCCTTCCTCTCAAAACCTTAGAAAACACCTCTTCATCTTTTTTCTTCTTTGCTCAGATTTGGTCCTAGCAAAGATTTCTTGCTTTTGTAGTAAATCGTTATTATTATAATAAATTTTTTCGTTATTAGGGCGATTTTATTTTTCGCTATTAGGGTGATTCTATTTACACTTTCATAGTGTTTCTTTCCTTGGATTTGTTCATGATTCGTTACCGAGATACAAGTACATCGGCGATTTAACGCGGCCAAGATCAACTTTTCATCAAAAAAATAGATCTAGATTTTCCGAAAGTTATTCGCTACACATGAAGTTTTTTTGGGCGATTACTCCTTTCTCATAGAAGAAAACAAATCAAACTGATCGAATTATAATTTCGAATACCATTCCTTCTCCAGTCTCTATGTACAAGAATTGGGTGTAGTCGTTGTTGTAGATCACTCTTTCTCTTTGCGATTTATTTGCGCTGTTGCATCTTACTTGTAATTGTTTTATTGTTTTTGATGTACTTATCTGTCTTGAAAATCATCATGTAAAAGTTTCTTTTATGGAATGAAATACTTATGATTTGATTATAAAAAAATAAAAATAGATATAACAAGAGACCGATATTTTTCGGTTGGGTCAATGCAAACTTGTCTCGATAAGAACTTATTTCGTTCTTTTGCAAAAAGTTTTGCTTTCTTGGTGTCTTTTTTTTTACTGTGTTTATTACTATGTACGTTCAAGTGTGGGATAGATATGGATTTAAAGCTTGGATCGCTATTAAGGAAAAGGGCGTAGACAAAATAATGACGCAGTCTTTGTTTGACCTGAATCGATCTGATCCATCCAAACTGACTCATGAATTAGGTAGCACTCACCTCAATTTTTGGATGAAATAAAACTCAAATGTTAAATGACAAATCATTCTTTAGCAACTCCCTGACTTAAGTTGATGGTCACATATTTGCAATCCAGCTGCACTAGATCTTCGGAATAGATAATCGCCAATGAAAATGTGATGATTTGAAGGACTAGATGAATGATGGTGCCACGTGGGAAAAAACTAGCAAGAAACCGCGAGTCTACTATCATTTTTGTAGGAATATGAGATTATTTTTTGCCTGACAAATTACAGGTTTATAATCTTTTTTACCATGAAGATTTCATGGCGAGATTTAGTTTTTCCAAAGATAATCTATTGGATAGTCAAATGAACAATGTCAACAGTAACAAATTAGAATTTTTCTAAAAGCAAGGGTTGTATTCAGCTCAACAAACTTCTCATTTGGTAATTGTTTGATGAAAAATGATTGAAATGACAAAATCAAAACATGAAGAGGTTGATATTTTCATGTACCTATCTGCATATCTATCTTCAACTAACCCTTTAACTTATAATTGTACTATAAATAATAAAATCAAAGAAAAATCTCAAATCTATAAATTAAACAAGCTTATAAAAGAATTTTTAATGGGGGATAGTAAAATTAATCGGGGATATAGGAAAAGGACAAAAACGGGATCCAAATATCAAATCAGGGTCACCCCTTATCTAAGCATTTTAAGTAATCCATAATCTACCCCTCACTAATCATGATTAGTGGTTAATAATAATTAGGAAAAATCTTAAGAATTTGTTAAAAGATTAGTGTATGTTTTTATTTGTATTTGGGTGAGTGAGGTGAGAGTAGAAAGAGGGGGAAAAATCGAGAGGAAACTTTTTTGGTGAAAATGGAGGATGATTGTGAAGAAAGAATTGCTGCTAAGCTAGAGGTTGAAAATTTAATTTTTTTCTTTGAATCCACCATTTTTGCAAATGAAAAAAAACTTGGTGCGGCATGGACATGGTATGAATACAATGCGGAAGCCGCCATACCGGCATGGTATTCATACCACGTCCATGCCGGCACCGAGCTTATCCCCATTTTGAAACTCAAGCCGGCATAGTATTCAACCCAAAAAATATGCCGTACAAAAGTTATTTTTTTTCAGAACGCTATCCAGGGGGTCTGGGGGGCGTAGCCCCTCCCGACTGTGTTTGACCTAGAAATTTTTTATGGTTTTGAAATTCAAAACCTATTCTGTTTTGAGTTTTTTCTGGTTTTAATCAGTCCACTGCCGGCACAGTTAGTTAATTCTCGAGCATGCCGGCACCATTTTCCGGCATAGTATGTTAATATAATTTCTATGCCTAAGCACATTATGTAAAGTATCCGAGGAAAGTTGAATTTTTTTTTCACTTGACTACCTAGGCATTGATAGATTTCTATCGAGCATGTCGGCATTTAGTTACGACATTGAATGTTAATTACCAAGCATGCCGACACCGTTTTCCGGCATGGTCTTCATCAATTACGGCATGGTCTTCATCACTTCCGACGATGTAAAAAAAAATATTTCCGACATGCTCTTCATCACTACCGGCATGGTCTTCATCTCTTCCGGCATGGTCTTCATCACTACCGGCATGTCTTCATCATTTCCGTCATGGTCTTCACCACTACCGGCATGGTCTTCATCACTTCCGAATGTAAAAAAAAAAAAGAACGTCTCCAAAGTGAGGAGCCGGCAGAGAAGGAGAAGAGAATTTGAAAGGGAGTGGGGAGAGTTTAGAATTTGAAAGGGAGTGGTGAATATTTGGGTTTCAAAACTCTAACCCTAAAAGAGATTAATAAGAAGTGGAGATGGAAATGGGGCATATGATTTTGTTTTTTGATTTTTATTTTAAGGAAAGGGTATTTTAACATTTTTGCCCCCAAAAATACCCCTTAGCAGACACTATTGGTTGGGGGAAGTAATTTATATCCCCAATTGCGTGTTCCTATAAAAGTAGTTATATTACATATATACTCCTACAATAAGAACTAGTCATTGTCAGTGTTCTCAAACCGGCCGTGCGGTCACCCATTAAACCTGACCCGTCACCTTTCGGGTCAAGTTCGTCAATGACCCCAATAAATCTACAAGAAACCGTTGACTTTTCGTCAAAAACGGATGATCCTACTGGGTTGACCCGTGATCCAGCCGAGTATGTACGGTTTTTAGATGGGTTGACTCGTTTCTTTTGGAAAGAATTTAAGTGAGTAGGGAGAGTCGATCTCATGACTTATTACTCATTCAATATGCCCCTAACCACTGTGCCAATTGTTATTTGGTGATAATTATGCATATAAATAGTATATAATCGATTTAAATAACAAAGCATGAACAAAAAGCGTGTGCATATGTGACCCAAATGAACCCGAGTTGAACCACTGATTGAACCGTTGGACCCTGATCCGGTAACTTTTTCGGTTTGATGACTGTGCCGGTTTTCAGAACATTGGTCATTGTTTAAGTAAAGTTCGATCATGATCATCCAATTATGTTTGTCCAAATTTTAGTAAAATTAGTTGTTAGTGGTTGTCTCTTCATGTTAATTATTTTAAGTTTGGTGAGATGTACTATTTTTACTTTGTTTAGTTTGGTTTCATCATATTCATATATCATACATGTAGGATGTTTGTTCTTTAGTGTTTCATCATGGATTTGCAGTCTCTTGGTAAACTTCTTGGCTCGTACATTTTGGGCCTATTTTTAAATCTCTTAACCATATCTTACTAAGTCAATAAGCATTGATTATTACTTGAGTGAAACATGGTGCTACCCAAGTGGAACCCGGGATGATACACTCACCGCGGGCTGGTCCCGCGGTGTGTCCCGACAAGGAAACACAAGCCAAATCCATTTGACTCAAGGTTTGTAGGGGTGGGTTAAATGTGGGACCCATCCCATCTCTCTCACAAAAACCAAATCGGGATGGCCAGTGGGATTCAAACCGCGGGACATCCATCATTTCCGAAGTGGAACATATAATGAAAACTCTAAAAACACTCCATTTGCATGTTGATGGTCACGTAACGTGTTTTCCATCTTTATTCCCCCAAGTATTTGCATCCATTAATTCTTATTCATCTCTACCGAGCTGCAAAGATGCACCAAAAATAACGTCCATTCTGTGGCCAACCTAGATATAACAAAAGATATATACTTTTAGGTTGGGGCCCAACCTCACTGGGATAAAATTTGTCTCAAGAAGAACTTATTCCATTCTTTTGCTAAAGTTTTGCTTTTCTGGTGTCTTTTTCTTGGTGTGTTTATTATGTACGTTCAAGTGTGGGATAGATAGGGATTTTAAAGCTTGGATCGCCATTAAGGAAAGGGTATAGACAAAATAATGACGCAGTCTTTGTTTGACCTGAATCGATCTGATCCTTCCAAAATGACTCATGAATGCTCATCCAGTCTACTTGCATTTTTATGGACAACGAGCAAAAGCATTTTACCTTTTTCTTGTCCAATTCTTAACCACACGGTCCACACCCTCAAATGTTTCTTAGGTAGCATCTCTTGATTGTAAAAGAATTAGCTAGGTAGCACTAAGGCCGGTTCCTATGGGAGTTGGTATTTAAGTTGTTTTTCCATGCCATAGGCAAACCGTTTCCCCACTATGGTAAAACTGATAAGTTTATTAAAGTAGTATACATCTCTCAATAAATTTCGTCCTTTATTTTATTTTCGTCGTAAAATACTTTAGAACATCATTTATAGTCGTATTTTTTACCAAACTCTCAAATATATCCTTCAAACTTTTACAATTATAAATTTATTTTAGATATCATCAATCTAAATATTAAATGACATCTTCCTCAATAGGAAACAAATCTACTAAATCGAATCCATAAAGATTTTTATTTTTATCTTCTATTTAAATATTTCTATAAATATTATATTTACCAATGTATTTTTCTTACATACTCCATATGTTCCTTTTAATTTTGGTTATAATATATCATTTAATAGGGGTAGTTTTGTACACTCATCCGGTCTCCTTAATATCTTGACTTAGTCAAAGCGGACTAATAATTTAGGACGGAGGGAGTATTATATTCTATTTTGTGGGACCCTTATTAATAAAAAATTTAATTATTTTTGTTTGGTGGGGTCTTTATTAAATTTTAAGGATTATAATATATTTATGGGACGCTGTTATAAAAACTAAAAAGTAGGAGAGAAGAAAAAACTAGTAAAACCTAAATAAATAATAAGCGATCGACATTACACCGCTAGCGGTCTAAACTAGACCTCTCAGTGTAGTCTTGACCGAGCGGTCGAGCTGGTAGAAATTTGACCTGGCCTGGCTAAGTGGAAAATTTGCCACTTAGCCAGGCCAGTTTACTTGTTAGCCAGCTCCGTAATGGGTGCAAAAATGGCAAATCTATTGATTTGCCACACCCATAGGAACCGGCCTAACATCAAATTTTGGATGAGATAAAACTCAAATGTTAAATGACAAATCATTCTTTAGTCACTCCAAACTTAAGTTTATGGTGGCATGTTTGCCAGCCATCTGCACACTTTCGTAACGGATAATTCGGTTATGCAAATATTTGACGGTGCCATTTGAGAAAAAGCTAGCAAGAAACTGCGAGTTATTTGTAGGAATATATTTATATGAAATTGCTTTGCCGGACAAGTTACAAGGTCGTAAATCATTTTCCAAGAAAATTCTATGGCCAGATTTTATTTCTGGAAAGATAATATATTTGATAATAAAGTGAACAACCTCCATAGCAACAAGCTAAAATCCTTCTAAAAGCGAGGGTTATGTAATGTAAACACTCATGTAGAATGAAGGAGTTCGATCACAAAAATTCTAGCTTTTTAGTTTTTTTATTGATTTTTTTTTTTTTTTTGAAGCAATCCCATAAATTTTAATTATTAAAGTAACTAAAAAAACATACTTGAATGGATGATGCTCCATCATTTGAGTGATTTTTGTTTAACCATCTTAACATCAGAGCATCTCCGATATTGGCTGTTAAAAATTCTAGTAGAATTTTTATTAAGACACTTATTTAGGAGGATTTACACATAGAGAAAATATAGGCCCTGTAACTAATATCATATATATCTCCAATAGTATAGAGGTTTAACCTTTAGAAAATCTTATATGATGAAATTTTAACCGTTTAATGGTATTTTAATTAACACAAAATTGGTCAAAAAAGACCAAAATCAACAATTCCTGGGTGAAAAAGACACTTAAGTTTTGATCTTTGTTTAAGTGGCAAAAAATTAAAAAGATACTTTTGTTAAATGGAAAATTTAAAAATAGGCAGGATGTAAACCGGTTTCATCCCGTCCATTTTCAAATATTTTTTTTCTTTTTTTATTTTACACAAGGATGCATCCGAGCTTCATCCTTGCTATTTTTTAAGTATAAGCCGGGATGAATCCAGCTTCATCCTCGCTTATTTTTTTTTTGGCTATTTCACCCGTACTTTTTTTACTCGTCCATTTGATCCGTGTTTTAAATTTTTTTGGACAAATGACCCATTTTCTCTTTAATTAATTATTAAAAATAAAAATATGACATAAAGGTCATTGTGAAGGTCTAAATAAGACTTTTTTTAAAACCTTCACAATTTTTCACAGTTTTTAGACTTTCTGAACAAGTTACTGTTGAAAAAAGAAAAATTATTTTAAGAACTTAAACTGGTTTGTGCATTCCAGCTTAAAATTAGACTTGGCAAAAGTAAATCTATTTCGTTGTCTCACCCGTGAAAGATTGTGTGCACATGGTATTACCATTGCTGGCTAGATTACAAAGTCAACCCCCAAATCAAACGTGTTTGACATTGTCATAATCTTCCATATCCGACAAAATCTATTTTCGAAATTTTAACCGTTTAATGGTATTTTAATTAATTATTAAAAATAAAAATACGACATAAAGGTCATTGTGAAGGTATAAATAAAACTTTTTTTAAAACCTTCAAAATTAATATTCCATCCCCTATTTCGTAGGACCTCTTGTTGGAGATAGATTTGTTTTAAATAAAGGTCTAAAATCTTACTATTATTAAAAAATAAATCTTCCACCTTCTGTTAGAAATTCTCTCAAGATCTTAGTGTTAGTGTGCTGCCACGGTCCCAGAAATCACTCTTTTACCTAGTCCTTCACTCCATTTGAAAGTGATGACACTCATTGGTCATTGCGTATCCCTCACTCTAATTGCTAAATAACCTTTTTTTTAATGATACTCCAGAATTAACTCATTGTAATGATGTTAACTATATTTTAAGGGATAGGTGATGCTATGCCATCTATGCACTTACTACGGTTGTAACCCTGAGTGGGCTGTCTTGCTAGACGCACTACTTCTTTTCGTATAAAAAAAAATGCTAAATAACCTTAAATAACACGTACCAATGCCACTGGACAACGTAGGAATGATTTCATGAAAAATTCCTAAATGTACAAAAGGTTTGTTCGGAGTTTTTAGACTTTCTGAACAAGTTACTGTTGAAAAAAGGAAAAATTATTTTAAGAACTTGAAACTGGTTTGTGCATTCCAGCTTAAAATTAGACTTGGCAAAAGTAAATCTATTTCGTTGTCTCTCAAAATTCCAAATGCACACAAGTTGACTTCTTATGTTCTTCTTTCACCCGTGAAAGATTGTGTGTGCACATGGTAATACCATTGTTGGCTAGATTACAAAGTCAAACGTGTTTGACATTGTCATAATCTTCCATATCCAACGACACCTATTTTCGAAATTTCTTGACTGATCATAAAAAAACAAGAAACTATCAACAACTTTCACTGTTGTAATTACGTGTTACAATTTTTTTACTGTGCCCCTTTCTTCAATGTGGACTGGGATGAATGCCTTGCGTCAACAATGAAAATGAGCTTTCAAAAAAAAAAAAAAAAAAACCCATGTAGCCAATGACTGTCATGCAACAAATTATTTCCGTAATACTTACTTAAAAAATGATAAAAAAACATCACTTGATAATTTTTTATTTTGAAAATTAAAAGACAAGGCGTTTTATTGGTTGTCTATCCTTTAATATAGCTTGACATCAGCTCGAGAGATTTCTCATTCAATTAGCGAAATTCAGACTGGACGAACTTCTTTTTTTACCTTAAATAAAATGTCTACCCGAAAGCATCATACTACCTTAATCTGCCTATATCGATCATGACGTTCCTGGTCGACTAAATTAGTGGACCCAAAACCAAACCCGATTAAATCCTAAGATATCCCACAATTAATTTACTAAAAAAAATCAAGCCTTAAAAAAGAAGATTTATAAGACCCTGTTTACATTATTTAACACCCAAGGTGGGAGAGTATATTTGGCTCGAATCTTACCACCGGGCTTATAAGTTGAGGCTTTAGCGCGTGTGGGGCGTAAATTTATCCCCGTTAGTAATGTAAAAAAAATTTTTAAAAAGTTAAATTAATTAATCCCACTTTGGAGTGTGGTATATATATGTTGAAGTTTAGATTATATCAACGCCATGCTATTGGTGTTGCAAAAAAAAAAAAAAAAAAAAATAAGCCTTCGGAACATTAAATACATTAACGCTGGTGGGGGTAATGAACATTTTAAACCGTCGTTTTGGGGCTATACAACATTTTATCATACCCACTTGGACCCTTTGCACATTATATCCCCGCCCGACTTGGGTTTAAATCTACTAATGGGTCCAAATATAATCGCCCCCGCTGTTCATTTACCTGGATTTGGTCTTTGGTCAGTCCCACTTGACAGTCTACCTTAAATGTCCAAAAAAATGGGTATGACTGAACCTATATTACTACCAAGACTCATGCAGGTCACACTAAATTAAACTCTACTAGAGTTTTCTCTAGCAGCAAACCTATCCCCTACATGCCTAATGACAAAATCAAAACTTGAAGTTGATATTTCCATCTACCTATGATCTACTACACATCTATCTTCAACTAACCCTTCAATCTAATTGTATAAACAAACAATCCATCACAAAAAATATCTAACCTATAAACAAGCTTACAAGAGCAGTTACATTAAGAACTGGTCATTGTTTAAGTAAAAGTTTGATTATGATCTAATCCCAATCCAATAATTATTTTAATACATACATCCAAAAGGTCAATGATGTTGTTTAACTAGATCCACTTCCATCTTAACTCACATGATGACCATCCCACGGTCATAAACAATCCACATCCCATGGTCCCATTCATACTCCATCATCATCATCATGATACAGATATGCCTCAACAACTCCACTGTTCCAAAATTCCAACTTTATTTTGAGATAAATAATAAATAAAAAAATTAAATAAAAAACGAAGATAAAGTCGAATCTGTCTGTGTACCATTCTTAAACCAACAACAGCCGGCGGTAGTGGATCGTTCACTTTATTCCCTTTCCAGGCTGTGTGCCATTTTGGTAACTTCCAAGCAACCATCAGCACCACCCATATTCTGTTCAAATCTCAGCAGCCCCATCATTTTATCGTGCTCTAGTCAGTCAATAATTTTACCATGACCATGTCCTCTGCATCCGCCACCGTCTCTACAGTGTTCCACACGTAATTTACATTATTTTTTTACCTTTTAAAACATTGACTTCTTCTTCTGAATTGACTCCATCCTCATCATCACCAGCAGACTTCTACTTCTTCTTCTTCTAACAAACTTCCTTCACTCCATCTCCATCCATCTTCTGAATAAATCCCACTTTCAGAAAAACCAATATTCCAACCTTTCATTTTCTTCTTTCTCTAAAACTAAACTTATTCTTTAACCAATTCATCACTTATTCTTCAAGAATCATATTCTTTTACGAATACAAACATTTTTTCCTGCTTTCTCTTTTCAATTACTTATCCGCTGTGTTTGTGATCAATTTTCTTGATTCGTTTTAGTGATTAATGGCGGTATCACCGAGTTTTTTCCCGCCAAGGAAGCGTCGACCATCTCCAGGTTCATTCATTTCACCAAACTTATCAGATTTAAAACTAGTCCGTTCACTTCTACTTTTATCGCAAGAAATTTCAGTCTTGAAACCATTAGGTTATCTTCAGAAACGTTCGTCGACATCAATAATCCGAAAATCAAAACTTCTGGTGATTTTATTCGAAGAGATTTTAAGGAACGAGATAAAATTCTTACCTCGGTCCGCAATCCTCTGTTTCGAAGAGATTTACATCGTTTTACAGAGAATTAAGAGCTTGTTGGAGGATTGTAGTAATGGGAGTAAGATGTGGTTATTGATTCAGACCGAATCGGTTTCGAATTCGTTTCATGAACTGACGGTGGAATTGTCAACGCTGCTGGATATATTTCCGGTGAGGGAGTTTCCGAATTTGAGCGAAGATGTGAAAGAATTAGTGGTGTTGATTAGAAAACAGTGTTGGGAGAGGAAATGTTTCGTTGATCCGACTGATAAGAATCTCCGGTATGATGTGACGAAGCTTCTTGATCAGATTAAGAAAGAGATAATCCCTGATTACTCCGAGCTTCATCGGGTTTTCGGGAGATTAGGACTGATTGATTCTGGTTCTTGCAAAGAAGAAATCGAGAGCTTAGAAGATGAAGTGAGCAATCATAATCAAGTTTGCGAGAAATCGACGGTGGAGATCATCGCGTTGATCGGTTTAGTCCGGTACGGTAAGTGTGTGCTGTTTGGGGCGTCGACGCCGAGGTATGAATTGGCGTCGTCGTCGAGTTTTTCGGAAGTTGCGTTTCCGGAGGATTTCCGGTGTCCGATTTCACTTGATTTGATGAAAGATCCGGTGGTGGTGGCGACGGGGCAGACGTATGATCGGAATTCAATTAGTCATTGGATTGATTCCGGGCACGAGACGTGTCCGAAAACAGGTCAGAATTTGGTCCATATGAATTTGATACCGAACAAAGCGATGAAGAATTTGATTGCTTTGTGGTGCCGTGAGAATAAAATTCCGTTCGAGTCGACGGAGCCGAACGATAAAATTAACATGACTACGATTAATAAAGCCGCAATGGAAGCGACGCGGATGACGGCGGTGTTCCTGGTTGATAAGCTTGCGGCATCTCAGTTGCCGGAGACTGCGAATCGTATCATTTTCGAGCTTCGTGTTCTTTCGAAGACTAGTTCGGATAACCGGGCTTGTATCGCTGAAGCCGGAGCTATACCGAAACTAGTACAGTACTTGGCTTCGGAGAATCCGCAGTTGCAAGTGAATGCTGTTACAACGATACTTAACCTTTCGATTTTCGAAGGAAATAAACGCAAGATAATGGAATCCAGCGAAACATTGGAGGGGGTAATCGAAGTGTTAAGATCAGGCAATACATGGGAAGCCAAGGAGAATGCCGCGGCAACGATATTCAGCTTGTCAGCGTTGCACGAGTATAGGAAGAAGCTATGGAGGAAGTCGCGAGTGGTGAAGGGATTGGTTGAGCTCGCGAAATTGGGTCCGGTTAGCGCTAAAAAGGATGCATTGGTTGCAATATTGAATTTAGCTGGAGATAGGGATGCAGTTGGCAGGTTGATTGAAGGAGGTGTGGTGGAGATGGCTGTGGAAGTCGCGGAGGCTGTGCCCGAGGAAGCCGTTGCCATATTGGCAACGATTGCTAAGAGAGGTGGAGCTTTGGCCGTCGCTGGAGCTAAAGGCGCGGTGCGGAAACTGGCAGAGGTTTTGCGAGACGGCCCAGAGACTGCCAAGGAAAGTGCAGCTGCAGGGCTTGTGTCAGTGTGCAGGAGAGGAGGTACAGAGGTGTTGACGCAATTGGTGGCAACGCCTGGAATTGAAAGAACAATTTGGGAAGTGATGGGAATGGGAACAATGAGAGCAAGAAGGAAAGGAGCTTCATTGCTGAGGATTCTTCGGCGGTGGTCTGTCGCTGTAGAAGATCAAACGGCGGTTGCATACTCGACCAACCACGTAAGCGCATTAAGCATTGTCCAAACTTGAAATTTGTTGCATCATTTTTCATGGGTGAATTTTTATCTGTAAATAAATCTGTTACAGACCGGAATCGCGAAAGCGTTTTTCGATCCTTGTTTTGTTTTTCTTTTTTTTTTTGTTCTTCTGCTTTGATTTGTTTGAACTGCTTCCCTATTCTTTTCCTTCAAAATGTAAATAGGAAGCAGTTCTGATTTATAAAGAAGAAGAAAAACTTGCAAAACGTTTTGTTTCGCATTTCAGTGTTGCATACACACACATATATATCATACCAAATTGCCAATCCTTTTAGTTACATCTGCAGCATACTTAAATTAGCATATACTTTTATCTAGAGAACATACACCATTCCGACCTCCAGAAGGGATGCAGTCGGAACCCGGAGTGCCACGTCCGGGCCTCGGCAGTTTTGCCTTAGGAAATTGTATCCAACATTGATTGCAAATCTCTTCAGGAAAGATGATCCTTGTCTTGCCTTTACATATGACTTCCCTAATATGAAAGCAGTGCCGGCTTCTTGCGCTGCGCGCAACTCTTCCAGCTCTTCCAGTACACTGTTATTCGTATCGTCATGCCGTCTGTCAGATTCGTCATCAACTGCAAACCTCACCCTTCTTTTACCTCTGTCAATTGCAACAATAGTTTCCACTCCTATCACTTCAGTCAGACTCTCGACGGTTTCGAATCCAGCTGATACACTCCCCAGATCAACACTCCCATCAACCTCGTAGGCAGGCGGACCCGAGAAATCCGCTGTCCCAATTACTGTCAGTCTACACTCACCAGATCCTGACAATTCACTGGTGAATGAATCAGGTCCACGGCTATCAGATGCATCAAACCGAATGAATGCAGCCAGATTTCTGACCAGCTCGGATTCAAATGAGTCCACATCCTGGTGAACATCTCGATATCCAAGACGGAGAATGCACCTATAGGATCGGTGAGCTTGAGGACCAACACGTCCTACAAGATACCTTTCTGCATTGGGCACATAAGGTACAGGTACAGCTTTAACACATACAAAGACCAGCACCCGGTGGAAAGCTGGGAGGTTAGTGATGAACCGGGAGAAATTTGCAGGAATTCCAGAGACGAGGTCACTGTATACTAGGCCAATGCCAGGGACGCGAGCTATGCCCAGGCTCGGTTCCAAGGCTAACAGCCATTCCAAGGATACTTTGTTCTGAAGGTCAAACTCGTACTTTTTAATGGTTGCATAATGCCAAACAAACATGACTGTCATCAGTATAAAGGCTAGGATAATAGGAACCCAAGCACCTTCCAGGAACTTGATAAGTGAGGCTGAGAAATAAAGAATTTCAATGGAGCCAAAGAAGATAAGAAAGGCCAGAGCAATAATTGGAGGTTTTCGCCAACATAAGACGATGACCAAGGATGTTAGACACGTCGTTACCAGCATCACTGTCATTACTGCTAGCCCTGCAATTTAATACAAAAAGAAATTCACTACTTGCTACTAAAATTCCGTGACGAATGCAAGAAATAATATGAGATCTCTAGTGATTCTTGACTGTATTGCATAATTGAGAGACAGTCAATTTGTTACAAAGACTAAGCTCAATAGATGACAAATTGTTTGCTTGCTAGAAATTGCTCAGTCCACATTTCCACCTATCTGAACAGCTTTCAATCAAGAAAAGTCAGAAGCCTAAGTTAGGAGGACTTTGCTTCTATACCCAATGACATCGAGATTACGTTCCCTGCCTACTTGCGACCGAGACTAGAAAATATTTCATCTAATGAAGTGTAATAGAGAAACCATGAAATGGTCATACCTGATGCATTTCCCATGTGTTTTGTGTCCCTGAATCCGACAGCTACAGCAATGCAGAGAACCATTAGCATCCAGTTAATCTCGGGAATGTAAATCTGGCCATGAATCTTTTCAGATGTGTGAACTACTTTTACCCTTGGAAAGCAACCAAGAGACTGGCTCTGGTTAATAATCGAGAATGTACCGCTGATAATTGCTTGACTTCCCACCACTGCAGCAAAGATGCCTATTATAACCACAGGTAACCGCACATTTTCTGGAACAGTTATGAAAAATCCGAGATGATCGTTCAATTGGTGATGCTTTGACAAATAAGCAGCTTGACCCATGTATTCCAAAATCAGTGCAGGATAAACCATAAATGTGAAGGCAATCTACGGGTCGAAAAGAGTTGCATACTTTTGTCAGACAAAATCACAGATACAACTGATAGAAGAATGCATCCTGCAAAGAAAACGTACCTGGACTGCGGTATACGGGAAATGACCAAGATCAGCAAACATTGCTTCCGAGCCTGCAACCATGGAGAAAAGGTAAATATTGTGCATCATCGGTTCAAAAGATTTGTGACCATGTCGCCTATCTCTGAAATTTCTAAATTTACCTGTTATGCACAGTAAAATTCCACCCAGTGACATCCATCCTCTTTTCTTTGTTTTCTTCAAGAAGGTGTACATGTAATATGGGGATAGAGCTTTATAAATTTGGGGGTTCCATCGAAAAATGTTGTACAGGCCAAGGGTAGTGATACACAGTAACCAAGTCAACACAATTGGTGCAAAAAGGAAGCCAACCCGATGTGTGCCATAGTGTTGCAACGCGAATAGACATACTAATACGAAGCAAGTGATGGGAACCACAGCATCTGCATTCAGGACACAACCACAAGCAATTGCAATACATATGAGATATCAGCATTACTGCACTTTAATGTCAATGTATTCAATATATGGATATCATCACATTCGTAGGCCAAGTGACTTACATAAATGATGCTCCTTGGACATGGAAAACCCAAGTCCTGAAACTGCTGAGAAAACTGGATAAGAAGAAATGGTAGAGTTTTAGCACCAAATTGTTATTGCATAATGAGAAGAAAAAGAAAAAGCTTAACATCTAATACCTGAAATTGCAGGCGTGAGCACCCCGTCTCCAATTACCATACAGGTACCAAGTAGGACCAAGACTAGCAAACCAGTATGCAAACTCTTGTGCTTCTCCAGCAAACCTTTCACCCTGGAGACATTTTCCGTCTCCGAGGGACAATCTAGTTTATATGTAGAGAGTGCTTCATCTGCAATTTGCCTGTTGGGAAGAAGGCTTACTTTTGCGTGCCGACATATTAACGAATACAAAGCAAAAGTTCCACCTGCAACCAAAAAAATCAGTTTGTAAATTACAAATTAGATCAAAATTTTGCAAGGCACCTAAAAGAGACATGTTGAGGTAAATTCAGTGTTTACCCTCTCCATTGTCATCAGCCCGAAGAACTACAAAGACATACTTGAATAGAGGGACTAGAGTTAAAGTCCAGAAGACAAAGCAGAGAACACCATAAATCTCTTCATTTGTATCAGAATGTTCGATGTCATCAGCAAACGTGCTCCTGAAAACATATAGCGGAGAAATGCTCAAGTCACCATACATCACTCCAAGACTCTGGTATGATAGCAGCAAGATTGTCTTCCATGAATCCTTCTAAGAAAAAACACAAATTGGCATATTAAAACAAGTTAACTGGAGCCAGAGAATCTCACAATTTATCTTCCAATAAAAACAAAGCACTAAACTGAACATACCTTGGCAGAATTCCCATGCCTTCTGAAATTCTGGTCCATAATTCAGTAAACCTCGGGTCATCAACGCCGAATGAAAGATACTTCGTTCTCAACACAAGCACGCTATCTTGAGATCTGCAGTGAAATGATGAAATCCTTACACAACCCAATTTCCCACCACAGGTACCAAAGAATTTCTAATTCACTTTTATATTACTCAGGGAATATCCTACCTGAGCACAACAATATCGAATTCGACGTAGAATTCTGAGTGATTGACATGTCATAAACAATACATACAAAACCGGCTAAATTATTGAAGCAAAAAATTGACCTCACTAAAACATAAATCAAAACTTGAAAATGAGTAGTCTATTTCAGCATAACTAGTTTTTGTTAAGAGAGTGTGAGCTTAAAAGAAAAAGAGCCGTCTAGAATTAAGATAAAACAAAATCAGGACAATCAATTACGTCCATGTATATGATTAGACATAACGATCAGGTACCTGAATGGTCCCTGATCACGACAAGCACAAACGTCAAAACAAGAATATGATTCGATAACAATTATGGCGATTTGATTCTACCTTTCCTTATCAGAATTACTAGAATATATATGTTTAAAGTTGGGAAAATACCTGATCAGTGACCGGAAGATGTTCACAAAAGTTTTGAAGAGATGTTGTACTTATCTAGAGTTCATCCCACATTTCATATCAAGAAATCAAGAAGATGAATAGGAGTTGAGTGTGAGTGGGGGCACAAAAAAAAGAATTTTACCTTGTCAAGTACAAAATTGAACGTGTCATTTCCTTGAAAGGTGCTGCACTTTGGAATTAATCAAATCATGGGGTATAGCAGCTGCAGGAAAGTATCATGGAGAGTGAGCTCATGAATACAGTAAAGGAGTACACTTTTTCCAATACCTACCGCACTTGGTGCATCTGAATAAATAAATGTACAGAGAATCCAAGCCTACTAAAAGGAACATAGAAATTACAGACACAGATGAACAGACAACACAAATCTGAAGGAATTTCAGCTTAATTGGAAGAGCAAAGAACTAGTTCAGCATAACAGGAAACTAACAACTTCATTTCAATTCATTTTGTTTAAGCAAAATCAAACATTCAGTGATACTTCTTTACATAAATCATAACGTAAAATTAGAGATTTGTATTGTTAAAAACAGTAACAGAACATCAAATGATCAATTTTAAAATAAAAATCATCTATCTGCTTCAACAATTACAATTGCTGCTGCCCCATTTCCAATTTCATCAAATCCCAATTTCATGCCCCCCTCTGGTTCCAGTTCTAGTTCGATCCAGTATCCGATAAACTTCCAAAAAGGAAAACTCTAACAGCTGCAGAGAGATAAAGTATGAATTTCATCGAATTGAAACCATATCTGTTCTTCGTCCCAGTCCACTTACAGATCTGCTTCAAGAGAATCCCATCGGTTCCCAATAAAAATATGTTGAAAAGGAGAGTGAATATCAAATTTTTGAGAGAAGATATCATTATGCTTGTTGGTTTTGATGGTGTTGAAATATCTATCTTCCATGATGTGATTTTGATGGATGAAGAAGATGATAAACGAAAGAAAGAACGAAAGTACAGAGAGCGGCCGCTTTTTAATCTTTATAAGACATACTACCCCTTCAGTTTCAGGGTTAACTTAGTGATTGACGGTTAGGATTACATTGTTATACAATCGTAGTAAAAGGTTTTGACGGAACAAATTTTTTAGAGCAGAGAGGTGCCCTATTCGAAAGTCAAAATAATTTGGTGCACCTGATTCTCATTACTCATGGTACCTCTTCTTTGAGAAGGGTGTTCTGTAAGATTGTTATTAAAAATGTTCTTATTCTGAGTTGTGAATCAAGCATCATCGATTCAAGTTCTCCCGTAAAGACGGGTGTTACTGTTCTACTGGGTATTGTTTTACTGTTACGGTTTGGTTTTGATGGTTATGTGAAGATTCTAGTTAGGGATTCTGGTTACAAGATTCAGATTACGGGATTCGGGTTAGGAATTACTTAGTTTTTAAGACTTGTATGTATCGGTTTGTTATTTGTAACATCGGGTTTCCGTTTATTTATTAAAAAAAAAAAAGATTCTCATAACTCATCCTGGTCCTCCATATAATGTTACGTTGTTAGAGCAAGTCTTATGGTGGAATCCAAGATATTCCAAGTGTGGAAAAACTATGGAATGTCAAGTCTAGTGGCTTCCAAGTTGGGGTCTTCCACAAAAAATCCAAGCAGTGTTCCATAGTTTTGTGGGAGGTCTCGTGGAATCCATGTGAGCGCTAATCAGATTAGCGTAAAACGCTATTTAGAATAGCGCACTAGAAGAAAGGAAACGCCAATCAGAATAGCATTTTTTTAATCCGTACATTTAAAACGAACCCTTGAAAATCTAATGGCTGAGAAAAAAAGCACTAATCTTAATAGCGCTTTAACGCTATTCTCGGCTATTTTGATTAGTTTGTTTCGTTGTTCCACCACTACCCTTACAAAGACTTCCATCCACTATTCTAAATGCTGAGGTAGCGTGGAAGATGGAAGATGGAACTCTTCCACCATAAGACTTGATGTTAAACCTTAAGGCCAGCCAAGATTCAAAATTAAGCTCCGGTTAACAAAATGATACCAATTACTAGATGTATTGAAGAATAGTGTGGACAATGAGTTTGTTGTATAAGTTTATTTTCCAATAATGAATGAATAATTCGAGAATTGTTAGTATGCAGCTCATTCAAGATGATTAAACTACTTTATTCCAAATAAAATCAAAACTCGAACATGTCATAACCCGTGTTTTGGACAACGGACTTTCGGGTCGTAAGTCTGGCATGAGAAATCTTAGTTCCAATAATCAACAAGTTATCCCATATCAAAGGTTGGTAAGGATTTCGGTTGCAATCCATGGAAGTTGTTGAATTTGCTGAGTTCAAGGCTACTTCCACTCAAATAATATGTGTCGTGGTAGGAAGTAGTGATATAAGTTTAAAAGATTTAAGTGTTGGTTGGAAAGTCTGAGTTGGACAAAGAATTAAAAGAACCTCTAAATTGAAAGGATCGGTTACGATGGTAAGGAGATAATAGCGTACTTGAGTAAAAGTTTGAAATAAAAATCATTATGTTTTTCATGCTTCGGTTGGTTTGTTTTAGTGCAACACAATATTATTTCCTACTGGATTGTTGTGCTCGTTTTTTTTTCCCCTCTTTTCCTATAGAGTATGTTGAGCAATGTATCAAATCTCGCCGCAAATTCCAGTTCTAACAATAAAGGTAGCAAAATGTTAAATTTCGTTGAGATAGAAATTGGCTAGAAATCTTGGTTGAAGTTCATTTTTCTTGTGTCTCCAGTTTGAAATTTGTATGGATCTTGGTTTTCTACTATTTTGAACGAAGAGTTTTTTTTTTTTGTTTTTTTTTTTTAAAAAAAGCTTGTATTTCATTGTATCTATATACATATTAAGAGGTGCAATGTATGATAAATGTTTTATATACATGATATAGGTATAAATTCCGAAAATTAAATTTCGGTAGTTACTCTAAGATTTCACTGGGAATCTCTCCTAGATAAAGTTGTCTTAGTGTCTCGGTACCGACTGAAACATACCGAAATCCGAAATTGACCACATTGATGCAGAGACACTAGCTAGTTAAACGAAACATACTAAGTATCACGAGAATTTAGGCATCGGTATTTTAATATCGCCAACTTGTTGTTTACTTGAATTGTTTGAGTATTTTCAAATATGGATTTGAGCCATTTAAAATTATTTTATTTATTTAAGAATATTTGTTGGATTGACTGTCGTAGTTGTAAACTATCCACGCATTTTTAAGGGATACTTGAAAAGGATTTGGGGAGACTTATTTTAGTCCCATCCAACGAAGGTGGCTATAGATGTCTTAAAAATAGAAATTGTCTATACTATCCTTCACCTTTACACTAAATTTAAGCTTATATCATTTATTTTCATAATCATAATACTCCTCATCTCCTTCTCAATTCTACCGATTGAATTTTTTTTCATCATTTTCATTTTGATTGAAACCAAAGATCATCGACCAAACAAATCTTAGGTTAGTTGTTTGAAATTTAAACCCAAAATTCATTGACCTTAAAGTTGAAACTTAGAACATCAAAAACAAAAATCCTAGTTTAACAAATAAATGATAATAGTTGTGATCCAAACTTAAGATTTAACTGGTAATTAAAAATTGATCGAAAGTTTTTGTAGGGTTTACAGTTGCAGAAACATATATAATTGGTAGGTATAAAGTAGATTTTACCAACAGATTATGGTTGATGTCGAAATGAAGAACATCAACAATAATTTATAGGTACACTGATTTTTATCTACCTATTATTTTTGTGTCGAGGAATTCAATTTTTGTGTACTACAAAGTAAGCATCATCGGTAGATAATATGAACCCGTGTCTCCGATTGTGAAAGTTAGAAAATTATAAATTTCATTAGTTTAGAAAAAAATATATTTGGGGCTACTATCATAATCTGTAGATAATGAACATCACGAAGTTACCGATTCTGAAAAGAAATAAATTTAAGATTTCATAAGTTTTGAAAATTTATATTTAGGGCTAGTATCACAATCGGTAGATAATGAACATCACTAAACTACTAATTGTACAATTGGTAGATATCTTAGAAGAATGCGACAGTATCAGCTTAGATTCCTCTTATGTTTTCTTCGAGCTTCTCAGTCTGACATAGCAAACAACAATACAGTAAGAAACCAACGGAGATTCAAGCAAACAACAAACTAAACTGTTGTCTCTCTTCTCTGAAATAACATCTAAATCAACATTAACCACTCATACAACCAATAAATCAATCAAAAAAGTTTTCTTCGAGCTTCTCGGTATGACATAGCAAACAACAATACAGTAAGAAACCAACAGAGATTCAAGCAAACAACAAACTAAACTGTTGTTTTTCTTCTTTGAAACAACATCTAAATCAACATTAACTACTCATACAACCAATAAATCAATCGAAAAAGTTTTCTTCGAGCTTCTCAGTCTGACATCACAAACAACAATACAGTAAGAAACCAACGGAGATTCAAGCAAACAACAAACTAAACTACTGTCTCTCTTCTTTGAAACAACATCTAAATCAACATTAACTACTCATACAACCAATAAATCAATCAAAAAAGTTTTCTTCGAGCTTCTCAGTCTGACTTAGCAAACAACAATACAGTAAGAAACCAACGGAGATTCAAGCAAACAATAAACTAAACTGTTGTTTCTCTTCTTTAAAACAACATCTAAATCAATATTAACTACTCATACAACCAATAAATCAATCAAAAAAGTTTTCTTCGATCTTCTCATTCTGACATAGCAAACAACAATACAGTAAGAAACCAACGGAGATTCAAGCAAACAACAAACTAAACTGTTGTCTCTCTTCTTTGAAACAATATCTAAATTAACATTAACTACTCATACAACCAATAAATCAAACAAAAAAAAATCCGAAACTCAATTTTGTGCTTCAGTTTTATAATTATTACCACCATTACCTACTTATACAACCTCTCTGCATAGACTTTACCAAAATTGAAATAATAAAAATACAAATAACATAAATAAAATTGGAAACATTTTATTAATTAATAAAACCAGAGAATTAGGTCAAATTCCAAAGACAAAAATTCAACTACTCCAGAATCAGATGATGCTGGTAAAAAAACTCCATCAGCTGCAAGGGGAAATTACATATTTCTTCAACATTTATAACTTGGAATTAATAAGTAAAGAGGAGAATCAACTATTTACTAACAAACAAACAAATAATTACAAGAAATTATTATGTATTTTGATCATTTTGAAATCAAATACTGATTTCATCACATTATTACCGTATTTGTTCCTCGCTGCAATCGGATTGTACATATCTATTCAAAGAGGATCCGGATGATCCTAATCACGAATTGCATCAAGAAAAAGATCTATGTAAATTTTAGAGAAAAATAGAAGAAAGAAGATCAACTTTGTATCTTAAAAAATCGATTATAATAAATTTTTTCTACTTGAAGTTTATGATGTTTGTTTTCTTGTGTCTTATATTTCTACGTAATACTTGTTCTTAATTGTTTTTGTTATTGTTTACTTTCTCTTATTTTTGTCTTTTCTCATGAGGTTCGATAACTTTCATATGATATTTTTCCAGATAGATTAAATGGTTCGTTAACTCCTTCGAATAACGCGTCAAACTACGATGTATGTATATAAGTGTTTAATTCTAAATTTAAAAATATTTTTTTATCGTTTAACGATGATCCTTATCTCATCTCGTACTTCTCTAAGTCATGCCTTATAGGAAACAAACATTATAATTCGTAGAATCATGTTGAATTCATATTACGTAGAGATAATTCCTAGTATGTATGTTACCGTAATATATGAAATCTATTAATTTAATTTTCATGTCTGAAGATAAAACTCTACTGCTTATATGGTTAAGAGTTGGGAGTTTAGATATAAAATGATCAATAGACATGAATTGAGTTGTTGATTAAGCACGACTGTCTCGAAAAAAAATAAAAATTGTGAGGTATGATATTTGACCCCTCAACCATACATCACAGGTTCGGCCTTGTTTACTAACATATAAATTTCTCTTTTGGTGTTAGTCGTGTTCTTCATCTTTTCTTAATATTCTTTGCAAAAATAACACGATTAAAGTTATTTTTATCCCCGAGAAGATGTTGTTTTGTTTCATGCAAGATGATATGAAATTTATTTAACTCCCAGCGCACCACAGCCATGTCCATGAATCTTTCATGTGTGTCAAATAACTAAATTTCTCTTTCCGAAAGTTCGACATCCTATAGATTTAAAAAGGGCCAAAAGTACCTTCCATGTTAACCGCATATATTATCAAACTTTACCCCTTAACATTATCGGAACCGGATTAGGCCAATTTCGTTTGGCTAAGTTCCCACATATGATAATCCTAAGGGTGTACTAGTAATCTAACGTCTAGGCCAAAGATGTCGACTATCGGAAATTATATTTTTTGAAATTATCATAATTTATCAGAAATTATAACCGGATTAGTAATTTCTAACACTTTTTCCCCCAGTTTTTTGATATTCTTAGAAATTATCGGAAAATTATCAGAATTTATCGGATTTCCAATAAGTTAACCTGTCAGAATCGGATTCCAATTTTCAAATTCCGTTGGATGTTATCGGATTTCTAAAATCCTATAACAATTAGCTTATCGGAATTGGTGAAAATCCGATGGAATTTAATCCGCTGACAGCCCTAATTTCATCTAACTATCATTTTGCTGTTTTGAGAACTTTAAACTTTGGTTGTTTTTTAACAAAAAAAAACATAGACTTTGCTGTTTTGAGAACTTTAAACTTTGGTTGTTTTTCAACAAGAATAACATGGTCAAAATTTAGTTTTCATTAACAGATCTATTATTGCACGACAGATAGGTAGCATAACGCAAATTTGTTTGTGATAGTGAGAATAAACTATGAAAAAGAAGATCGATAATTAAAGGGTACATTAAAGAATTTGGGCAACATCCTTTTCTTAGAACGCGCGATTGGGGGAATACTTGAACTAATTTGGGGATATAAATTACTTCCTTCAACTAATAGTGTCTGCTAAGGGGTGTTTTGGGGGGAAAAATACTAAAATACCACCCTCAAAATAAAAATCAAAAAATAAAATAAAATCCCCCATTTCCATCTTCACCTCTTATTAATCTCTTTTAGGGTTAGCGCTTTGAAACCTAAATATTCCCCAGACCCTTTCAAATTCTAAATTTTCCCCATTCCCTTTCAAAATCTCTTCTCCTTCTCTGCCGGCTCCTCACTTTTAAAACATTTTTTTTTTTACATTCGGAAGTAATGAAGACCATGCGGGTAGTGATGGAGACCATGCGGGAAGTGATGAAGACCATGACGGAAGTGATGAAGACATGCCGGAAGTGATGAAGACACGCCGGGAGTGATGAAGACCATGCCGGTAATGATGAAGACTATGATTGTAGTGATGAAGACCATGTCGGAAATAATTTTTTTACATCGCCGGAAGTGATGAATACCATGCCGGAATTGATGAAGACCATGCCGAAAAATGGTGCCGACATGCTTGGTAACTAACATTCAATGTCGTAACTAGAAGCCGACATGATCGATAGAAATCTATCAATGGCGATGGTCAAGTGAAAAAAATTCAATTTTCTGGATACTTTACATCATGTGCCAGGATATAAATTTAAGCAACATACTATGTCGTTAGCAGTACCGGCATGCTCGAGAATTAACTCACTGTGCCGGCAGGTCGAACACAAATGGACGAGATACGCCCCAAGCCCCAGGATAGTGGCAAACATTTATGAAAATTTCCAACAAATGTCGTCATGGTTTTTTCTGAGAATACAATGCCAACTTGCCTTTCAAAATGGGGATATTGTTGGCCGGCATGGATGTAGTATGAATACAATGCCGAATGCTTCAATGCAAGACCGTATTCATACTACATCCATGCCGGATCGAGCTATTTCTCGCCGCAACAATGGTGGATTCAAAGAAAAAAAAATCAGGTTTTCAACACATTGGCACTTCTACCTGAGTATTGGGAGTGCTTGTACAATCATCCTCCATTTTTACCAAAAAAAGTTATCTCTCAATTTTTTTCCCTCTTTCTACTCTCACCTCACTCACCCACCCAAATACAAATACACACTAATCATTTATCAAATAATCTTATAAATTTTCTAATTATAATTAAGCACTAAACCTGATTAGTGAGGGATAGATTAGGTATTAGGTAAAATATTTAGATAAGGGGTGACCCTGATTTGATATTTGGATCTAGTTTTTGTCCTTTTCCTCTATCCCAAATTAGTTTAAATATCCCCAATTGCGCGTTCTTTTTTTTATGTCTCCTTGTGCCTGAGCACAAATCAGGTCACACAGTCACACCATCATTTGTCTAGCATAGTAGTACAGTGATAAAGTCTTCCAGTGATTTTTTTTTTTTTTGCTATGTTCTGTTGGATAGGTTTGGGCCCACTACTACCCTGAGAAGATTTACCTTACTAGGCCCGTCTCCATGAACAAGCCCGGTCTCCTCGGTATATACTCCAAAAGCAGCAAAATTCATCTTTCTCTGGTAACCACAGCATTTGTCCATCTTTCACAGTCTATTGACTGCTTAGTCTGTTGCGATTCTATTGACTCTATTCGCAAAACCTAGTTTTTTACATTCGTCGGGTAAATCTCTTTTTTACTCTCTGTACTACTTTGATTTATATTTAACTAGGTATCTAGCAGCTTGTTTCCATCAGATGATCATGCATTTTAGTTAAATCTTACATATCTATGTTTTGTGTATAAAGTGTTTGTAAAAATGCAGCAAAGAAAACCTAGAATAATGATGTTATTGTTTGGTTCATTTTGATTAAGGGTTTCATTTTGAGATTCTAGGGATTTCATTTTGGGCATTCAGGTTATGGGTCTGAACTGAATTTTATGATAACTAACTATTATCATTCATGTAATTATCCAAAGAAAATAACGAATTTTATCATGAATCATGATGATGAACTTAAATTTTATTTGTTTTTAGAATTTGATCATGAATGCTGAGCATTTGTTTTTGTTTGTTGACACTTTACTATGAGTAGCTTCTAATTGTTTTGTGTGATTCCATACGAAGATCATGTTCAGTAATTCTCGGATTTGTATGATTTGGATTATCTTTGATTTATTATTTAGTCTGAGAGATTAGCCTCAGGTGTTGTTTGTTCATGATTTTTTATTTTGTTTTTTGAGGGATTTTTGTTGAATCTGAAGATTAGTTTGCTTTAATTTTGATTAGTTAGTTCTGAGATTTTAAATTTTTTTCTTAGTGATAACTTTTTGGTGAGGAATTTTGAGAATTAGGTCTTAGTTTGATCTTGACTAATTAGAAATTCGAGTCAATTGGATAAGTAACAAAGAAGTTAGAAAAATTGGGGAGCCAAGTTAGGGTTTGGATGGCAAGAGGCAGAGTATCTAGTAGTACGACCTTAAAATTTCAGCATATTTAGTCTGCTTTTTGTATTGCGTTATTGTACTTGCGGTCCTATTTGTATGTTCAACAACTTATACTTTTCTATTTAAGTTATCCTGTCCAAGCTAGTCAGAACTTGCATGCTTGTTGGAGATTAGTTCTTAGTTTAAAAGTTTCAAATAATGATGAAAGAATCTTATTGTTTGATTGCATCCGCTTCTCATGTGCATATTGACACAAAACGATGCACCAGGTGTTTACCATTGCTGGTAGATAGCGAAGATAATTGAAGAAAGATAGGCTGTTGTTTTTCCTCAAGAAGGGCTCAACTGGATGGGACTCCGTGTACAATTAAGTTAATAGTTTCTGCTCCCTCCCTTTAGATGTTGCACTGTCATATTATCTCTATTAATTTCTGTTCATTGCACAACCATGGCTTAACTCTTTCTGTACTATTTTAGTGTGTTTTTTTCTTTCTTTTCCTGTCATGTGGTTATTCTCCATGTGCATTATTGCATTTCTTTCTGAATTAGTTATTTGGTGCATTTTCAACTTTGCCGGTTTTATGCTTGAGCTATCATGAAATAGCAGAACATACACCGTCCGTCACGACTTTATAATTCTCGTATCTGAACTTATGTGCAATAGGCATTAGTTTGTTTCTTCGTTCACCAACTTCTTGCACCAAAAGTTGTGGAGTAATTTTAAAACCAATGTCGCTATTCAATCCTTTCTATTGTAATTGGCAGTTGTACTTACTACTAAACTGCAGTCCCCCCAGATATATATGAGCAGTAATATGCCTGTTATTTCCATCTTTGTAGAATTTTTATGCTCTTATTAACTACTGCCGGGTGGATATTTCTCATATTTAGAAAGATGATCTGTTTTTGAAAGCTATGAAAGACAACTATCTTTACTTTGTTAACACCTTCCATATGTAATTGGCTTCCGCAGGCTGCAGAAAATAGAAACAACAAGATCCAGACTGGCTGATACAACTATTTTCCATAGCTTTCTCCTTCTTTTTCTGTTGTCTTTGTTTCATCCCTTTTCTTTATGCTATGGGTACTGAAGAACTTCCTCAATCACTAGCAGAATATCCAGAGGTACAAAGTCACAAACCCACCCTCATTTAATCTTATCAATTTCAGTTCAGTCAAAAAAAACAAAAAAAACAATTATAGTAGTGTTGTTCTTTATTAATTTTTTTGTATGTTTGAAGATGTCACAAAACCCAGATGCACCACCTAAAAGAGGTAAAGGTAGACCACCAAAGAAGAGAGACGGATCACTACCAGATTATCCAAAGGTACAAATTCACAAAACCCCCTCATTTTATCTTATCTATTTCACTCCAGTCGAAAACACTTGTACTAATTTGTTTGTTTGTTTTTGATTTTTTATGTTGTGTTTTGCAGCAATTACAGCTTTAGATAAGGCATCAGGTTCAAACAAAACAAGTATTTCAAACTTGTTTAAAATACCAGCAGAACATAAAGATCTGTTAACTCAACAATTGAACAAACTTGAAAAGTGTGGGGAGCTAGAGTTTTTGTGAAGAATGACTACATGCTTCCAACAAACCCAAATGCACCACCTAAAAGAGGTAGGGGTAGACCACCAAAGAATATGGTAGGTAGAGGTAGACCTAAAACCGAATACTGGTTCTAGGTAGCAATATTTGTTGGGTGATGACATTTTAAAGAATTCCAAATTTTATTCTATTAATTTTTGATTTTCAACACTTACAATAACTGAGAGCATTACAATTATTTATAGACTCTTTAGTTACAACTGTCAAAGAAATTATTCTTACAATTACAGAGTTCACTACAAGTACTTATAGAGTTCTTTCGATCTACTTTGTTGTTCTTGAAGATTTTCTTCAATTTTGCTTCAATTTTAGTTCCTGACGTTTCAATTTCAGATTCTGAACTTCGTGTTCTTGTTATCTTGTAAGACTGATGATACTCATCAGCATGGTTAGTTTAATTTTTTTTTCGTTCAGTTCTAAGAACCATTCCTATTGAATTTCTGTAGAACCTTCTTTTTAATTGATTGTTGATCTTCAGTTTCTTCTTCACGCATTAAACTTTGGTTTCTTTTCTTTCGATTCAATTTCTGATTGCTGATTCTGCATCCTTCTCATTCTACATTCGCTTTTCAGTTCCAATTTGGTTGTTCCAGTGTGTTTCTTCTTGTTCTTGGGCATTTTCTTGCATCCCTCAGGATTTCTGATCATTTTACGATTTCTTTTAACTGTTTTTTTTCATCATCACTGTTCTTGATCTAACTTATGTCGGTTTCTTGGCGTTTTCTTGAATTTTTGCGGTTTGATGTTGGTTCTTCAAGTTCCTACATCAGTCCGATTATGCTTCTTCAAGTTCCTAATGACCTGGTCGGCATATTTGTCGTATTTGATACATTTGGATTTGCAATATGAACATTAGTTACTCGTTTGTGGAGTGCAGTTTTTTCATGGTGTTGGTCCAGTTCTTTGTATGTGAAAGTGTTGTTGCGGTTACTCCCTGTATGCTCAGTTCGTTCAATGGTGCTGCTTTCTCTGATGAATGTAGGCTGGTTGGAATGTTTGGTTGTATATTCACCTGCTAATTTTCTTACTATTTGTTGGTGATTCTTCTCTACTGGATACTACTTGTTTCATTGCAAGCCTTGGTTTCGTGATGTTGGTTGCTCTCTGAAGTTTTCTTGCACGTTTTACCTTCTGCTTCTTCAAGTTCTGCAATTGAATCAACAGTGATGGGTCTGAGCTATTTTTTATGAGCTCGGATGTGTCAGGTGAATGTGTTGTTAGTGGACTATCCAATTTTTAATCACTGCGCAAAAGAATTCTTATTCACTGCTAGTTGTGCATCGACGTTCGCTATTCTGTTCTCATCTTATGGCAGTTAGTACTGGTGTGTGCTGAGTTGGTGTGCGGTTGTTGGTGATCTTTTTTTTTTTTTTTTGGTAGAATGTTGGTGATCCTTTTGAGTGTTGGTGTTAAATCAGATTGAAGCTTGGTACTGCTGGAAGATTTTGTTTAGTTGTCATCTTGTGGCAGGTGTAATGGAGTAACTACTCTATTGGTGGAATGGATTCCGTTACTGTTAACCAACGTGTGGTCTCAATCTTCAAGCTAGAAGTGGGTGTGAGTTTTCTCGTGTCACTATGTGCACAAGCTGGAATATTCTTTCTGAGTTTTAGTTTGCAGTTGGCATGACTGGATTTTAGGAATATCAATTTTATCTATGAAATCATATATATTGAATGATTTGAATCAATCTATACAAATACATGGCTGCTCACCTCATTTTGGAATTGCAGAAGACATTATGAATTTGCTAGTCTGTCTATGTTTACTGCTTTAGCCAGCTTATCTTTTCGTGCAATTCAAGTCATTTTTTGGGCTATTCGTTAGGTGACGTATATTATAATGAAGACGATTACTCGGAGGTGGAGGGACTTGGTGCCAAAATTTCTAAAAATTGTGCAACCAAAGACACCCAAAACCTAGCAGCTAAGTATGTAAAATTGTACATTCCAACTTTCACCACCTCATTTGCCTTGTGTGATACTCTTTGGGGAGTGGAAGACCCGTTTCTTGTCCGATGTAATGGAAGGAAGGAACGAAATGCTTCATCAACACTGGCAGTCAAAATTTCTTTGAAAGTAATGAAAGACAAAAAAAAAAAAAAAAAAAAAAAGAAACCGTTGCATCAACAATTTTGAACACTTTCATCCCACATTAATCTCTTTGCAATTGCAAACATGAATAAGTTGTCTACATTCTCTGACAATTTTTGTTGCAACAGTATCAACAAATCTCCAATACCCGCACCACCATTTTTCTTTCTTTATCAATAGACCGAAAAACAAACCCCAAAATCCAACTATAAATCCTAATGCAACATCACCGTAAAACAACACATTTTCTATTGCATAAATATATTGAGGTGGAGGTTGACTTGGAGGAAGCTGAGGCCCTGGAGGAGGCTGAGGTCGGCAAACAAGTCCGTAATTCTGTGGATGATAGAGGCCGACATTTTCAAGTTTGCACATGCAAGGATTGCTATCTCCATATAAGTCGGTATCATTCAGATCCAAATACTCACGATGCGTCAAATTAAAAATGAAAGTAGGGAGTGATCTTTTCATATCGCATAATAGTAATGCTAAACGTTGTAGTGTAAATTGAGATAGAGGATAGCGTTGATCTATCATTACAGTTAACCTGTTTGAGCTCAAGTCTAAGTGTGTTAGATTTAGTTCGTTAATCCAAGAGAGCAACGGAACAGTACCATTAATAGAGTTGTTAAACACATCAAAGTTACTAAGGTGTCGTAGCTTTGTAATGCAACTCGGTATCTTTCCTGATATATTATTATGGTATAACGAAAGTTCTTGAAGAGTATAAATTTCACATATTGATTTTGGAATTGATCCCTGGAAATTATTGTAAGACAAATCAAGAAAATGCAGGTTTCTTAGATAGGATATTGATATGGGAATAGATCCCTGGAAATTATTGTAAGACAAATCAAGAAAATGCAGGTTTCTTAGATAGGATATTGATATGGGAATAGATCCCTGGAAATTATTGAAAGACAAACAAAGAGAATGCAAGTTTTTTAGTTTGGATATTGATGTTGGAATAGATCCTTGAAAATTATTTCCAGACAAATGAAGAAAATGCAGGTTTCTTAGATTGGATATTGATGTTGGAATAGATCCTTGAAAATTATTTCCAGACAAATCAAGTGAGTACAGGTTTCTGAGATGAGATATTGAAGAATGGATATGACCAGTTATGTCATTGCCAGAGAGGTCTAGAAATTGCAATTGAGAAAGGTTGTAGAACGAAGAAGGTAAAGATCCTTGAATCGAACAACTTGAGGCAGAGAGTCGGACCAGTTGTGGCGCATTAGAAATTGTCATCGGAATTGGTCCTTCTACTCTGGTCTCATCAATCCAAAGGTTTTGCAGTTTAGGCCATTGATTTTCAAATATCTTGGTGAGGAAACCTGAATTAGTAATATAACAACCAGAGAGATCAAGATCCGTGAGATTTGAAAGATACGACGTATATTCACCAAACTTCTTTCCTGGAGATGTGGCCTGGGATAGATCAACCTTAATACGACTCAACCTTAATACCTTTAAGTTAACCAAGTGTCTCAGCCATTTCATAGATGATAAGATTATGGGAGGTCCTGCAGATATGCTGGATAAATCAAGGTATTGTAAAGAAGATAGGTTGGTAAATTGTGCTGTAATCGACCCTGAAACCCATAAGTTGGAGAGATCCAGATGAGTAAGTTTTGTTAGGTTAGCAAACTGAAAAGGAGTTTCATGTTCCTGATACAAAACGTTCCATCCAAGGTCAAGATACTCGAGATGAGTAATTTTGAAAAGCGAAGGAGAGATTTTACCTCTTAGAGCAGTGTAGTAATTTCCAGTTTCTATGTTTCGAAGGTCGATCGTAATGACATGAAAAGAGTCACTGGAACATTCAATTCCATGCCAATTACAACAGTTTTGGCTACCTTCTTGCCATGAGGACAAACGATTTGTAGGGTCTTCCAAAGGCAACTTGAAGTCCAAAAGAGCCCTTCTTTCCTCTTCGTGACAGCCTTGTGAGGCAAGTGTGAATTGAGTGATGCTGATCAGTAATAAGCAGAGGAAATAAAAATGAATTAGAAGAGAAAGAAGATGAAATGTTATTTCAGAAAGCTTATTGCATAAGTTCATGTCTAGCTAACCGGAAACAGATGAATTCAATTTAAAAAAAATATATATAAGGGGTTTTACTTGATCAATGGAGTTTGCAGAATGGCTCAGTTATAGACTACATACTCTTTATAGCCACAACATATTCATTATAACTCTCACAAGTCACAAGTCACAACTCCAACGCTCCCATTGACTGACCAGATTATTCAATACGTTTGCAGTGGAATCGTTTGCCAACGAATACAGTCAGTCTCTGTAAAATTCCTGGTTGTGAATAAATGTATGCAACTTGCCATGGAAAAAATTAAAACCAGTAGTCTTCACCAAGGGGATAGCTAAAAATTTGTATACAATAATGAATTAAATTCAGTTGATATAACCTACTGACTCAATGTTTACCATACAAGGTTGATCACATCACCTCATTTTGGACTTACACAAGAAAAAAATAAATGGACGTTGTTTAGTCTGGCTAACCCAATAAATACGGCAATGCTACATGTACAAGTCTCAGGGCAGCTAAGCATGTGATAGAAACAGTATGAGCTTTGTCTTTTGTCACATTTATTAGTTTATATGAAGTAAAGGAAAACAACTTATCAATAAAAATTGCAGCAAAACAATCACACTATTACCTAACTCAAATCTCTCTTGAGCCAACAACATTTAACAGCTTTTAGTATTTTGACCAGCAATGGAAGGAAGAGGAATTCGGTGATACATTGAGTTTTTTAGAGGAAAAGTCACAATGCGAGATGTTATGAACGGGAAAGGTTAGAGGAATAGATTGAGCGAAATCAGATCTACTGTCTCAAACTGTTGTTTCGTATGCCTTGAATACGTCTGTATTCAGCTGGGCTTACTACACGGTCAGCCCATAGCTAGGATAAGTCCATTAGCTGTTTTGTGCCCCAAGAGCATCCACAGTCGTGGAGTATGACCAAATTTTTTGGTAAAAAACAGTGATGGAGACGGACTAAAGACCAAAGACTAAAGACCAAAGACCGGACTATAACCAAAACCAGACCATATTTAGTCTTTTAGTCCTGGTCTTTAATCGGACGTAAATTAAAATTGCGCCGATGGGCGTAACTCAAAAGTTGCGCCCCAACAATTAAAAAAATAAAATAAAATAATGGGGCGCAATTCCAATGGGCGTAACTTTAATTTACGCCTGAAGTGGGGCGTAACCCAAAATTGCGTTTGGTGTGGGGCGTAATATATAAAACCGCCCGATTGAGAGGCGTAACTTGAAATTACGCCTGACGGGGCGCAATTAATAAATACGCCTGATAGGACGCAATTAAAACACTATGCCTGATGGGGCGTAACCCTGAACTATGCCCAATGGGGCGTGAATTGCAACTACGCCTGATGGGCTGCATTTGTTAGCTTACTTCGTAGAGGGAAAGGTCTTTGTGATTGGTGGAAGGTGGAGGGGTTGCTGCATTTGTTAGCTTACTTCGTAGAGGGAAAGGTCTTTGTGATTGGTGGAAGGTGGAGGGGTTGCTGCATTTGTTAGCTTACTTCGTAGTCATACACCACCACCTCGAAAACATAATATAAAGTGATGACTAGGTATTTTGACGGTTGCCATATGGCTGGTGCTGGTACAGGACTCTAGAACCCAACGGTTGCCATATGCCTGCTACGGTCTTAAATGGCCAACGTTCGAAACTTTCCAACATTCCAAATTTCCCAACGGTACTCGGAAAAATTCGAAATTGCGGAAAAACATGAAATGAGATTTCCGAATCCAGACGGGAAAAAATTCGAAATTTTGAAATATCGAAAAACAGATGAAAATGGTGAAAGGATGGGGCGTAGATTTAAATTACGCCCCATGCAAGAATAGGGCGTAGTTTATAATTGCGTTGGTAGTCAGGCGGTATTTAAAATCGCGCCTGACGGGGCGTAACTTCAAATTACGCCTCAATGGGGCGCAATCATATAAAACCGCCAGGTATTAGGCGTAACTCAAAACTACGTCCCATCGGGGCGTAACTCGAAATCCCGCCCCAATCAGGCGCAATTATAACATACGCCTCACTGTCAAACGTAACTTGAAATTCCGCCCCAATCAGGCGTAGTCGTGAGTTACGCCAGACCAAAACCAAACCAAAGACCAAATATAGTTTGGTTTTTGGTTTTAGTCTGGTATATGATCTTTAGAGTAACTGCAGTGGGGCGACTATACCTAAAGACTAAAAACTAAAAAAAAAAAAAAACCGAAAAAATGGGTTTAGTCCGTGGTGTGACGTTACGGTGGAGGAGTAAATTTGGTGAAGCGGATGTATAAAGGTTCGTCTGACATGAGGCATAGGTATAAAATGCGTCCGGGTGGGACGTAAGTTTAAGTAACGCCTGATGTGGGACGTAGTTTAAATTTGCATTTGGTCCTGATGGGGCGCAACTTAAATGTTCGTCTGGTGACAAACGCAAATTAAAATACCGTCCCGTCAGGCGTATTTTAAAATTACGCTTCACACAGGCGTAACTCTATATTTGCGCCTCACGGCCAGACGCAAATAAGAACTCCGTCCCACTCCGCACAACTTGTATTTGCGTCTCACGGCAGGCGTAGTTTCAAATTACGCTCGACCAAAACCACACTAAAGACCAAATATGGTTTGGTTTTTGGTTTTAGTCTAGTTTTTGTTCTTTAGTCCGTTCGATAGCGCTTGGTTTCTCGGCCAAATTTTTAGTTATACTCGTCGACTGTGGTTGCTCTTACTCCTCTCCGTAGCGCTTGGTTTTTCGACCAAATTTTTAGTTATACTCCTCGACTGTGGTTTCTCTAAGAGCGTCCACAATGGTACGACTAAACTAAAACCAAAAAAACAGACCAAAAACTAAAAATACGTGATTTTGGGGGTGTTTGAACACAATGGTGAGGACTAAAATTATAGGCAGGCGTAGTTTTAATAGTCGCCCGAAACTGAACGTACATTTAATCTCCGTGTCCCTAACAGACGGACACCTAGTTATATGCCCGAAAGGAGCGTAAATTAAACCTGTGTCTGATATCAGACGAATTTATAAGTTACGCCCAAAAGAAAATGAACGTGCTGGTCTCCGTGCGATAGAGGAATGGAGTTTAAAAGTCCGTCCCATGAGGCTCAAGTTAAATGTCCCACACAGGCATTAACTAAATCATTCCCCTCATGTGGGGCGGTGATACAATGTGATCCCCATCAGGCGAACCTTTAAGTTACGCCCGTTGAAACGTACATTTCTTCTCCGCCTCACCGCGGAGTGGAATTATAAATTACGTCCCCTTCAAACGCACTTTTAATTACCGCCTATCATCAGACGCATTTTTAACTACCGCCCCACTATATTTAGTTTTAGTCGAGCCTCTCGCTCAAATTTATTCCGAAATCTAAATTTAGTCCAACCCACTGTGATTGAAATTTCGATCAAATATGGGTTTACTCCACTTTTTACTCGTCCATTGTGTACGCTCTAAGGTTTCTTCTTTCTTTGGGACTCATTTTTTTTTTTTCTTTTATCACCAATCAGTCGGGTTCACTCATCCCTTCTACCACTGATAGCATCTAATCTATTAACCCATTCCGTTCCAACCAACAAAAGTAAAGTAGCGTAACATAGCAGCTGGATGGCCTGGTTTCGCAAAAAAAAAATAGACAGCACAGTTAGACGGCCATCCAGCACGAGTGATCCAAATGAATAGGGAATCAAACCGTGGTTTTGCAAGCAGCTTGGATGTTGTTAGTTCTACTAGCTAGAGATATCACTACACAGACAATAGGGTTTCCGCTTCGCAGGTAAGTTGGGAAAGCAGACTAGTAACAACACAAACATATCACAAAACTAAAAATTCCATTTATTCCAATTCAGGAGATCTCATTTTCTTGTAGCAAAACAACACCAAGTGGTAGTTTCACATAAAAACAAAGAGATTTGCAATGTAGAGAAGAAACTTTCACATTCCGGATATACCAACAAATGATTGACACTCAAAGGCTATACAATATCAAACTGCCTTGCTGAAATTGCAGGCCCAGGAATATAACAAAGAATTTCATCCAGGTGTTAGCACATAAGCCAAATTCAGTGAACAAAATCGAGGTTTCTTCTCGTAACCCTTAATTGGGAGAGTTGATTACTAGTAACAACACAGAACCAACAACTTCATTTAAATTCAGTACATCTTGAACAAGGTTTAGTAATCATCTAGTGCTACTAGAACCAAATTTTCATGTCCTTCAGCTCTGGTTCTGGCTCCAGTTCTTTTTCTTCCAGAATCTGATGAAAATTCCGAAAAGAAGAATTCCAGTATCACATCAATCTTCTAGTATAAAAAATCCAACAGCTGCAAAGAGAGGGAGTATGAATTTCATCAACATTTGGAATTTACAATTAAAAAAATATAAGTATAGAGGAGAATCAAACAATTATGAGAAATTACTATAAAATTCTTACCTGATCTGTTCTTCGTTGCAATCAAATTGAACAGATCTGTTACGAGAGAATGCGCTTCGTACGAAACATGTATGTGAGAAGAAGCAAGGGTGATATTAAACTTCTGAGAGGAGAAATCATTATGCTTGTCCTTGTTGACTTATTTTGATGGATGAAGGTGAAATCTGGTGGATGAAGGAGAAATCTGATGATCAGAGAAGAAGAAAGAATGTTAGGTTCTTTTTTTCTATGATCCTGAATCTGGTGGATTTCATACTCCTACTAACTACCCATAGGGGCGGCTGAAACCACTTCTCTTCAGCTTTATATCTTCAGTTTTAGGGTTAAGTGTAAGGAATTGACGGATATGATTGTTCTTTTTATACACGTGGAATTTGCTAAAAGGTTTTGATGGAAATGAAACAGGATCCTTTTTAGGAGAGAGCTGCAATTTTAATTTGGCATGGCCATGGGGTAGTGCATGACATTATTATTTTGGTGCCCCTAGTTCAAATTCAGCTCTAGAGAAGGATCGTCAGTCTCCTCTGCCCAAGTGTTATGTTGCTGAAGTGAATACCTCTCTTGTTTACGAGAAATGTTAGTATGCCGCTCCTTTAGTAACCACTGTTTTAAACTAGTCTACTCCAAACATTACAAAATCAAAACTCAAACATAAAAGTTTTTCCGATTTCTAAGAAAATTGCCCGATTGGAATCCAAGCATTCAGAAATGAGTGCATCACAAATCTTGAGAAATTCATTTTATTTTATTTTGAAGCAATTGAAAAATAAGAACCGAGTCACCGATATCACTTAGATTCTCATCCATTGAAAAATAAGAACCGAGATCACATAGATTTTCACCAGTTGAAAAAAATTAATACAATCTCAAAACCTAGTGATAAGATCTTCTCCTGATCCAATTGAGATTAACTTTAAATAATTAAGACAAAACAAAAACCAAATGTACATTAGAAAATCCTTGTAAATCATCATTCATTCTTCTCCGGTTCTTATGGATTAAATATAGATGCAACTACAGACCACACAAACTTACAACCAAAATTAGAAGGACAACCCCAACAACACAAGTAAGAATAAACCCCATAACTCAGATCATAACAAATTAAGATACCCTAAAAATCAGCTTCTTCTCCAATGACAAGTAATGGATGTTGGATGATAAAACTAGAGAATAGATATTGATGGGATAGTTTCCTAAAAATCATGGTTCTGTAATCATTTGAGATCTTCTAGTTTAGGGAATGTAACTTCATTTCAATATAGTACATCTCATATTATTTCTTTTAACCAAATCATACGAACTAGTGACTAAGAGATTTGTGGTGAAGTTACATTATCTTGAGACATAAATCAAATCTAAAACTAGAGATTTGCATTTTTTTTTTCTTGCCCCTTAAATTACAATCACATTGTTGCCCCATTTTTATTGCATGAAACCCCATTTTAGCTTCCGATCTCATCACAAATTTCTTCGGAAAGACTTATATCTCTTCTTCAAAGCTTCCGATCTCATCAACAAGCAGCTAGAGAGAGGCCGAGAGGGTATGAATTATGTCAACATTTAGAGTAGTAAAGAGGAGACACACAACTAATAAACAAATAGTTGCAGGAAAAAAACAATAACATTGCTACCTGATTCGAAAGAGGAGATTAAGAATTGATCCTAGTTCACGAAAGATATTAAGTATATGAGAGGAAAAATCATAGTGCCATTTAGATGCTGTTATTGTTGATGATGGGGTTGTAATATCTTCTTCTTCTTCTTCTTCTTCCATGATTATGTTGCTGTAGATAGATGAGACGATAGATCTGTAGTTGGATTTGGTTTCAAGATCTTTTTGAAGTGCAATTATTTTTTGAGTTTTGGCATGAATGGGTGCTTGACATTATCTTTGGTGCAGCATGGAATACCTTGTTGTCCGCTTAAATTTATATTCATGTAATGGAGAACGTTATGGGTCGGCCGGAAGTGGTGCAAATAAAATTGTCTAGCCAAACACACTCGAAATGTTATTAGCTTTCGTAACCTGTATCAATTACGAAAGAAGTTGCATCATGCGCAGTAGGGAGTTTACTCGGACGACATGTGTACTACTTGTAAAGAGTCGTTGCATAACACCCAATTCCATGCCAGTTACAGCAGTTTATGTTGCTTTCTCTCCATGAAGACAATCCATCCGCAGGGTCTATCAAAAACCACATGAACTTCAATGAGCCCTTCGTTCCTCCTCTTGACATGTTTGAGAGGCAAGTGGGAATTGAATAATGCTGGTTAGTAATAAGAACACGAAATGCAGATGAAATGATGTTATTTGAGTATACTTATTGAGTGAATCATAATCCATGTCTACCTAACCAGAAACTAATGAATTCAATTTGACTAAAGAAAAAGTGGGTTTTATTTGATCAAATGGAGAACGCGGAATGGCTTATTTATGGACTATTATACATAGACGCATCATGTGATCGTATAGGTCGAGAGAATGTATGATTCAAGTGGAATTTTTTGGCAAAGTTATAAATGCAGTCGGTACCTGAAAATCACTGGTTTTGAATGTATGCACAACTTGCCATGACTCATTTAGCAAGTCTTATGGTGGAATCCAAGTTATGCCAAGTGTGGAAGAACTGTGGAATGTCCAGTCCAGTGGCTTCCAAGTTGGGTCTTCCACAGAAAATCCAAGCAGTGTTTCATGATTTCGCGGGATGGTCCGTGGAATTCATGGCAGCGCTAATCAGATTAGCGTAAAACGCTATTCAGAATAGCGCACTAGAAGACGGAAAACGCCAATCAGAATAGAGCTTAACGCTAAGGATTAGTCCTATGGGCTAGATATCTAGCACTAGATTGGCCATACACGTCATATGTGAGCGCCGAACCATTCGGCGTTTTCCTGAGTGCCAAACCATTCGGCGTTTTGAGCACTTTTTGAGCGCCGAACCATTCGACGTTTAAATCTCAGCCGTTAGATTTTTGTGATTTTTGTGAGCGTCGAACTATTCGGCGTTTTGAGCACTTTTTGAGCGCCGAACCATTCGGCATTTCAATCTCGTTGATAGTTGGACTGCGAGCAAATGCTAGGAGAGAGAAGTAGCCAGATTGAGTGTTACCTTCTTTCCCACACTTTTTTCATGATTTGCAACACTTTTTGGCCAATCTAGCAGTCCAATCTAGCCCATAGGGGTTAGCCTAATCAGAATAGCGTTTTATTTTTGAGAAATTGGGTCAATTGCCCAAATATTTTTTAAACATGGTTTTAATGGATGAGTAGAAATTAGTATGGGTGAAGTGGACACCAAAAAAATAGCAATAATGAATCTGGATTCATCATGGCTTAAACTTAAAAAATAGTGAGGGTGAAACTGGATGCGTCCTGATGTAAATTAAAAATAAAAAAAATATCTAAAAATGGGTAGGATAAAACTGTTTACATCCTGGCTATTTTTATACATTTAAACAGTGTCAAATTTTACATATCTTTTTCACCAATGAATTGTCGTTATTGGGTTAATTGACCAATTTTGTGTTTTTTTTTAATCCGTAGATTTAAAACGAGTCGTTGAAAATCTAATGGCTGAGAAAAAAAGCGCTAGTCTTAATAGCGTGAACGCTATTCTGAATAGTATTTTTAACGCTATTCTGATTAGCGCTCAACGCTTTCTTAAATAGCTTTTTGTTGTTCCACCACCACACTTGCACTTCCATCCACAATTCCAAATGCTGAGGTTGCACTTCCATCCACAATTCCAAATGTTGAGGTTGCGTGAAGATGGAAGATGGAACTCTTCCCCCATAAGACTTGCTCTAAGGGGATAGTTAATAACCTATAAACAATAATGAAGCAAATCCAGTCTTGGCTAACCCAAGGAATAAGGCACCTCTACAGTTACAACTCTGGGTAGTTCAACATGTGATCATTTGTTTAGTAATCCTTCTTTATGTAGTCTCATTGGATATCTAATCAAATCAAAAATAACTTAGTTAGATGGCATGCATGGTTTAGATTGATGGCCTGGTTTGGGTTGATGGAACAGAATCCGAGCCTATTAAAAAGGATCATATAAATTCCAGAAACAAATCAATTACAAAGTGAACCAAATTGTTGCTTCGTTACCCTTACTTTGATGTGTTGTTAACTTGATTGTAGTTCTAAATACATAAATCCTATTCCAAGATTTGAGCAAAATCTTGTCATTTGATGGAAGCAACAGAAACAAGCAACATCTGAAGGTCTACTCTCCCCAATGGGGCTGTTGCATTGCAGCTAGTGAGAGAGCACACCGGTAACCACAAGGCACAAAACTAAGAATTTTATTTCAATTAAGTAGTTCATCTCATTTTCTTTCTTTAAGCAAAACATGACATTAAGTTAGAATCTTACATGTGAATCAAAATGTAAAGTCTAGTAGTACCCGACAAAGAGATTTGCAATCTAGAAATCAAAGAGAACTTTTTTGTGGTAACCAAATTTCATAAGTGAAAACTACAGTGAGACCCATTCTCACACAGTTTTCTACAGAGAAACCCACGGACGTAAAAACCGAAGGCGCGCACCCATTTTTTGGGGAAAATTATTCTCAAACCCATATTTTATAAAATTATGTTTCGTTCTCTTCTTCTTCTTCTTCAATTCCTTTTCTTCAACAAGCGCCACCAACCCATCATCCATCTTCTAATTTTGGATCAATTCGATTCAACAGTCAACAACCCATTCATCTTGTTAACCTCCACCTGTTCACAGATTCAACCATTTGATCTTCAGAGCAGATCTATCTTCTTCTTTTGAGTTCAACAGGAAACCCATAATCATCTTCATATTCAATCCACTAACCCCTTATCAACAGTGTCATCTCTATCTCTCAAGAACACCGAAACCCTAACTTCAATTCCTTAATCCCATCTCGGCTGAGCAGCGACACAAAATTCCCTTTTCAATTATACTCAAACCCACACAAATTCGCACCAAGCTTCACCCGATTTCATATCTAAAATCACACCCCTACGATTGCTCCATCGTTTCTCTAAGTCATGGTAACAAACTAAACATCACCGATGTTTAAACAACAAAGTATATTAGGTTGTTGTAAGATCTTGTAAGGAGTATAAATACACAAGGTAATCGATTCAAACAACACTATATATGTGAAGTGTTGTTTTACGATTTTTTTTTTTACACAGTGTAGTACTTGTTTGTTGAATTTGGTGTTAATTTTGCGAGGATCAAGTAATGGTTGCCACGCACTTTTAAGGATGAATGCTTACAAACTGTTAAAAGAGTAGAGATGAGTGGTTTGATGAAGGCAATAATATCTACGTTATGCAGATACATTTTTCTTAGTATTGAAACCAACAAAAAACAAGGTTGCATAACTTATTATGCACCTACAATTATATCTACATAACATATTATGCGAACATGAAAATAGATGCATAACCCGTTATGCATCCTGAAAATATGACTGCATAATGCATTATGCATCGAGAAAATTGTTGCATAATCTTGTATGCATCGAGAAAATGGATGCATAACCCATATGCATCATTTAAATATGGCCGCATAACACATTATGCATAACTTTTTCCATGTACGAACTAAAATCAACCAAAACAATGGCTACATAACTTGTTATAGAAGCATAACTTGTTATGCGAACAAAAAATGGTTGCATAATTCGTTATGCGTCCGCATAATGTGTTATGCATCTTTTTTTGAGGTCGCATAATGAATATGCAATGCCAAAATTTTCCCTAAAACGATGATCGCCTCCCGATTTTTCGTGAAAAACAAAATTTTGATATTGTTGTTTATACTCGTTGCGTAGCTCTCTTTAAAAGATTTCCAACGATATAAAATTTGTAAATTTCCAAGCGCGGATTTTTAGATATGTTATATCCAAGTTGTGTTGCCAATTATACCCTCGATGCATAACCCTTCATGCGGATGAATAATCCGCCATGCATACATTTTTAATAATTTCACATAATTATGGGTGTCACGGTACCCAAAATTAATTGTGGGCACGACAATGAGAATGTTATTTTTTTTTGGGTCTCCCCTAATTCTCCCATTTCATAACCAATTCAATTGATGCCCCATTCTTATTTATGCTTATCTTCTAGTGCGATCTTGCCAAGCAAAGGTAAAATCCAGAGATCCTGTTGAAGAGATAGTATGAACTTTGTTAGATTTAGAAGATTTTTGAATAAAAATAAAATAAAGAGAAACATTATTATTACAAGAATGAATCCAATGTTTGATAAATCGATTAGGATTCTTCAAACACATTAAGTACTTGAGAGGAGAAATCATTATGCTATCGAATGATGTTGAAATATCTATGCGACATGGATTTGTTGGTGTTGGATAAACTTCATGATTTAGATCTGTAGCTGTTTTTGATTTAGGGTTTCTTTGTAAAACCTGCCCGTTTGATTTGAGGTATAGATGGAATAGCTCCGTAACTTTAGACCCATATGTACGTGATTGACGGTTGGGGTTTTATTTGAATATAGGTGGAAGGTGTGATGAAATTGAATGGAATAGATCATTTTAAACCGCTGCACCGAGTATGAATATCGAACGCATGACATTAATTATTTGCTATTTTCTTTTCTTTTTTTCACTATTCCTGATCTAAAAAATTCACATATTTTTCCTAATGTATTCGTGGGAGTGGTTCAAATATGTTTCATGTAAGGAGAAGCTAATCGATGGATAGATTGGCAGTGGAAATTGTCTAGCTACATTGGTGTGGGATTTCAATACTTATTGTTTTTGCTTGATTTTTAAAATAAGGTTAATAGTTGCAGTTGGGTTGAACAAAAATAACAAAACCGCAATTGGCATTCGACTCTGGAGATGGACTGGTTGTGCTTGATGGAACATTAAATTATGGGTGATTTTATAACCCATAATTTGACGTTGTTGAAGTTCTGAGAGACATAAATCATATTTCCACGATTAATTGAGCAGAATCATGCCATCTCAAAGGAAGAAAAACAATCAAATTAAGCAAAAACAGATCTGGCAATTGGGGCTGTTTCATTGCAGCTTTAGTGGGAATGCAAGATAACAACACAAACACACAACTAACTAACTAAATTTGGGTTCAGTAGGGATCACATTTTCTTTAACATCAAGTGCTACTACTGGTATATACATCTTCTCATTTACTTTGAGAAATTAATACAAGATTTAATGGTCGATTTTGATGCCAGAACATCCAATGCCATGCCAATTGCAGCAGTTTTTGTTGCCCTTTGCCATGTAGAAAAACATTTCGCAGGGTCATCAAAAGAAGACTTAAGAGGAAAGTGTGACTTAAGTAATCTTAATTAGTAATAAGAAAAGGAAGTAAAGATGAAATGATATTGTTTGAGTATGCTTGTTTAATTAATTGTTAACTAAACCACCTAATTACTGAAATTGCAATCCCTGAGAGTGAATAGATGGAACATTAAAATTACAATTTTATAAAAATGGTGATTTTATATAACCCATAATTTGATGTTGTTGAAGTTCTAAAGACATGAATCATATTTTCACAACATAATGCCATCATAGAGGAAGAAAAACAAGCAAATTAAGAAAAACAACAGAACACAATAACTAAGAAGACCTACTCTCGCAATTGTGTTTGTTTCATCACAGCTTAATTTGGAACGGAGGCTAACAACTAACTAACAACTAAATTTCAATTCAATAGGGATCTCATTGTATTTAACATCAAGTGCTACTAATGATACATCTTCGGTCTCCATCCATACATTTTCTCTTTTTACTTTAAAATAAAAATCAAGATTTAAGTGATACATAAATGAAAAAAAAAAAAAAAATGTGATCAGCTTAACAGAACTAGTGGTACATCATCCTCATCTTATCTGCTGGTATGAAAAGGGGAATTGAGAATGAACATTTATTTCTGTTGAGAAATGTAATGTAATGTTTGTAGTGTAATAGAGTGTCAACTCCACATTTAGTTAGTGTGTAGGTGTGGCACACATGCTTCTCTAGTCATATATTGACTAAATTAAGAAAGAGAATGTAATATGTTTTGAGAAATGAAATAGAAAGAGATAGAGAGGAAATACTTCCCCATCTCCATTTCAACCAAAATCAATCAAATATATTCAATCAAATCACAACAATTGGTATCTAGAGCTTAGATCTATATAGATTTGATCTTGGTGAGTAAAAATCAATTTCTACCCATTAAATCAAAAAAATCAGCAACATTTAAAGTTTTCAAAATCTAGATCTAGAAAAGAGAAACCCAATTTCTTCAATCAATCATCAACCAAATCAATGGCAAGTAGTAGTAACTCAAGTTTCTACATTCAACAACCTTCAATACCACTTTTTCATGGAGAAAATTATGATTTTGGGCCATCAAAATGAAGACCTTGTTCATGTCACAAGATGTGTGGAGATTGTACAAAATGGGTATGATGAAGTTGAAGATACATCAAATCTAGAACAACCCCAAAAGGATTTACTTAAGGAGAGTAGAAAGAAGAATGCAAAAGCATCCATGTACATTCAACAAGAGTTGGAGACACTATTCTACCAAGAGTAATCCACTTTCCTATAGCTAAGGAAGCTTGGAATATCCTTCAACAAGAGTATGGAGGTAATAAGAAGGTAAGAGAATTGAAATTACATTCATATAGAAGAGATTTTGAGAATCTAAAAATGAATGAGAATGAATGTTTGAATGAATTTTCTTCAAGAGTTGTTGAAATTGTTAATAATATGTTGATGTGTGGTGAGAAGATGGAAGAAAGAAGAATTTGTGAGAAGATATTGATTTGTTTGCCGAGAAATTTGAACCCATTGTGGCGGTTTTAGAAGAGACTAAAGATTTCTCTACATTAAAGTCACAAGAATTATGGGCTTTTGAAGGTGTATGAACAAAGGGTGTCGAGGCACTCGAAAAATCAATTGAAAGTGCTTTTCAATCAAAATTGAACTTGAACTCAAAAATTCAGCAATGAAGCAAAATGGGTACAAGGGCGATTCTTCATCTAGCTCAATGGAAAGGGAAAATGGAAGAAAGGAGGAGCTAACTCAACAATTGCACAAAAGTGATACTTCTCAAGTACCAAGGTGCAATTTTTGCAAGAAGAATGGTCATTTGGAGAAGAATTGTTGGAACAAAAGGAAAGCCCCAATGTCGCAATTGCAAAAGTATGGACATTTGGAGAAAGATTGTAGATACAAAAGAAGATGAAGAACAAGCCGGTAGAGCGGAAGAAAAAGAAGAAAAACAAAATTTGTTTTATGCTTGTCAAAGTGCCATGGTGACTTCCAAGAGTGAAGTTTGGTTTGTAGATAGTGGTTGTACAACTCATATGTCGAAAGTAAAGAGCTTGTTTGTTGACATGGATACATCCATAAACTCTCTAGTGAAGATGGGGGATGGAAACATGGTTCAAGCTAACGGAAGAGGTACAATTTGCGTGCAAACTATCAATGGAGCAAAATACATTAGAGATGTGTTATATGTTCCGGATTTGGCACAAAATTTGCTTAGTGTTGGGCAACTTGTGGAGCTTGGGTATGCGGTTCATTTTGAAGATGGATATTGCACCATTTATGACAAAGCACAACAACAAGAGGCAAGTCATGAAGAGTATCAAGATGGAGAAAAATAGAAGCTTTCAATTATCTTTGAAAAGGAGAAGAATGTTGCATTGAGGATGGAAACCATTGATGAAACATGGTTATGGCATAAAAGACTCGGGCATTTGAATTTCAATAGTCTCAAGTTACTTTCCAACAAGAACATGGTGCAAGGACTTCCACAACATATCAACCACAAGGATGGAGTATGTGAAGGTTGTGCACTTGGTAAACATCATCGCCAACCATTCCCAAAAGGTGCATGGAGAGCAAAAAGAACTTCTTGGTTTGGTACATCACCGATGTGTGTGGACCAATGAAGACACCAACTCATGGAGTAATAGATACTTTATCTTATTCATTGATGATTTAAGTCGTATGACTTGGGTGTATTTCATGAGACAAAGTCCGAAGTTTTTAGCATCTTCAAGAAGTTCAAGAGCCTTGTTGAAAAGCAAAGTGGTCACTACATCAAAGTTTTGAGAAGTGATAGAGGAAAAGAGTACAACAACAAAAGAGTTTGATAAATTTTGTGAAGATGAAGGCTTGGAAAGGCAACTAATCATGTGGTTATACTCCTCAACAAAATGGTGTTTCCGAGAGAAAGAACCAAACCGTGATGGAGATGGCGAAGTCCATGCTTCATGACAAGGGTATGCCTAAAGTGTTTTGGAAAGGTCCGTCAACACCGCCGTCTACTTGATGAATAGGTGTCCAACAAAAGCCGTATGGGATAAAACTCCTTTTGAAGCATGGAGTGGGAGAAAGCCATCGGTAAGACATCTCAAAGTTTTTGGTAGTGTGTATTCTCAAATTCAAAGGTGAAGAGAACAAAGCTTGATGAAGCAAGTGAGAAGTGTATATTCATTGGTTATAGCCTCCAATCAAAAAGGTTATAGGTTGTTTAGCTTGAAGAACAACACAATGATTACAAGTCGTGATGTGTTATTTGATGAAGGAGCTTCATGGATTGGGAAGAAGGTAAAATTGAAAAGAGAACCATTATTGTTGATGAAGATCAAGAAAATTCAGCAACAAATGAAGTTGAAGAAGGTGAAGAAGATGAGGAAGAACTACCTCAAACACCACCAAATACAAGACAAGGAGCATCTCCAAGTACTAGTGCATCAACATCGCCACTAGTCGGCACCAAAGAAGTTGCGAAGGTTGAGTGAAGTGTATGAAAGATGCAACTATTGTGTGGTTGAACCGGAAAATTTTTAAGAAGCATCAAAAGAAACCGGTTTGGATAAAAGCTATGGAAGAAGAAGTTTTTGTCATTGACGGAACGATACATGGGAGAAGGTAGCAAGGCCAAGTGACAAAGAAGTTATTGGCGTCAAATGGATCTACAAGGTGAAGTACAATGCGGATGGAACGGTTCAAAGATACAAAGCAAGGTTGGTGGCAAAGGGCTACTCACAACAACCCGGCATCGACTACAATGAAACGTTTGCACCTTTGCTCGTCTTGACACCATTAGAGCCGGTGATTGCTATGGCGTCTCAAAAAGGTTGGTTACTTTATAAACTTGATGTCAAATCTGCATTTTTGAATGGAGAACTACATGAAGAAGTCTATGTGGAACAACCACAAGGTTTTGTGGTGGAAGGAGAAGAAGACAAAGTATACAAGTTGAAGAAAGCTTTGTATGGTCTCAAGCAAGCACCAAGAGCTTGGTATAGTGAGATAGATGGATACTTCAGAGGCAAAACTTCAACAAAAGCAAGAGTGAGCCTACATTATATGTGAAGACAAAAAGTAAATCTATTCTCATCGTTGCCTTGTATGTTGATGATCTTATCTTTACGGGTAATGATGCTCATATGATTGAGCAATTCAAGAGAGAAATGATGATGAAATATGAGATGAGTGACATGGGTTTGCTCAAGTACTTCCTTGGTATTGAAGTTCACCAAAGTGAAGATGGAGTGTTCATTTCTCAAAGCAAGTATCTTTAGAAAAGGTGTTGAAGAAATTTGGTATGCTTGGTTGTAACCCACATCTACACCACTTGTAGTGAATGAGAAACTCAAGAAAGATGATGGAGGAAGAAAGTTTGATGAGACTTACTATAGAGGACTTATTGGAAACTTGTTGTATCTTACACATACAAGACCAGGGAGCATCATGTTTGCTTCAAGTATGCTTTCTAGGTTCATGAGTTCACCTAGTCATTTACATCTTGGCGCGGCAAGAGGTTATTAAGGTACATACAAGGAACAATGAATTTTGGAATCATGTATTCAAGAAATTTGGATGTCAAATTAGTTGGCTATTGTGATAACGACTTGGGAGGGTGTATTGATGACATGAAGAGTACATCGGGTTATGCTTTTTCTCTTGGTTTAGGGTATATTCACATGGGCATCGAAGAAGCTAGGAAACCGTAGCTCAATCCACGCTAAGCGGAGTACATTTCTAAGGCATCAATAGCTACATCTCATGTTGTATGGCTAAGAAGAATCATGGAAGACATTCAAGAAAATCAAGAAAAAGCACCGTAATCTTTTGTGACAACAAGTCGGCAATTGCTATGTCCAAAATCTGGTTGAGCATTGTAGAGCAAGGCACATCAAACTCAAAGTACCATTTCATTCGAGCGGTTGAAGATGGTGAGATGTAACTCAAGTATTGCAAGACGGAAGACCAATTGGCGGACATATTCACCAAGGCACTTCCCAAAGGAAAATTTCAACATTTCCGTGAACTACTAGGAGTAGAAGAACATCACATTAAGGAGGAGATTGTTGAGAAATGTAATGTAATGTTTGTAGTGTAATAGGAGTGTCAACTCCACATTTAGTTAGTGTGTAGGTGTGTGGCACACATGCTTCTCTAGTCATATATTGACTAAATTAAGAAAGAGAATGTAATATGTTTTGAGAAAATGAAATAGAAGAGATAGAGAGAAATACTTCCCCATCTCCATTTCAACCAAAATCAATCAAATATATTCAATCAAATCACAACAATTTCCAAAACGATGCGAAATGCAGAAGAGAAAATATGAATTTTGAGTTAGAATCAAAAATAAGTAAATATGAGAAACAAAACAATCAATTATCGAAAACAAGTAATAATACGATTGATTTGATTGACAATCCCCATAGTGTAACCTTATAAATCAAGTATTTGAGAGGAGAAATCATTATGGTAGATGGTGTTGTTGAAACATGTATCTGCCATGATTGATGAAGATCTAGTTGTTTCTGATTTTCAAAATCTAAAGAAAGAAGAAGAAGAAGAAGAAAGGTCTTGTTCTCATTGGGGCGGCTCACTTCCACTACTGCTTCGCTTTATATAGGATCGGTCACTTCTATTTAGGGTTAACAGTTATTCTTTGTCTAATCCAGCAGTACAGTACATATCTCATGAATGACCTATGTATGAGCAATTAATTTTGAGATCATACTTATTAAAACGTCTTAAAAGGCTTGATGGGAATGAATCACGATAGACTCAATTTGAGTTTGGCATGCGGTGGTGCGGGACATTGATCCGGTTCGCCTACTAGGCACTCAACTAGGACGGACCCACTAGCCTTGTTAAGTTTTTTTTTTTTTTTTTTTTTTTTTTTTTGAGGAGAAAAGTTAAAATTTGTATCGGAAAAAAACGAAAGATATTACAGATAGGAAATGCACATGGCAGTGCTACAAAGAGCCGAGGATAAATCTCCAACATCAGAACAATAAAAGTTACAAAGCAAGATAAATCTCCAACGGCAGAACAAGAAAAGTTACAAAGCAAGGCTGCTGACAAGCAAAAGCCAAAGTCTAACAAGCTAAAACCAAAATACAACTCTCTAAGCAAACAGACCAAAAGCAAGATTAATCGAAAAGGAAGTAGAAGCACCAACCAACTATATCATTTTTTCTTTGTCGACTTTCTATGACCTCTGCCGAGCTAGTCATTGATAGGCTCGTCCTTCCACCCTAGTTTTCCAAGCTCCCTCTCCTTTCTAGATTTCTGAAATTTTTCATTCAACTCTTCAACGATGTTCCTATTTGGCTGTTTCCTGTTAGGATCGTTTATGAAACGGAAAATGGGTCATTTGTCCAAATATTTTTAAAAGATTGTTCAAATGGACGAGTAAAAATTAGTATGGGTGAAATGGACACTAAAAATAAGCAAGGATGAAAACTAGATTCATCCTGACTTAAACTTAAAAATAGTAAGGATGATACTAAATGCATCCCGATGTAAATTAAAAATAAGAAAAGTATTTGAAAATAGGTAGGATAAAATGTTTACATCCACGCCTATTTTTACATTTTTGTCCATTTTAAAAGTGTCAAAATCTAAATATTCTTTCACCCGGGAATTGTTGATTTTGGTCTTTTTAACCAATTTTGTGTTTATGAAAGCTGAATTTTTCAACCCGTTGCGCATTTAAATCCTTTGAAGCATTCGAAGCCTTGCCATCATCATCTTCTTGTACATCGCCTGGTTCAAAGAGATGCACTAAATCCATATCATCAAAAAATCAGGATTTTTAACAATGGAATTAATATGGTCCTCAGTAGGGTCTTCTTCTCTATTCTTTGCTCTTTCCTCAAAGATTCATTTCCAACAGTAGCCCTAGTGTCTAATATGCTAAAAGGATTTGAATGCCCAATTTTCCCAACAGTGGGCACATCTTCCGTTCTCCTTGCATTCTTCTTTTTGCTAGAATAAGCAACCCATTCCTCTTCAATTGGACGAGTCTCGTTTTCCAGGATTTCACAATCATTTCTTTAGCCTGTTAAGTGTTAACCACTTATCTTCCCAGTGATGGAGACGTTTAATTTTTTTTGTTAGGTAGGTGTGGTTAAGGGATGAATTGGTGCCAAATATTACTATAATCAAGTAGTCCTGTATTTTACTTTACTCTGGGATGATGAAGAATCAAAAATTACAAAACTTGTTTGCTCTTTTGATAACATTGTAATGCATAATAAGTTGGGTTGAAACAATAGTAGCACATACCATTTTCTTTCTTTAAGCAAAACAACATAACATCAAGTGATGCTCTTACATAAATCAAAATGTAAAGACTAGCAGAGTACTGATAAAGAGATTTGCAATCTAGAAATCAAAGAAAACATTTTTGTGGTACATAAATAATTCAATTCATTCCCCATTCTTGTTTATTTATGCTTAGAAATCACTTTGTTGCCCTCCATACTTTTTCTGATTGTAACGATAACATGGAACCATTTGGATGATAAAGTAACTAACATCCTTTGTTCCTCATGAGCATGAAATCGGGAACAAGGACTTGAGGAGAACTAAGCAATACAGTTAATTTTTGAGAGGAGAAATCATAGTGCGATGGAAGAGATGATGTTGATGATGGTGTTGAAATATTGAAATCTCCCATGACTTTGTTGTGATGAAGATCATACACTACAAGAAAAACTAGATTAAGCGACCGGGCATTTTTGGTTGGAAAAGCCCGTATTGAGTCGCTCTAACCCTTAAAGCGACTTAATTTGGCTCTCGCTCTTGAGTTGCAAAAGGTGGGATCTCTACAAGTCTAGAGCAGCCAGGCAATCGCTTTAATAATCAACCAACTATCATGTAGCGTCTTTTTTCTTAATTGCTTCATAGCTAGACCTAACCTTCCTAGAGCAAGTAAAATAGTGATCGCTTTAGAGCTAAACCGGCCTCCCAGCAAGCAAAATAACCATCGCTTCATAGATAGACCAACCAAAATACAAAGTGAAACGCTGATCGCTTCATAGATAGACCAACCATAATAGACCAAGTGAAACGATCGCTTCATAGATAGACCAACCATAATAGACCAAGTGAAATACCTAGTTAATAGATACATGGAACAACTTGGCTTGAAGTTGATTGCTTAAGCTTTTAAGCTACCAAATTTATTCTGATTGCTTAATACCTAGACCAAGCACCCTAGGAACAAACGAAATACGGCCTGAAGTGGGTTGCTTAAACTTTTTAAGCAACCAAATTTTTGTGCTCCTGGTTTGGAAAATCCGAAAATTAATTACAATTTAAAAATTAATACTTGAGTTAATTACTAATTAAGATTCTATAATTATAATTATTCACTTCTGATTATAAAAACCACTCCTTCATTACACGTGATATGTACTTCAGTATCCCCACCCAAGCAAATTAACTTGTTACAAAAAAACAAAACCATCAAGTTAATATACTGGTTTGCAAGCCATCCCCAAAAAGCAAAAAAAAAGAAACATACAGGGTCACAACAAGCGTCTTCAAAACCTCATTCAAGTACTCTCTAAGATTAAGATCCCTCCTTTGAAGTTTTGAGATTTATTTATCTTGCTTCTTGTAAATTTCTTCTTTTCAAGTCCAGCTATTCTTGAGAGCAGCCATCTGTGCTTCATTTTTCTCATATAAACTAAAGCGGGTGGCAACTTTTGACTTACTTGTTACGCTTAGCTCCAATACGATGTGGATCAACAACCATTGCATATATTTCTTCAGGTGTGTAGTTGACTTCCCCTCAACGAACCTGCTCACTGAGCTGGTTCATTTCGTCTGCATACACATTGAAAAACAAGCAACTAATTGAAAATTCAAGATTATGTAGCTGATATGAAGAATATACAAAACAAAACAGCAGTCATAGAATTACCAGAATGTTCATTCAAATGCAGTGAATGGAGCAAAAAACCAAAAGATGAATGGATCAAATACTATCCTAAATAAAGTTTTATGTATCATCAAAGAACCCAAAGTCTGCAAAGAAAAATAGTGCATGCCTGCCACTTTATTCGAGGAGGATATGTAAAAATGCAACAATAAAATTGAACTGAATCAGTTCATGAGTGGCATAATGGTGCCAATGTGATAACAAATCTTAGTTTGACAACACAAAAGCATGCAGACATTTAAAACATCAACGAACAAAAAATTAATGAATCCTGAACATAGGAAAACTCCGCGCAATCATCATATCTTCCTGAGTTGCTCGAAAATATTGTTATCATACCAACAGGTTGAACATGTTCAAGAAAGTTCCACATCTGTTGGTTGAAGACATAAAGTGATATGGTGATAGATTATCAAAATCTCTCTTGTTTTTCTTCTTAGTTTTCTTTAATTTTTTCATTTTGATGAACTGTAATGGGAAAATTATGTGGTTTGGTAATTAATTTTAACAAACTAACCTTAAAAAAGAGAAAATTTTGCTCCAATTAATTAAGATGACTGATTCAGTGAACTACCTGAGCTTTCCATACAAGAACATAGAGAGCATCCACTTTTCACTGAATCGTTCTTGCTTTCTTGAAAAGCAAAATTCTGAAATCACCTATCTGGGTGAACAAAATACACGAGAATCATCGATCACCAGTATATCATTGAATTCTGATTTCTTTTTGTATTCTTGTTCTAATCATTAATTCGAATATTGGGTTTGTTTGGAAGTTTCAACAACTGTACCAAGAAGATTTTTTTTGGGCATATAAAGTGTTTGTGATAATGCCTCTTCCAGAATTGATATATAGTTGTAAGAGTCCTTTAGTGTTTTGCTATGTATACAGCTTAATGTTTAATTGGTGACATTGAACTTATCCAGGACTTTACAATTACTCTCACTCCATGACTGATAGAGGAACTCAAAATTTAACCATAAAGAAGAAAAGAAGAGAAGAAATAAACCCAATTTTAACAAGTGAAAAGACTCTTAACACGACTCTTTCCCTTTAGACTGCTAATTCTCATCACTTTCCTCCACCTTGTAATCCTATGTTGCATCTTCCTGGAGCGCAATCGTTTTGGTATTGTTACCAGCAGCTTGTTCTTTAACTCCTCCATGATCCCATTATCAGTCCTGAGACATGAAGGTCTTTAATAATTAATGATATGGTGCTTTACATCTTGCATTAACATTTACTAGACCTTCTATTAGAAACCTACCTTGTAAAATTGGTGATCGCTATAGACAAGTTTTTACCAGCCAAACATATTTTGAATTGCTGATATATGGTAGCTTGAAGTAGATAGCTACTAACCTATTATTCTACTCGCTATGTACAACTGGGAAAAATGCTGGAGCAACCCACATATTTACTTAGTAGCTACGATATAATGGGACCAGGTTAATAGCAGCCAAAGTTTTTGGTAATTGCAAACATGGTTGCTTAAATGTTAAAGCGACCAAAAGTTTGAGATCTTGCTAAGATTTTGGTTGCTTAAACCAAGTTTTCTTGTAGTGATGGTGTTGAAATATTGAAATCTCCCATGACTTTGTTGTGATGAAGATCATAGATCAGAAATTGGTGTTTTTTTAGTTCTACTACTGACGGCTAAAGAATGTTGGGGTTTTTTTCAGTCCACTACTGAGATGAGAGACTTCTTAATAAGCATTATAGAGACCTGCCCTTTAGTCATAGGGTTAACAAAACATTCATTGATTTAATGATAAAAATGTAAGACTTTAGATTTGAGAACATTTTTAAGGAAACAAAGCTAAAGCTTGCCCTCTTGCATTTTAGAATGGAAAATTTAGCATCTACTACTACTGCTAATACACTTTCTGCTGCCCGCCCCATTTCTAGTAGTATGATAAATCAACCAGTTTCTTCATGCTCAAGAACAGATTTCTTCATGTGTTTATCTCCATGAAACGGCCTAAGATATCTCATCAAAAGCTTCATCAATGGCTCCTGCAGAGAGTGAGTATGAATTTTGTCAATACTTTAGTAAAGTAATTTTCTAATAGAAAAGCGACTAACAAACAAACAATTCGTGGAAGAAAGCAGTGACATTATTACCGCATCCGTTCCTTTCGCATCAAAGTGTGAAGACACTGAACGAAGATTTGAAAACACTTTAAATTTTGAGAGGAGAAATCATAATGTTATTATTGAGATGTTGTTGTTGATTGATGAACATGATACGGAGTAGTTGTTCCTTCTCTACCATCAATCAATATCTAGAGATGAAAGAAGGTTAGGGTTTCTTTTAATTGCCGCCACTCTGGTTTTTCACTCCTACTACTAATAATAACAAGATGTGAAGCCACTTCTTGAGGTTTATAAACACCTGCCCGTTTAGGGGTTTGTAATGGGTCACAAGGTTAAGATTTTATTGGGTTCAGAAGGTTTAGGGTTCACTCCTTCTCAAGTCCCAACTGAGAAGAGCTGAAGCCACTTCTTAGCCCTTATAAGGCTTGCCCCTAGGGTTAATGTGGACCGTCAATTTCTGTTTTACTATCTGATCCAACAGTTGATGGTGATCCACCATAATTGCTAGAAATGTAAGCAATTGGCCGTTGCGATTATACATTTGAAACACGTGTATGGTATTGAAAGGCATTTCTAGAGCCGACTAGATGTATCTTCAGGTTGGCATTCAAGAACTTCGGGGTGCATAAGTATGACACGAATATCCAACAAAAATTAGCACTTTCTTTTTTAATAAGAACAAAAAATGATCAGAAATTAGCACAAAAATTAGCACTTTCTTGAGACAGGCAAATTAACAAAAATCACCAACAAAAGTAACATGAGATAGCATAAATAAGAATGTAAATTTAGTGATTTGCAGTAACAAAACATAAATGCGTTTTAGAATCGGAAAATGGGTCATTTGTCCAAAAAATTTAAAACACGGTTCAAATGGACTAGTAAAAATTTTATGGGTGAAATGGACAAAAAAATAGCAAGGATGAAATCGGATTCATCCTCGCTTAAACTTAAAAAAATAGCAAGGATGAAACCGGATGCATCCTGTGTAAAATAAAAAAGAAAAAATATTTGAAAATGGACAGATGAAACGGTTACATCCTCACTTATTTTAAATTTTTGTCCATTTAAACAATATTTAAACCTTTATTTGTCGGCACCTAGGAAATTTTGATTTTGGTCTTTTTAACCAATTTTGTGTTTTAGAATAAGAATCATCCGTCTACTACAACAATTACACTTGTTGCTGCCCCTTTTCCAATTACATAAAATCCCAATTTCATTTCCTGTCTTCTTCATCTCTTGTTCCGATTCCGGTTTCTTCAAGAATCTGTTCCGATTCCGAACACAGAAACTCAACCAGCTCCAGAATCAGATGAGGCTCCTGGTAAAAAACCTGCAACAGCTGCCTGCAAGGGGAGATTACGGATTTCATCAACATTTAGAACTTGGAATAAGAAAATAGGAGAATCTACTATTTATTAACAAACAAACAAACAATTACTAGATGTTACTAACATTCTTACCAGATCCGTTCTTCACTGCAATCAAATTGTACAGATCGGTTCCAAGAGGATCCCGTGATCAAAAACAGAAATTGCAAGAGCAGGACAGCCTATATCAATTTTCTGAGAGGAGAAATCATTATGCATGTTATTGTTGATGGTGTTGAAAAATCTATCTTCCATGATGATTCTGATGAATGAAGAATGTTAAGTGTTTTTTTTTCTTTGATCCCCGATCTACTGGTTTTTCACTCCCAAAACTACAGCAATACTGAGAAGGACCGCATCTTAAGCTTTATAAGACCTACTCACGTTTAGTTTTTACTTTTTAGGGTTAACTTAGTAATTGACGGTTAGGATTACATTTTTTATACACGTGGAAGGTAGTAAACGTTTTGATGGAACAAATCCCTTTTCAGGAGAGAGGTGCCCCATTTGAGTTTGGCAGCCTATATTAATTTGGTGCACCTAGTTATCCTGGAAAAGGAACCTGCAGAATGGCTCGGTTATATGGACTACTCTTTAATTCAAGTCATCGTATAGGTCTAAGGCATGAACAATTCAAGTGGGATTGTTTACCGAATTTATAAATGCAGTCGACCACGAAAAATTACTGGTTTTGAATGTAAATCTGTAAACAAGAATGAAGCTCATGATCTTCATAAGAGCAAGTAAAATGGGGATCACCTTAATTTTGCATTAAAAAATAAATAATTGTGGATCACATTATTCTCAGTTAATTAAGAGGAGAACAAAAGATTAAGAAACTTCATTTCATAAAAAATCAAGATACATCTCATTTTCTTTAAGCGATACATAAATGAAATTTTGTGTAAAACTAGAGATTTGCATTTTCTTTTTAATGGTAACAGAACTCGCCTTGAATTACTTGCTTCGCTTAATTTTATTACATGAAGCCCAATCATGTATCCCAACAACTGCAGGAAAGGAGCATGAAAAAAGAAACAATAACATTACTACCTAATCCGTTGTTGATCTGAGGCAATCCATCGTTCCTGGACTATCATGGGAAATGAAAATGGAGATATATCAAGTTTTTGAGAGGAGAAATCATAGTGCGATTGAGATGTTTGTTGTTGTTTATGGTGTTGTGAAGTTCATGATTTTGTTAACTGATGAACATCATACTAGATCTAATCTATAATTGTTTTTATCCCCACTCTGGTTCACTCCTGCGGCTACCATGCGGCTATCAACAAGAGAGAAGCCACTCCCTTCACCCTCTATAAGACCTGCCCATAAAATCTAGGGTTTAAATGGGACTTTTTCTATCGTCCATCTGCTTTTTTTAATATCTAATCCAACGAATGGTACCTATAGACCCAAGTGGTGCATTCAGTGCATGACATGAACATGGTGCTAAAATATCCTTCCAGCTAGCACTTTTCTTTTACAAGAACCATATAAACCCATCGCCCGTCGGCAGTGGAGATGGTTGGTCTGCTCAAAGGAACTTATGTTTTCCCGCTAATATTGAATGAATTTTTTTTAGAAGCTATGACAGTACTACTTTACGTTAATACTTAAAGGAGAGAAGAGATTAAGAATATTCCATTGATGGATACACCTCTTATTGGAATTTTCAGATTGGATCAGTAGTGGAGATGATTGAGCTGGTGTTCGGGTCTGAGGCAGTCCTAGTTGTTTTTGCCACAAGTTTACGCTTTTTGTTGCCCCATAATTACATCAATGATCATTTTTTTCTAGAACGATCGAACAAAATCAAGAGCGAACTATCTAGAGAATAAACATATACAAGCATACAAAATAAGAATGAGAGATTGAACATGAGAATTAGAAAACCTTTACAACTTCAATCCTAAATCCTAGAAGCTCTGATCATATTTTTTTCTTTTGTAATCCCGCCGGTAATGATTATCTCTGTTGAATGGTGGAACACTTCCATTTTAGCACCTGACTATTCAATACTTTGTCAGAATTATATACAACATAATTATGAATAAGCACCTAAAAATATTTTTATTTTTAACAAAAACCTGTTCAGAACAACTAATTTGTTGCTTTGGGCCCTTGTTGCCTCAAATGGGGCTTTCCTCTTTCCTATTGGCGGCCTGGGTCTACTCACAGGAACACAACTAGAGGTGTAAACGCATGCTGGCCAAGCTGTACTGACCATTTCCTGAAGTCGTGCTTCACGTGCCATGTGCCGTCTTTGTCTTTGTGCCAGCGATTAAACGTGTTGTGAAGTCTTTGTGCTTTACTAGTCAAAAGCTAGGCCAAAGATACTACCACTTCGCACAACACACCTAATATATCGTCTTTGTCGATTTGGCACACGTCGTATAAAAATTTGAAATCATTAATGTATACATTAAGTTTCAGGACATTATCACAAGAATTTAATTAGACAACATATCATTTGAAATTATTTCAAATAAAATTAACAAGTTTATTCAATAAAAAAAATAGCCCATCAAATAAAAAATTGGATTATTGTCATGTAAATTAATGTTCTAGTTAAATATAGGTGACGACATTATAACAACGATATTAAATATATTTTCCAAATATTAAGGTATTATATGTGTTGTTATAAATAAGCCAACGTAAAATGTTAAAAAAACTAGTCAGAATAGTGACTCTTTTGTGAAATATACAAAAAATGTGATGTATTATGCCTTGTTATATGGTGTATTTGTACATGTTATGACGTGCTCTTTAACGTCTTTGTCAACAAGCAAGAGTTTGAATCCGCGTGCTTATCCGATAAGTGCTGTGCTGTACTACTGTAATTAATTAGTCAAACCCAAAGATCGTCCCATTTAACTAACGTCTTTTGCCGTCTTTACGCTGAGCTAAGTCACGTCTTTGGGCTGAGAGCCTCAAATTTTAAGCGTCTTTGGTACATTGTTTGTGCTTTCGTCTTTGGCATACGACCCAATTTACACCTCTAACACAAACCACCGTTTACCGAGAAAGTCTACTCTCTTGATATTAATGTAAGCAAAATCAAGAGAGTATAGGTTCGTCAGAATGGACGTGACCTTTAATATTATTGTTGGAGGGGCATAGAAACTGCAGTTGAGAAAGTTTGTAGATTGGAGAAGGTAAAGATCTTTGATATGAACAATATGAGGCAGAAAGTCTGACCAATAGTGGCGCATTAAAAAATTGTTCTCGGAATTGATCCTTCTACTCTAGCACCATCTATGGTAATTACAGTAAGTTTTTGCAGTTTAGGCCATCGATATTGTTCAAACATCTTGGTGAGATAAGGAATTGAATCTCGAAACTCGTTCCGGCTAAAGTCAAGGTACCTAAGGAGTGATTAAACAGAGCGTGCATGCCTTAGATAGAGTTATTGGAACACACAATTCTATTACAACAGTTTTTGCTGCCTTCTTTCCACTAAGACGAACGATTTCTAAGCGAATCAAAAAATAAAATAGTGAGACAAATCAATTAAAAAATAGTGAACGAAATAGAGGAATCATATTGCTTGAAATTGTTTTTCTTCCAGAATCCGATGATAATTAAGAAAAGAAGAACTCAAATATCAGATGAATCTTCTAGTATAAAATTTCAAAAAATAAATACTACTATTCTTCATGGTGGCACTCCAGATCATAACATCATCCCCACCACAAATTGCAGGTAATATAAGAGAGTCAAAAGCAATTCTCAATTTCACAGGAATACACCAATTATCATTCCTATTAAGCTCACACACCTTCATCATTCTGAATTGAAATATAAAGTTTATGTCTACAGAATCTTACCATTCCCCCACAATCAACTGGATATCATCTAAGACAATTAGTGAATTACACATTCAGACAATTTACAACCTTTATTCCAAAATGAGACTAGACTGGATATTACAATAAGTGATATTGTTACATAAATCAAAAGGAGAAATAGATCTGTAATTTAGAAATCAAAGGAAACTTTTTCTTAACTGAGCTTCAAATGAAAAAGATCATCAAAGACATTAAGTATCTGAGAGGAGAAATTATAGTGCTATTTGTTTATGATGATTATAAAAGTCATCTACAACTAATAGGCTTTCCTATTATAACCTATTTTTAATGTCCTTCACTATAAGCTCCAGTTGTGATTTCTTCCACAATGATGAAATCATCTTCCAAAGATCCACCAGCTCATCAGAAATTAAAAAAAAAAAAAAAAAAAAAAAAAAAAACCAAAATAAATAGGAGAATAACTATTACTAACAAACAAACACATACCAGAAATTACTACAATGTTCTTACCAGATCTGTTCCGTGGTACCAAGTAGAAAAATTTATGAAACAGATGTGTTCCAGGAAAAATAAAAAGATCAGGATTAATGATCCGAAAAGAAGCATAAGAGATAAATCAATTTTTTGAGAGGAGAAATAATTGTGATTGCTGTTGATGGTGTTGAAATATCTATCTGCCATGATGATTTTGATGGATGAAGAAGATTATAGAAGAAAGAATGAAAGTTAGGTTTTTGTTTCTTTGAGCTCCGATCTGGTGGTTCTTCTTATTCACTCCTACTACTACTTAGAGGGGCGGCTGAAGCTACTACTCTTGAGCTTTATATCTTCAATTTTAGGGTTAAGTATAAGTAATGGACGGATAGGATTGCACTTTTATACACGTGGAAGTTGCTAAAAGATTTTGATGGAAATGAAACAGGATTCTGTTTTTTTACGAGAGAGGTCAGAGGTGTAATTTGAGTTTGGCATGGCCATGGGGTAGTGTAGTGCATGGCATTATTTTGAGTATACTTGTTGAATGGATCAGATCCATGTCTAACTGGAAATGCATGATGTTATTGTAGTTTTAGAGACATGAATCATATTCCAAGATAAGAGGTATAAAACTCGCAATTTGAATGGAATAAAAACAAGCAAATTAAGCAACAAAACAACACAAGTGTACGTAATTATGATCCTACATTTCATATCAAGAAAATGTATCAATTAAGAAGACAGGTCATGAAGTTTGGCAAATGCACTTACCGGCTGGTTTCTGGGATTCAGCAATCCATGTACCACGTCATTTTGTCGACTCACTTTTATACAATCAGATCAGGGATATTCTGAGTTACAACTTGAAAATGTTGTCAAACAACACCATTGACAAAACAAATTTCAGTTCATTTTGTTTAATACTCACTCTTCATAAATCTATCACAATGTATACTGGAGATTTGCATCATTGTTGAAAACATTAAATCTAACTTTTACACCAATTACACTTGCTGTTGACCCATTTCCAATTACATCAAATCCTGCTTTCATGTCTCTCAGGTTCCAGTTTTGATTTATGTGAGAATCCGATTAAAAATCCGAAGACAAAAACAAATGTAGAGATCTGCATTGTTGAAACATTTTATCATTTTTTTTTTGGTAAAAAAGAATATTGTACACTTGTTGCTTCCAAAATCATTTACACGAACCCTCAATTCCTTGATATTCTGATGTCAATCTTAGCAGCAACTCTTACCACCGCCTGCAAAAAGAGATAGAATATGAATTTTGAGTTAGTAGAACAAAAATTGAGTAAAGAGGAGAAACATAACATATGATATTCAAACAATTCCAGTAAAAACCAATAAAATTATTACCTGAAACCAACAAATTGAGCATAAAGTAGATGATACATCAAGTATTTTGAGAGGAGAAATCATAATGCTTGTTGTTGTTGTTGATGGTGTTGAAATATATAAATCCTCCATGATTTTGTTGCTGCTGCTGTTCGGTGATCATCATCCTAATCATACTAGATCTGTAACTGTTTATCCCAACTTTGGTTTACTCCTGCGGCTACAAGAGATGAAGCCACTTATTCATCACCTTTTATAAGACCTGCCTGCCCTATAGTTTAGGGTTTGATATGGATTTTTCCATCGTCCATCTGCTTTTTGATTATTTGATCCAACGGATGTTAACCTAATGACCGATATATGATTGACGATTGGGATTTTATTTGGATACAGTTGAAAGGTATTAGGCTAAGTCTTATGGGCTAGATATCTAGTTGCTAGATTGGCCATCCAGGTCAGCCCGTGCAACCTCCTAAATCTTATGGGCTAGATATCTAACTGCTAGATTGACCATCCACGTCATCCGTGAGCGTAGAATCATTCGATTTTACGTTTTTTTTTACGAGCGTGAACCATTCGGCGTTTTGGTTACTTTTTGAGCGCCGAACCATTCAGTAGCTTAAATCTCAATGATTAGATTTTGTGATTTTTGTGAGCCCAACCATTCAGCGCTTTGGTCACTTTTTGAGCGCTTATTCAGTTTCAATCTTAGTTTGAGACAAATGCTAGGAGAGAGAAGTAGCCAGAAAGAGTGTTAACTTTTTTCCCACACTTTTTTCATGATTTGCAACACTTTTTGGCCAATCTAGCAGTCCAATCTAGCCCATAGGACTTAGTCAAGGTTTGATCAAAAATCATGCATTGCTAGAGCCGGCTAGGTGTAGATTGTTAATAAGACCATAAAAGAAATTAAGAAAAGAAATATGTCAAATAATCTCAAGATTGGATTTGTTAGGGGAAATGGCAGATAAGATCGGTAATGGAAATACATAGTGGTTGAGTCAACTAAGGAAGACTGAAGAGTAACAAGGCACAAATTTTCTTCCACATGTATTAAATAAAAACATAGACATTATATTATAAGCTTCTAATCTAAGAGAAAACAGTAAATAATAAAATCTAAATACTTCTACTGTCCAGATTTACCCTAAGAGGAGTAAATCGGCGGTTCGGGAGCTCGTTATCTGAGCAGTTTAGAGCCGGAATTCTTCCTCCCTTGCCGGATATCGCCTCTGTCTAGACGGGAGGAAGGAGAGAGAGAAAAAGTTGAATTGTACACACCCAATTTTCGCGACATTTCTAGAGTACGTATTCTGCATTTGTTTTCTTATAGTGTGTTTTGCAATTAGTAAGAGTGCTATTGCTTCTCAAGACATTTGTTTTCTTATAGTGTGTTTTGCAATTAGTAAGAGTGCTATTGCTTCTCAAGACATAGAAACATTTTTCTTCTTTTGCTTCACACAAATGAAGATCCTTTATGGCCTTAGTCCAAACCTAATTGGGATCGAAACACTACAGAAATGATAATCGGACGCACAATCTGGGATCGTAACATGATTGTCGACAAAAATCAATAACATTTATAAATACATCATTGCATCTAATCTACCTGGTTTATGTACCCATTCTAACAAGCAAAAGTAACTTAACATATCAGCAATATGGGTCCTGTTGGTGCATAGGTTAAGACCTAATAATTAATTACTAGTTTACATAGAATTAAGAGATTTCCTATTGGGAAGGCAACTAAAGTTAGTTGTGTTTTAATGAGTAATCAGATTACTTTAATACCCTTATACTCTTAAACCAATATACACCTTCTCTTTGCACCATCTCTGCAAGTGCAAGTCATGAAAGCAAACTAATTCCTTAATTTCAGGATCCGTTATATATCTTTTGTTAAATTTCGGAATCTAATATATATGTTGTTAAGATATTTTCTTTTTCAAATTTGGAAAGAAATTTGAACCAATTTTTTTTTTTAGGAAAGAAATATATATTGTTAGATCATTCTTCGAAGAAAATAAATAAAAATACATTTAAGAATTTAAATCCACGACCATCACCTAGGATTCTAAATTCATGACCATCACCGGTGCTAAGAGACTTTTAACTCGTAGTGAAGTGTGATTTAAGATTTTCATTCTTTGCGAATCGAGAACACCACCAAAATTCTTTGCGAATTGAGAACAACACCAAAGAGACACTGTATAATTTAATTTGTGGAAAATCATAAAATGTTCAAGGCTGTAAGGGTTTTTTTTCCTACTAAAACGATAAATGAAACGAGAATTTGAAGCAACAAGTAGACTTCACATTTTATTTAATTACATGGATAATAATGTAAAATGAACATTCATTAAAATAAAAACACTGATAATAAATATGAATTTCAAATTTTAAGGCAAAAGGTGAACATTAATTGCTTCTTAACCTATGCCTCCATGCAGAGGTTAACATTTTGCCCAACAATATAGCCTGGTTTGGGTTAAACAACACAGAAATTAATGACATAAATGAATTAGACAATTGCAAAAATGAACGAAATCAAGGTTTAGTAACCCTTAATAATGGTAGAGTAGATTGTCTATTAACAACACAAAACAACAACTTCATTTAAATTCAGTACATCTCATTCTCTTGCAGAAACAAGATTCAGTGATACATGCATAAATGACAATGTCAAAATATTGATGATTTCAATTGCTGAAAACAGGATAATAAAAATTATTTACAACTAGTATTAGACTTGCCGCTGACCCATTCTATCAGAACCCATTTTTGATGTCCTTCAGCTCTGCCCCCAGTCCTGGTTTCTTGAGATGAAATCATTTTCCAAAGATCCACCAGCTGCAGAGTTAGAGATAGAGAGAGAAAATTAGAATTTGATCAGAATAGAAAAATAAGTAAATAGGAGAATCAACTATTACTAACAAACAAACAATTACAAGAAATTACTATAACATTCTCACCATATGTTTTCCGGACTACCAAGTTGAATAATTGATTCAACGGATCTGTTCCAAGAAAATTAGTAAGATCGGACAACAAGGAGAATGTAAATTAATTTTTTTGAGAGGAGAAATCATTATGCTTGTTGTTGTTGATGGTGTTGAAAAATCGATCTTCCATGATGATTTTAATAGATGAAGAAGATCATAGAATATAGAAAGAATGCTAGGGTTTTTCTTTCTTTGATCTCCGATCTGGTGGTTCTTCTTTTTCACTCCTACTACTACTGAGAGGGGCGGCTGAAGCTACTACTCTTAAGCTTTATATCTTCAGTTTTAGGGTTAAGTGTAAGTAATGGACGGATGGGATTGTACTTTTATACACGTGGAAGTTGCTAAAAGGGTTTTGATGGAAATTGAAAGCGGATCCTGTTTTTTAGGAGAGAGGCATGGCCATGGGGTAGTCTAGTCGATGACATTATTTTGGTGCACCTAGTTCAAATCCAAGTGGTAGTGTAGTGCATGGCATTATTTTGAGTTTACTTATTGAATGAATCAGATCCATGTCTAACCGGAAACGCATGAATTCTATTTGATTAAACAAAAAGGGATTTGATTAAATATATATCTTCCATGATTTTGATGAATGAAGAATAAAGAAAGAATGTTAGTTTGTTTTTTTTTTCTTTTCTTTGATCCCCAATCTGGTGGTTTTTCACTCCCAATTCAACTGAACTACAGAAGGGCCGCTTCTTAAGCTTCATAAGACCTACTCACCTTTAGTTTTAGTGCTAACTTTATGGTTGACGGTTAGGATTACACTTTCATACACATGGAAGGTACTAAATGGTTTTGACGGAAGAAATCCTTTTCAGGAGAATGTAGGAATGCTGTTGATGGTAGAGTAGCACTGGACAGTGGTGGTGGCTTCTGATCTCATGATGCGTTTGCCCTCTGTTGTGTTGTAGCCGTGTAGGAGATTTGTTATTGGTTTGCTCGTTGGTATGCAGGCTCCTTAATTATTTCGGCTAACTGATTTTTGGAAGTAAGATTCTCAATTTGATGTTATTGGAGATGGCTTGGTTTTGTTACACGTTATTGTAGTTCAAGAGACATGAATCATATTCCATGATTAGAGTTATAAATCTTGCAATTTGAATGGAACAAAAAAAAGCAAATTAAGCAACAACACAATAGAAAGCTAAGAAGACCTATACTCTAGCACTTGAGGATGTTACATTACTGCTTGGGAGAGCAGACTAGATCCCATTTTCTTTCACTAAAAAAAATGAATATCAAGTGCTATTACTGGTACATATTATGTTATATGTAAATGAATAACAAATGTAAAAGAAGAGATCTGCATTGTTGAAACATTTTATCATATTTTTTTTTTTTGCATAAAAAAGAATATTCTACACTTGTTGCCCCCATAAATCTATTACATGAACCCCTAATTCCTTGAATTTCTTAATCAACTGATGGGAGGAAACGTAACATATGATATACAAACAATTGCAGAGAAAACCAATAGCATTATTACCTGAAACCAACAATGGGTTTATCAAATAGAAGATAAAGTAAAGAATACATCAAGTATTTGAGAGGAGAAATCATAATGCTTGTTGTTGTTCTTGATGGTGTTGAAATATATAAACCCGCCATGATTTTGCTGTTGATTGATCAACATCATATTAGATCTGTAATTGTTTATCCCAACTCTGGTTCACTCCTGCGGCTTCAAGAGATGAAGCCAATTCTTCACTATTTATATATAAGACCTGCTGCCTGCCCTATAGTTTAGGGTTTGAATTGGATTTTCCATCGTCCATCTGCTTTTTGATTATCTGATCGAACGGATGCTAACCTACTGACTGGTACATGATTAACAATTGGGATTTTATTTGGATACAGGTGGAAGGTAATAGAAGGTCTGATGAAAAAGCATGCATTGCTACAGCCGGCTAGGTGTAGATTTGTAGATTGTTCTTTGTTGTCGGCATATCTTGGGGACATGAGATGAAAAATTAGCACTTTTTTTTTCTAATAAGAACCAAAAAGGATCAAACCAGAAAAGAAATTAAAAAATGAAATATTTCATCAAATAAACGAATAATCTCATGATTGGATTTGTTAGCGGAAATGGTAGATAA